>CP045891.1:27285208-27300751 GCA_013387185.1 Caligus rogercresseyi
ATAGTCAAAACAGTAGCAGATGGTGCTGTTAATTTAGAAATATTAGTAATATTATTACTGTGTACGTTGATCCATGATTTCTTTAGATGCCCAAATATTTCCGACTGTGTACAGTTCTGATTTCCTTCATTGATTGTATACGTAGTATAAATATTTATTATATATAATTTAAAAGAGAACCGTTACGGGCCGGGGATCTGTTTTACTTGCCTATTTGTTCGATAGAATTGCATCCGATGGATATAAATTAGCATACTAGCGTTAAAATGAGTCTATCGAATCAATGATCTTATCAATGAGTGTGACAAAACTGACCTTCCCCCTCGGGATTCGAACTGATCCCTCAAATTGAGAGTTGAACACGCACTAACGCAATGAGCGATCGCACTCTCTTGTATATTTTATTTATTTATATTTATATATAATATTCATAATGATGTTTATTTAAAAGAAATACTTATTAACATTTATATTCATATTATAAGGTGTATAAGGTATTTCTTATAAATAGTAACATCATGTAAAGTATATTCATGTCATTATACCTTGTATATTTTTAATGAATTGTGAAATATATGTTTTTAATATCCAAAGTGATATAATATTCGCAACAGAGTGCAAGGAACCCTTACTATTATGATTGTAAAAATGTAATATAGCTAATCCTCTGATGCACCGATAAATATTTGACACCTAAAAAAGTATATAATTATATGTGAAATGCATTCTGCATCAAAAAGTAATTTATTGCGGATATAATATACGTTTATATATGATACTCCTGACAACCCATTCATATCCCCTTTGATATGAAGAAACATATTTATGTATACCCTAAATAATTACATTTTTATGTATCCGAAGTAATATATGTATATCAGCGCATCATATTTTTTATTCATAAACATATATAGTATAGTTATTAAAGTTAATCCAATATAACAAAGTTATGGAATTGTATCATGGCCAACTGGCATGGGACTGTATTCAACACTAAATCATACTATCTCAGAATCTTTCATTCTTAAAAGCTGGTATACAGTGTAATAAAAATAAACCAAATATTTTTATACAGTTAATTCGTGCGTGTTAAGCGTTTCAACTCTCAATGTGGGGGCGGAGGTTCGAATCCCACGGAGAGGGGCGGTCATTTTTGGTCTACCTCATTGATAAGATCTAGGTTCGAAAACTAATTTTAATGCTATTATGTTTATTTATATCCTGTCGGATGCAATTCTATCGAACCATATAGGCGAAAAACCAAATAAATGCAGATAAAAAACAAACAAAAACAGTTCTGCAAAATCAAACATAATGAACACTTAAGTTCAAAAATAATAATCTCAATATAGAATGGAAAAATTTATTGTTTCTTACAAAAAAGCGTGTGCCTTGAGCAATTCTCACTTACGAAAAGCAAGCTTTTGTAGCTAAATGTAAGGTAATTAGGGACGTTAATAAAAAATACTAAACTGTTATTTTTGTGACATGTTATAGGAATAATATTAACTATGAATTTGAACGGTAATGTAAATGAGTTCCCAGATGTCCTGGCGAAGGAAAGAGCTTTTAAAGGATCCGGTACCGATGTGTCAATGCATAGGTTCCTACGTAAGAGCAACATAAATGACCGGAAAAAACCCGGGAAAACCTAAAGACGTTTCTCCATTCTGGGCTGTTATTGGAGAGGCAATTATGAGGAATTAAATTTATAAAATTTAGAAACCATCAAATAAAATATATTGGTCTTGTCAGCGGCCACATTGGTCATAAGAGTCACTCACTCAACATAGAGAAAGCACAACGATTTACATATCGTCTCTGTAAGGTGGAGGAGGAAACCGCCGATTCATCTAATTTTTGACTTTACCCGCACCATAAAAAGAGATGTACCACTCACAGAGAAGTCCAAAGCTAGGAAGACTATAATGGAATCACAATAATTGAAAATATATATTTTTTGTTATAAATTCAAATTACTTTATAATAAAGATATTAGCTCCTAAGTAAACTTTACCGGCTGATATCAGATTGGGCTCCGGTGAAGTGGGGTTTACCAAGGAGTTAAATAACAAACTCAATTTAAAACATAGGTAACAAAAGATAAATATCAGAAATAAACAATCATAATTTCAAAGTTTCCTAGGCACTGTATTATTTGGTTGTGATAATTATGATGGAATCACTTAAAAATGTGTTTTTTTGTGCTTTGAATAGCAATATAGTTGTTTTTTGTTTGTTGTAATAGTAGTGTTGATTTTGTCCTTTATAATTTAAATTTTTACAATAGAATGCCTTTGACGTCCGGATAGTTTTTGCTTGCTTTTTAGTGTTCAATCTACAGACAACTTTATCTTTTATTTATTTCAGCTCCACAGTTTAAGTTGGTTCCTCCTTTATTTTAATTGTTGAAGTCGTGACAACCTACAGTATATTTAAATATTTTGTACGTCGTTAAAAGGTGAAATATTGCTAATTTATAAAATTGGATTAATAAAGTTTTAAAAATGTACCTTTTTAATTATGTAAATAAAACCCTTAGTTCCCCAAAAAAATTATTCATGTAATTAAAATTTTATAATTTATAATTTGTGAAAAGATGATAATAAAAGATATCCAAAAAAATAAACTTATTACTTTTTAATATTCAAAAGACTTCACAATTGCATCGCATCAAATTTAAGTACTGGATAATATTTTTTCATGTATTGAGAATAAGATATTTTCCAGATATTTCATCTACAAACTATAAAATCTAGACCATTTTTCATTAAATATTAAAGCGGCAAAGATAATTGGCCATTGTCAAGATCTGCATTAGCTTCATATTAAATATGGTCAATATGAATACTGATGCGCAAGAATGACAGAAGATGGGGGGGACAGCTTGAGAAAGGCTAGTTTTTAAGGGAAACATTCATTCAATGTTTATTAAATCACAGACAAGATATGATATATTTTCTTATCAGGGGTCTGACACATCTGAGCACACGAACAGAAGAATATTAATAAATAAAAGGGAGGAGCTACCAGTGACGTCAGCACTGAAGATCGTATCCTCACAGCTTTGAATTCTATATATTACTGTGGGTATGGTGTATTTCCGTTAAGATATTGGGAGTGGAAATGATCTTAGATAAAATGATTTTACGAAACCATAAATGAAGTTATGGACAAAGGGTTTGTGTTATGAAGTAAATATTTTTTGTTATTAGTTATAATTTAAAATAAAAAAAGTTACATTTGTAAACTTTAAAAAAACTAGTACATTTAGAAATATATCACATTTTTTCTATCCCTACCTATGATTCTAATACAATGGACTCTTCGCAAAACAGTTTGTACCCCCCTCATGTACCGTAGCAGAGACTTATAAGAATCAGTCCCTTTCTGCACCCAATATATAAGATATGCATATAAAAGAACGACATCAATATCCATAGGGCTCGTCTATTAATGTACAAGACTTTGCTTCCGTAATCAAATAATTATGATGCACAAAAATTGATGCGTATTTGCAAGTATCTTAAAATAATTGAGGCACTTATCTGCCAACTAAGTGCACCTAGATCAAAAGAGAACAAAATAAATTGTTATTATTATTATAATGGTTTACAACCAACCTTAATTATCCTACAAGCTAGCTAGTTGCCTGGTTCGGCTAAAGGATTGCACTTGTTGAGTATATACATACTGTACATATTTGCCTGAATGGAATATTATCTATAAACAGCAGATAGTACAGTTGTAAAGTAAGATAATTAAATGGCAAAACACAAATAATACTGATATGGAGAAGGTTACTGATCAGCTATGGATATATATTGTACGCTATATATCTATTTAGGTACTTTGTGCCACAGCTGCATGTACCGATCCGAATAAATAAGAAAACACACAAGATCTATGAAGCATAGAAATATCAAATATTATTATATACATATATGAGCACCTATAAGTATAAATCTAGTCACACAGGGACGGCAGGTACTATTAATGTTACCATAAATATCTGGCTTCGCTTCTGACAAATATTTCTGAAAAAAATAGCTATTAGTCATACGAAGGCAATTAGATACGTAAGTCAATTTTTCTCTGCAGAAACTTAAGTGCAGACGTCAACTGCATATGCATATGAATAAACTACGGATAAATTGAGTTAATATTTTAAGATATATGTGGTGTGGTTTGATAGCGGGTTGACATACACAAAGTCTTGTGATTGTACCGAAAACGGAATTGTGGATTGTTTACCAATTATGCATATTATAAGCGTCAAAATATGATCTTAATCTAGGAAAAGCTGATGATATTATGGGTAATCTGCATAATTCACTTCAATGATTCAAAAAGGTTAGTGAGCTCGATAGCGTGCGTTACTGAGTTCTTGTTGAGGTCGTAGATGAGATACAATATGCTTTGGTCGCTGAAGTGCCTAACCCTAAAAGTCGATAAATCTATGAAAATGTGAACTAGACCGATCGGGATTCAAGTGTGTTAGTGAGATTATGGAGATATCTACTTATATTTAAATTTAGCATTCACTTATTATAGTATATACTATTTAAAATATCCAGACAGTTTCCCTAATAGTGTGTCTTTTTGTTATAATAAATAAAAAGAAGCCAATGGGATTGCCAAAACAACAGGTTATAATTTGAAATATTCCAATAAATACAACCCTATAAAATTGTCAAATCGATAACAAAAAGCATTATAATAAATATATAGCAAAACACATAAATGCTAGAGTTTTCTGGCTATATTTAAAATTATTCATATAGACTATAAAAAAACTTGAATAACGTATGGTAGACCTGAATATCGGAATATACAGTATGATGCAAGAAAATTTGTGATCCAATACCATTTCTTGGAGTGAGGTGGGTCCGATCTAGGAGCTAAACAAACAACCATTTCTTTTGCTGAAGCTCCTTGCAGTCTGTAACAAGGATTCCAAACCGTAAAACATTTTATAGTGCTTTGTTGACGTTGGTGGACAGAGATAATCCCAAGGGAATAATGTGGCCCGACATGATGGACACCACATCCATGGTGACATCCAAAAATGTGTTGGTGGTTGGTCCTTGGCTATTTCACATATCAGTTTATAATAACGATGAGTTAATAGTCAAGATTCCTAAGCGCGACTTGACGATGCTCTTGCAGTCACATGGCTCCTCTACAAGACTCTAGATCAGACATGGGCAAACTAAGGCCCACGGCCGTATATGGCCCGTTAGACAATCAAATCTGGCCCACCAGCTTTTAAAGTAATAAAATAAAATGCTTCATAAATCATGCATTACGTCTTGTACTACAATACTGCGTTTCACCAATAGATGGCGCGCAGACATTTTAGACCGGCCTTACTCTTTAGTTCTTCTTGAATTTCCTCATTACCATTTGAGCACTTCTGTAAAAAAATGAGCGGCAAAAAGAAAAGGAAGTGGACAGTCGATGTACCTGCGGCCCCTTTTTCTAATTTTATAACCCATAGTGGCCCGCAAGTCAAAAAGTTTGCCCATCCTGCTCTAGATGCACCCTCGACTTGCGATCAAGGATTTCGGGTCTGGTTTCATGAGTCTTACCTTAATATAAAAATATATATTTGTAACATATATTTGTAATCCGATGATCGATTCTAGAGTTTTTGGGCAATTCTTAGAATATTCCTATAGAATGTAAAAAGCCGTAGTAACGTATGTAACGTACCTGAACATCAAAATACTTGTTAGCTCTACATGGTTGGGAAAAGATAGCGAAGAGGGAAATAAGTTAAGAGAGAGACCGACTTATATAATCATCATGAAGTCAGTTTGTATAGTTATGTGACATCATAGTTATCCCTATTCAAAATATTATATAATGACTATACTTAGGTCTCACATTCTATTATTGATTGGGTCTTTTTATTTCCATAGCATTGCTGAGCTGACAAATATCCCATACTTCCCTTCTTGCCTCCATCCACCGGAAGACATTACCTACAATAATGAAGAATTTGAAGAATTGCAAGTAATGTCACTAAAAGCTCTAATTCTATGTTAATATATTTAGTACGTATGTCAATTGAGATATTTTAAATTGTATTTTGTTGTTTAAAAATAGTGCTTTTAGTTCAACTCTTAGATAAAATTGTAAATAAAATATTTACTTATGTGATTTTTTCATACATTATCTTAGGTTTCTTATGTATTCTCTTGTACATATCATAAAACTGAACTGTTGAATATAAAAAAAAACAGCCTTACCATAAGTTGCTCGGTACTTTATATTATGAATGTCTTAAATCCATATAAAAATATATTGACATAACAGTGTATAATGATTATTTAAATAAACACCTATTCATTAGTGAAACATCAGCTACATATACATACATATTAATTTTGACATCATGAACTCATAATCTCATAAAAGTACAAAATAAGTTCCTGTGATTTTATATATAAACTATTTCTAGTTAAAAAACGGCATTCATAGTTGCTTAATGTCTATCCTTTGATTAATTTATATTACTTACGAAATTAGTCATTTATTTATCTCCAATTTGTTCATTTTACGACTCTAATCCCTTGTTGAATTTCAAAAAAGTAATTAGGTTATTATAGGGTTACGGTTATATTAGACAATCAAATGGAATACTCCTTTGATCAATAGGATTACTTAATTTCTTACAATGTGTATAATTATAGAAAAAAGGTCCAATTTCAATAAGTTCAAAAATAAGTTTCAGCTGTAGTAGAAATTTTTAAAATATTTGAAAAGGGTGAGATAATAGTAGGAAACTTAAAATATTGATAAAGAAAGTTCTTTCCACAATGATTATTCATATTATTTTTTTTCTTTTTATTCGTTATAATTGAAAATTATTTGTATGAGCCAAAAAAGTATTTTTAAATATTGACAATATTATATATATATATAATATATTATATATATGTGGGTGTGTGTTTATGTGTGGTGTGTGGTTTGTGTGGGGTGTGTGTAGATGATATATACATATAATGTTGATTTTGAAATTTTACCTCCTCATTGCATTATATAAATGTTTTTTCCTAAGAGAGCTAAAATATTTTCCCTTGATGAACTTTAATAATAACCTTCTCAAAAGTAATGTTTTATTAGCATAGAAGGATGTTTAAATAAACAATTAGGGAAATGGGGTTTTCATCAACAATTATTTTCACAATTAATTGAAGGAATAAAAAAAGAAAGAAAGCACTTTGAGAAATAAATTTTTAGTTTAGTTATTAATATTTTTTACCTGGACATCATTAGTGTAAGTCAATCAATTCGAGCAGGACTAATATTTTAGGTTTGGTGTGTTAAACAAAAACTAATAAGCGTAACTATCTTAAGATTGTGTTTTTTAATCTCCTACTTTCTAGTGTGTTCTGTTTATTACACTGTATGGATTTTAGGTAATAAATAAACATCTTAAACAAAAAACCAATAAAGTCGCTAGTAAGAGTTAAAAAATCCATGGTGAAGTATCTTGCAAGGGCCTTTTTGTTCAGTAGGCATTGGTTATAAAATAAGAATAAATGTTAGTTCATAGACAGTTTATTACAGACTGATTGACTTCCTTTTTTTAACTAAACAAACAAAAAACAAAAGTATATCAATTGACGTTGAATTCTGAAAAGTTCTATTTGATATTTTATGAATAATTTTAATAAATTATTTATTGTGCCTTATTATGGTTCTTATTATTGTTTGGTTGTTTTAAGTGTTTGTTATAATGGCTGTCGTTCTTTTGCAAAGTAATAATTTAAGAATAGAATATGCATTTTTGTTTTTTACATAATTACTTTGCAATATTTTTGAAATGAAAAAATAATATAAAAGCCGAGTAGCTAGTAAGTTTTAGACAATATTTTTAGATCGAATAAGGAGACAACAAAATATAAGATAAGTTTTTTCAAAAGATGTTGGCATGATCCAATCTCATCAAAATTACTATACATCTTCTATATTTGTACTTGTTTCAAAACACTATTTTTTGTTTCATGTGAGTAAGAAGAAGAAGAAGAAAAAAGGGAAAGTGTTTCAGGACCTTATTTATTTTGAACATATATGGAATGCCCATATCATTGGTGCCTGGATAAATGGGAGGTTTTCCTTCATTAGAAAATGTGTAGAAAACAAATTTCAGTTAATGATTTATGGGTGAGGAAGAGGAGCCTATAATAGTATATTGTTGTGTTTAAAGATTGAAAGCAATCATTACTCCATAATATTTCCGACTATTCTTACTCCTTTCACTTATTAATATATGAGTCTAATTATTTTCTTTTCAAATATTTATAATTAAATCAATCAATATTATTGAAAGCTTAATAATAAAATAGACGATGGAAAAAGTGCATAAGGCTTCAGAACAATTCTTAATTAATATTTAGCAATGCAATCAAATATAATAACTGTCACTAGTGACCACTAAATGGAACCCAAAAAATATGTTCACAACTATTACGACAAAAATAAGTATATTAGCATTATAATTGGAGAATCAAGACAATTATTCCAATGCCCCATTTAAGAATCTGCAATAGAGAATATGAATGATTAACTTTAGTAGGCAAACACTTAAGTTAAACCAGTTGGACGATATGCAAAATGTTTGTATAGTAGTTTATCTATTTTTTATATGACAATATTTTCAAAGGAACAATTTGCAGTAAATCATTTGCATAAAACCTTTAGGTCAACTTATATTAGCGCCGATCTTACAAAACGTAGAATTTGCAATGAAAAAAGCCACACTACTAAAAAACAAAGTCTATTGTTTTACTTTATGGCGACTTTTTGCTTACACGTCGTAACATTCAATAGATTTTTTAATGGTAAATTATAAAATATTAGTATATAAAGAGATATGAAAATGTATTGATGTATGTAAATAACAAGTCTATACAATAATGAAACTCAAATCAATGGTTTGCAAGGAATTAATCCTCAATACTGACGTCACTGGCAACTCTTTCTTCACCACTGACGTCATTTGAGCTACACGTGCTCAGAACCCCACAAGCCAATAGAGTCAAATGTGTTTTTGTTGAGATGCGATTACTGTCCTTTATCTCTTAACGTTTTGCCACATTGCGCTCTTAAACCTATTCCTATTTGATTGAAAGATAACATTTTGGAAGTTATGATAGTGTGAAAACTTTTTGGTCTAAAATTACCATAATTATTGATAATGTTAGTACTCTGGTAAATACATACATACATAAAAAATAACAAATTGACTTGGCACGACAAAAATTGCTAAACAAAAATAAACCTACAGTCTGTAGGTTTACGATAAGATATCTACTATTCTAATTTAGACATATAATATCTTTTTATCTGAATACCTATGTGTAAAAGTCTCTAATACGTGACTCTTTAAAAATATACGATTGAGAATTTTATTATGTTTATTTCATCAACACAATGCAGGAAGGCCTTCAAAGTGTACACAGCGCACCAAAAGTATAGTCAAATCCAATGTAGAAACGAAAATATCAATAGCCGTTATAGAATCGATGACGTGCTGGGATCTGTAGTCAAATTCTTATAATCCTTGCTGAAGGTAAATACGATGAAACCTTATAAGTAAGATGTTTCTTAGGATGAGCAGTTGCTTTATTAAATAAATGTTAATACACAATGGATTCGATAAATGGCATGGATTTAGCTCCGTGAGAGGAGACAATTATTATTTTTAAGTATTATATTTTCTCAATTAATTGATGTTGCTCCTTAACAGCTGCGAGGGAAAATATATTTTGTAGCACTACGCAAATAGTTTTTTATTATTATTCTATCTTCCAACCACGTATAAAAAGACACAACTTTTTCTCCATTTCTACCCACGACACTCCTCCTTCATCGATCCCCCTATCGGAGCAAGCTAAGAGTATACTTTTTTATACATAGTCTTAGATAGTCCTCACCTTACCGGGACTTAATATGGTATCGTCCTGTAGAAATCTTTTCATTTATAGAGAAACTTAAATTTAAAAATGATCCTTAAAATTGATTATATTGTTTGTGTCAGATAAAAAAAGACATAAAAACATACAATCAAACCTGTGTAAACAGCCACTCAAATTAACCCTGCAGAGAAAATTTATTATATGTAAACAATCAATGTAAAGTGTTCACTTGTATCTAGCTGCCACTTGTTATGTTCCTTGTGTGGTTAATATAGACAAGTTTGATTATTTGTAAGAATAAGACTCTGTTACCTTTCTCTGAAGCGTGATTTTAAAAAAGACAAGAAGCTCTAATACGGAATTGTATTTATAATTATGAAATAAAATATCCCATGAGATTCAATCTATATCATTTACAAATGTTTAGAATATAATATTCTAATATTATCTATTTATATAAACTTCTTCAATCAACCCTCCCTCTAAGAGAAGGAATTGATGAATTATTATTATATTTTTATTTTTTTTGCCTTTATGGTTTGATAGAATTGCATCCGATAGGATATAAATGAGCATTATAGCATTAAAATTAGACTATCGAACCTAGGATCTTATCAATGAGGTTGACCAAAAATTGACCATCCCCTCTCGGGAGTATTCGAACCTGCGCCCCAACATTGAGAGTCGAACACGCCTTAACACGCACGGCTATCGGAGCTCCCTTTTAATGAATTATTTTTATCATATCCCACAAACATTGTATAAATATTCTGACGAGAAACTTTAGAAAGAAAAGAGTTTTGAACATAAGAATTATGTTTATTGTTTGCAAGAATTGTTATCATGGAAGCCTAACATAAGAGGGAAAATTAATATCTATGTACTTATAAAAAAAGAATTCCGTTCGTTCGTTTGTTCGTTCGTTCGTTTCCCTGTATCTCCCGAACAGTTCATTAGATCTTGACGAAATTTTCAGTGAATAGTTTTGAGAGCTCAGGGAGTGTTTAGTGGGGTTGTCAACTCCCGGAAAATTCGTCATCGACATGCTTATTTTATTCGCCAAAACGTTTTTTGCCAATTTTTAAATTTACAAGTTAGATTTTGCCCAAATTTTCTGTGGATAAGACTGAGGTACTAAGACGTGTTTTTATTTATTGGGTGTTTCCCGAAAAATCGTTTTCTACATGATTACTTAAAAATATTTTTCTTTCTGTCCCTGTATGTCCCCCAAATTAAGTTTTGTGGAAAATAACAACACTTTTTTATATTGCAACATCGTGCTAATCAAATTTCAATAATGCCTAGAGATGGAGAGGGATGTCAATACCCAGCCTTAAGGAATACAAAACGGAAAAAATGGCAATGACGATGCTATGACGACTTTTTAAGGAACTACTTCTCATAAGAAAATAACATAGGCACTCTATGAAACGACTTAAAAATAACTTCTTTTTACGATGTTTAAATTCCCAGCCTTAAGGAACAAAAAAAACGGGAAAAATGGCAATCAAGACCCAAGGACAACTTTTTAAGGAACTGATTTGAATATGAAAATCACATGTGATGACATCACTATAATTATTCATCTTCTTTTACGATGTTTAAATACCCAGCCTTAAGGAATACAAAACGGAAAAAATGGCAATGAAGAGCTATGACAACTTTTTAAGGAACTGGTTTGAATATGAAAAGTCACATGCGATGATTTCACTGAAATTATTCGTGTGATTCCTTCTTAGTGTGATATTTAAATACCCAACCGTAAGGAATACAAAACGAAAAAATGGCAAGGAAGACCCAATGACAACTGTTGGAGGCACTGATTTTAATATGAAAAGAAAAGCGATGACATCACTTAAATTATTCGTGTGATTTCTTCATTTTACGATGTTTAAATACCCAGCCTTAAGGAATTCAAAACGGAAAAAATGACAAGGAAGACCCAATGGCCACTGTTGAAGGAACTTATTTTAATATGAAAAGTCACATGCGATGACATCACTGAAATTATTCGTGTGATTTCTTCTTTTTACGATGTTGAAATACCAGCCTTAAGGAACACAAAATGGAAAAATGGCAATGAAAACCCCAATGATAACTTTTTAAGAACTGATTTTAAAATGAAAAGTCACTTGCGATGACATCACTGAAATTATTCGTGTGACTTTTTTATTTTACGATGATTAAATACTCAGCCGTAAGGTATAAAAAACGGAAAAAATGGCAATGAATACCCAATGTCAACTTATTAAGGAACTGATTTAATATGAAAAGTCACATGCGATGATTTCACTGAAATTATTAGTGTGATTTCTTCTTTGCGCGATGTTTAAATACCCAGCCAGTATGGAATACAAAACGGAAAAAATGGCAGTGAAGACCCAATGACAACTGTTGGAGGAACTGATTTTAATATGAAATGTCACATGCGATGACATCAGTGAAATTATTCGTGTGATTTCTTCTTTTTATGATGTTTAAATACCCAGCCTTAAGGAATACAAAACGGAAAAAATGGCAATGAAGACCCTATGACGAGTTTTTAAAGAATTTATTTTAATATGAAAAATCACACGCGATGACATCACTAAAATCATTGGTGGATTTTTTCCCATCCAGACTATTGCCAAGGTGAAAAATCCCGGACAGCGCCGGGTACATTCGCTAGTATATATGTATATGATGATGATTGTGGTTTTTGGGAGGCAACCTCATTTTTGGTGTTAATATAAAACTGTTGCCTTACACTTTATATCTAACACTCAAAGATTAATCCATTAAGGCTGAAAGCCACTGATATAATTCCTGGGATGAACAAGACAAATTATGATATAAGTTCGAATGTTTCTTATCTAGAGCCTCATCTAAATGTCAAACGGGTTCTCAAATTTCACAACAACAACAACAAAGACTCGTTGTCAGTCATACTTTGACATTTATATCAGGATTTTAATCAGATAAGTATAATGGATTTGTCTTTTCCTGAACTTACATGAAGTAATTGAATGCAAACGGAGTTTCAGTGCTTAACTTTTAGATAAAGAAAAGCTTATTTATAGCCTTAAATGATGAGCTTTTGACTGTCTAAAGTTTTGCGTGAAAATATATATATATTTCAAACGTAAAATTGAGTTTTCTACATTAAAATAAAAAAACATTTTGTACAAAAATTCTCTAAAACATGTAAAAATAAGTGTACCTAAAAGAGTAAATATATATTTGTGGCAACACTATTAATTAGTATTTATCTTTACTGTTGCTTACAAATTGGAAACAGAGGAATCCATAATGTTCAGTATATTATGTCATTGTGCTCGTGGGTAATGAGAGGCCATAACTGTAATAATTAGAGCGTCAGCAAATTATGCTCTATTCGTCAGGCTTTTTTGGTCGTCATAATAGATTGACATTTCTACGAATTACAAACATAAACAGTGTTGCATTATTCGTCCAGAAAGATGTTGAACTTTGCGAACCCAGGAAGCAAATGGCAAAGTCAAACAAAGTTTTGAAAATGATGACAGATTTAGAGTGTCTGTAGTGTGTTGAATTTGGAGGTTTACACTGACAAACCAAACCAAGAAAACAAGGTTTGAAACTACAGGGTTTTGCTGGTAAATCCGCACAAAGTTCAACTTCGTCTATATCCATAAGGAGTGCAAGTAGAGCTTAGATATTGCACATGTGGGAGGTTTCGTGAATTTACTGTCGAATTGCGCCCGAAAACAAAATAAATACTCTCATACGGAGATGGAGCAGACCCAGAGGGACACGGTCATCGAGTTGCTGTGCGCAGGACACAGTCCTGCAGCCATCATCAAGTTGCTCAAGTACCCCAGGAGGATGGTCTACGACATCACAAAGAAGTGGGAGGAGTCAGGGATGTCCAAGAGGAAGGAGCACAAGCCTAGGAGTGACCGAATCTGCACGCCCACATTTGTGGCTGGTCTCAAGAGGTCCATCAAGGCCAACCCGGGGACGCCCATGTCTATCCTCGCCAGGAAGCGTGGGGTCCACCTAGGGCTGGGCGATATGAGAAAAAGTTAGATTTCGATTTTTTCCCCAAAAAATTTTCGATTTCGATTTTATATCACGATATGAACAAAACACTATTTTTTTAATATATGGCTGTAAACTTCACCACGGCTTTGCGTTTGCACTGCTGCTTCTACACGTGTGTTTATGTTGTGGTGTGAGCAACTCAACTTGACGTGGCTCTCTTCCAACTGATTGGTTACGTGCGGCGCTGTTTGATATAATTGGCTATCCCCGTGTCTGTGAAAACTTTGATGATTTTTTTTGAAGGCATCAGCTTATTAGCCTGGTTCGCACGCAGATCCTCGTGCATGTCCGCCCAACTTCGTGAGCTTTTTTTTTTTTTTTCATTTTTTTTTCCACATCGAACGTGTCATTTTCAATCGTAGAAAAAAAATACATCGCGAATAAAATCGAAATCGAAAAATCGCCCAGCCCTAGGTCCACCTGTCGTTGTCCCCTGGATGGACTTTGTGGCCTCCGGGACCTCGTTCACATTCCAGTAGGACTCGGCGCCCGCCCACACGGCCAAACTTGTGCAGTCCTGGCTGAAGAAGAATGTGCCCAACTTCTGGGACTTCAACACCTGGCCCCCCACAGCCCCGACCTGAACCCAAGCGACTACTACTTGTAGGGTAAGTTGGAGAGGGAGGTGTACGCCACACACCACAGCAATATGGCGTCCCTGAAGGCCTCCATCAAGTCGGAGATAAACAAGCTGGATCCTACGGAGGTATCCACGGACTGTGAGAGCTTCAGGCGTCGTTTGGAGGACATCCTTGAGGCTGAGGGTGTCCAATTGAATAGTAATCTTGTTTTATGACTAATAAACAACTTTCTTATTCAAAATAGGTATCGCTTTTGTTCCCATTTTGGATCTGGAGGATATTGAACTTTGTGCGGATTTACCTGCAAGACCCTGTATATAGAGAAAATAAAGCCTTATTAACTCAGTCTATTGAACTAGGAGTTAAAAATTGAGATACATCGCCGTAAGCTGCCTGAGATATTAAGTAAAACATAAATGACATTAAAATTTTAATCAGATATTATAATTTTGTCTTGTAATATGTATTTTTGTTTCAATTATTTGTAATACATTATTAAAAGTGTTTTAGATTATGAACTTTAACATTCCTATATGTGGGAGTGCGATAGATCAATGTGTTGAGGCGGGTTCATCCCTTAATGTTGGGGGTGCAAAATCCAGAGAGGGGATTGTCATTTTTGATCTACCTCATTGATAAGATCCTAGGTTTCAATTTACTAATATTAATGCTATAATGTTCATTTATATCCAGTGGGATGCAATTCTATCAAACCAAATTGGCAAAAAGATACATTTTAGAAAGTATTTTTTATATAGAGACATGTTAGACCAATTTAGTTGATGTGGCAAATAATCGACGAAAATAACAAGTATTTTCAAATAAATGAATGTAATTTATTTTTGTCCCCTGTAATCCTTGTAATTTATATGTGTCTTCTATTGATCCATATAATTATTTTTTCTTAAGTCATAGTCACAACGGATTTCTTTAATCAAATATAACACAGGCCAACAAATTTTGGTCAATCT
>CP045891.1:27300851-27326806 GCA_013387185.1 Caligus rogercresseyi
ATCAGCAATCCCGTTTGTCGATTGTAAAGTCGATTTTTTAAATTCATTAATTAGGATAAAAAATGAAGATAAAAAAGTTAGATAATAACCAATAAATACCTTGTTATTTTATAGAAACATTGGAGTGGTACTTACTTCGATACAAAATGACTGAAAAGTTCTATGAACTGCCATGTATCAAGTAACAGTGTTTTTTTACGGCTAGCCTGGACATTAGAAATAGAAAATCGGAGGATCTCATTTATTGAATAAAGTTAAAGTATTATTTATTTTTCTATGATCATTTCTATTCCAAGATGCAACTTTTAACAGGCTTACAACATTTGATGTCTCAAAACGTGGTCTCCGACGATACCCACTAATAAAACATATATCAAAAATGAGTAAACTTCTAGGACGGATTTATAAAAAGCAACGATCATTGAATATTATCTTTATAAATTCATTTTGTGAGAAAGATCAAAGAAACAAGGGAGACAGAGATTGTAGGGAGTAATATGTATTTTAAATTGATGACTTGAAGACGGCTGACGGCATTCTCCAATAAAGGCATGACTTGACAATATTCACTATATTGTTTTGTGGTGTGTTAAAGGAGGATAAAAACACAAAGTAAATATTAAAAAGGTATGTGTTATAGGCTACGGTATTTAGGTATTAAAAAAATATTAGTTAATGACAGAAAAATCAAACTGTTGCTTTCATTGTTACTTTTATATAAATAATTCAACTAGCCTCTGAAAATGACCAATGCAACAGTATGAATATGGTGATGATTGTATATCCATACGCAAGTATACGTTTTGTTCGGATAATTCAAATAGGGTAGAAGGACGCAGGAGTATGACGAACGATCAGGCCGTCCCAGAACGGGATCATTGGAAGAAAACGCCCAAAAAGTGAGTGAGTTCATCTAAAGTAACACAAAATAATCGGTGAAAGTTAATAATATGGAATTATGCAATCCTTAAACAGACATACTGTATTTGGGCTGCGTTTTATGTCATAAAAAGGTCGATTCGCAGTTTTTACAAATCAGCAGTTGGACATTTTGCACGATAATGCACCAGCACATCGTAGGCCACTTTTAATTGATTTTATGATTATATCACATTATTGCTTAGAGAAAACGGCTTGTTCTAACTTATTTGGCCATAACAGATTTTTCCACAAAAAAACTCTATTTGTTTAACGTAAAGAACGTGACAGGCGATAAAGATTGGAAATCTGGACTGAAGTTATTGAGTATGCAATAGGAATAACCAATTTTAAAGTTTTACTCAAGGTTAGGGAATTGAAACGTTTTGGTGATGTTAAATTATATTGCAAGAGATGCTGAATTGTTTGATATCCCCCCTTTTTCTTGACTTTTGATTTTTACATAGATCTTAATACTAGGAACCCATACAAATAAAATAATAATATTTGCTAAGTTCAGTCTTAAAGGCCACTCAAATATTATAATATATATCCCCAAACCAGAGGTTCCGACCCGCCAATATCTGACAATATATCAAGACTAACCAATTATTTTAGGGGTCTTAAGTTCTATTTATCCGTATGATCAGATATTTTAATTTCAAACCAAGCACTAATGGAGCTGTCAGGTTCTCCTAGTCCTTTTAATGGAATATTAGGGCCAATATAAATCAAAAACGGAAGGATTCTCTGTAATGGCAGAATATAATTATTGTTATGTTTTGTCTGCAGCAATACTTACAACGTCCACTGTTAAATTAGTAAATGAATTTTATCGTATAAATTCAAATCTTTGAATAAAAAACTAAGATTTGCGATATACTCGTAACTAACTAGCTAACAAAGAAAATCTCAATTTGTCCAACGTTTATATCTATTTGATAATTTTGAATTAAAGATTTACAATTGTTCTTTATTTTTAATAAAGAGGTTGCCCATTTGAATAAATATACGTTTATCCCTAGTATATATATATATAGTATATATATATATATATATATATGATATAAAAATGAATCCAAATATGTTCATAACAAAAAGCTTAAATATTTAAAGCCAAATTATGCGAATACAAGGATCAACAAAAATCAAAATCTATAAAAATGGGTATCATAAATCGAAACTATTTAACTGACAAAAAAATAATAAAAAACATAATCTTAATATTCGACGATGAGTTCTTGTGAAGCTTTAAAATCCTCTTCAACGGATGGAAATGTCGTGTGGAGTTTGAAGGAAGTTACGTACTATCATATACAACATTGTCAAGGAATCATCAAGGACATCGGGGATACAAGTTGTCAAGGACAATATCCATCTGCAGCTGATATCATGATTGCTCTAAATAGGTGACATCCTTATAGCGGATAAAATATTTTTATTATGGAAAGTTAAATTTAAAAGGTGTTAAAAACTTGCAACAAGTCGTGACTAAAATAAATAGCAATAAATACACAATTTGTCTCTAAAAGGGTCTCAAAATAATTAAAATGGGGCAAGTGAAAAAAATTAAAAGTATCATTTTAGAATTTACTCCTATTTTTACATGACTAAAAAAGAGTAGAAGATTAAACATTACGATGTAAAATGCCAACCGCAATAAACTCCTACAGAAAATGTCTAATCGTCCGATCCCAAGAATACGGGAGGCCGATATTTCTTATAAATTTATTTCATTTCTTAAAACTCCAAAGTAATTGCGTCAAAAAACTTAAATATTCATTGTAGTTTAAAATCAATACTTTGGAGAAGAACAACGACAATTAAAACATATAATAAAAATTAATCGAACATAAAATGGCATAATATATACTTTAAAAAACGCTTCTCCATATTTTAAATCATAAAATCACTTAGAATTTTTCAGAATCCGGTGTAAAATCTTGAAATGAGATAGGGAACTTTTTTTGAAGAAATAGGGTCTCGAGTGATTTTATAATAATTAGCAACTTTATTGGCATCTCTGTATTCCAATCTTATGCAAATAAACTTCATGCACCATGGAGATAAATAAAAATAATTGAGAGCATTTTCTTCAGGGGAAATATAAATTTCCATGTCTTAAAAACCGGCTCTATTTACATGTCCATGAATGGTCAAAATACTTTATTTGATTCCATAACTAGGTTTTCGAGTTCCTCTGGTAAGTAGGTAAGTTTCTGAAGAAAGAACCCTTGTTGAATTTTTGGCGTATGACATCTTTAATACTGTTGGAATCACTATAAGGTATTGATTTCCATAAAATTCTATGAATTCCTCTAAATGTTATTATTGAACCAAAAAATTGCCTTTAATTATCCTCTCCACTCAATATGAGTTAAATTAAAATGTCTCATAGAACTTTATATAAAACCTTGGTAAAATATTTTCCATAAAGGTCAGGCCTCCTTCCAATCGAGAACGTGGCCTCTTCTTAACAGGATAAATCTCTGGTGAATATAGTTTTAAGCTCATTTATCTCTTCATTGTTAGCTTTTTCGCTCACTGAAGGAACGACTGTTGCTATATATAGCTTTTGTGGAACAAGTCGAGTATTATAAAGCACAACACGGTCATGAAGACTTCGTCCCATCAGGTTTATCAAAGTTTTTTGAGCTTTTATAAATTGTTGATCCCAATTTGAGACCGTTTTCTCCAATGTAATACCAAATATTGACATTGCTAAAAACCTTACAAACAACCATAGTATTACTTGAATTTGTGGACCAATCAGGATTAGTCCTCAAGTATAACGTTATCGAGAATTTATCAAAGTAAGTAATACGTGATTAGAGCTACAATTCTTTTGAAGCATTCAGAAGAAGAAGGAAGATCTCTCCTCATTAAAAAGGCTGTTGAATTTGCACTGCTCAACATGAAATCATTAATTGCGAAGAGACTGACAAATAACTCTTATATTCGAATCGAAGACCTTAGAGCAATTATGATTGTTCGTTATTCAGCCCCTCAATAAAAATTATCAATTCATCTGCAACGTCATGGACATGGGCCGGAGATTTGATAAAGTGTATTCCCTCAAATTCTATGGAATACCTCAAACTCATCAAATCGACAATAAGAAAACATCAACGTTTTATATTGAATAAGAAATAATTTTTATTAAGTCATCTTATATTTTGGATTTATCTTTCGACAGTAATTTTAAATTATGATGTTCATTTATGTTTTGTTTCTTACGTAACTGTCTTCAGATTGTGTTTTTATCTCCTACTTTCTAGCGTATTGTTATTTTTTACACTGTATGGATCATAGCTAATAAATAAACATTTAACCAAAAACAAACTCCGTACTTTCGTTTTAGAGATCGGCAAAACTTCTCCAATGAATGTAATCAAAAGTAGAAAAGATATAGGACATCGTTGACGGAGACTCCTGCATGACCTCACTATTCACTCCACCATACAGAAAGCATTTAAGGTGCTTGAGAAAAATATTTTTTGGCGTTTGTTAGGTTTAATCAAAATTAAGACTACAAATTCATATGCAAAGGAATAAAGAAAGAGCAAAAAGAGGGTAAACTTCATTATTGTTTTCTTATTAATTAATAGAAACAATAAATTCATTTTAACAGGTGAAAAAATTATTCGTCTTTGGATAAGGATAATAAATAGTTGGCGTTTATGAACGTGATTTGATGTAATAAAAGAAGAGAGCATAATAAAATAACAATGAGCATTATGCATTAAATTATTAATTGCACCCATGACTGTTTAGGAGTGAACATAAATTTCATAGAGAACAAAATCTGCCTCTTCACAAAAGCCTCGAACCATTTCATTTACGAATCCTTGAAGGGACTCCTCCTATTTGAACTATTTATGTATGATTGTATGAATCAACTGCTTTTACACAAGGAAAAAATAAGTTTCTTATGTTTGCTCATATCTGTCGATAAATGGATCATTCACTATGACTATCGTTCGAAAAGAAAAATAAAGAAAACACCGTCATCAAATGAAAAAATATTTTTTGGTTATCCTATCTATAGATTATAAGTTTAAAACATTGATCTTTGAAATCCTTGATATATATATATATATACCGAGGTTTCTATTATCTTTACCGTGGGAGTAAATCCTTTTCCACGTGAGTAAGAGGCTTAGGGAGTGTTGTAGAGCATTAGTAATCAAAGGAGTTTTAATTAGGATCCCAGCCCGCTTGAATAAGGTTTGGTTGAGATATTTTATTTTTTTAATTTGTTTATTTGAACTTAAGCATTCTTCAAAAGTATCTTTTAAGACGTTTAAGAAATAAATTGGTTACAGTTTTTCTCATTCAAAAATCCACAAATATTTATACCCTAACACATACACTCAAAATACCAAAGATCCCACTCCTAAGTAAACTGGGCGTGAATAAAACCCATTTAACAATGGAACCCAACCCCCAAAAATATGTGTAATTAAGAAAATTGACTAATGGCTCTCCATTAAGAACTCTCTAACAAGGGACAAAAAAGTCTCCATAGAATAATTAATCTTGTGTATATATCTATTATTCATGTAATGCGATATCCTCTCACTTGACCCAGTAAAATAAGTCATTATAAACTAGTTCATAAATACTTTTTGGTCATTTATAAAAAAATAAATCATAAGTTACTGAGAAAAGTGCTAAAAAAGTCATAAATAACTTTAAATGTAATTTGTTAAATCCATAAATAAGTAAATATTTCCATTTATGGTGTATATGAAAATGCCTGGAGTTGTAGATGTTTATCATATATGAACCAATGAAAAAGATTGTGGGAGTGTAAAAAAAAGAGTATATTTTGACAGCCGAACTATATATTAGCTGAATATTCAACTGGAAGAAAAAATTAGTCCACTCCTTGAATACATAGAGGAATCTAAAATGGCTGCAATTAGTAGTTGTTGGAATATAAAAAGAGAAGTTTTGAAATAAATGACTTGTGACGTCATCTGTATAATATCTTTCAACACAAGAGAAGCCTCTTATAATTAAGTAAATGGATATTATGAAATGTCGTTTCTATCTTTTTCGATTCCTTGGACCTAACTGCATAAAATAATATTATTGCTTCCTTCTCAACTTATTTCAACGGTTGCTGGCTCTGAAATGGTTTTTTCTTGGGTGATGAAAGTAAATCTACAATAAATGACCAATAAATTAACTTTATAACCGCTACATAATAACGAACAAAATATATAAATAATAAGGTAAAACATGTATTACTTTTTGAAATCATTGCAATTTTTTTAGTGTTTTATCGGTTTTGATTAATATTTTTATTTTCCATAATAGTAATAATTATTAAAAAATAACTATTTATATATATTTATATAACTATATATATATATATCCTGTTTTATATATTTATTTTCTGAACTATGCGACAAAAAAATGCAATTTTGCAGTATAAATTCAAATAATTACAGCAGAGAACCAAAATGGAAAGAGTTCTTCAAAACCCAAAATGATCAGATTCCATCAAATATGTCCTTGTTTTCGCAAAGCTATTTTTAGTTTATGCAAATCAGTAATAGAAGAAACGGACACATTTGATAGTCATCAATACCTGGATTATTTTTTTGGAAATTTATGCAAGTGGTTTTATGTGTGTAATTTAAGACGGGAACTCACTGCATGCGTTCAATGTCCATTTAATCCGGGCACCTTTTTTATAGCTGCATTTTCCATGCTTTCAATGCCATCAAACAAAAAGTAACACAAACGCATGTTATGTAAATTTTTATGGCACGTCGACTTAAAATTAAGATTATGATAGTTTTCAAATTGATGTTAAAAAATTATTTTACTATAATTGTAATAATTGTTTATTTATTATGTATATTTTGTAAATGAAATAATAAAAGCATAATAAATATATATATATATATATTTATATATATATATATATATTTATATTATATTTATATATATATATAAATGGAGCAAGATATTTTTAAAACATTCATGAATAAGCGTTATAGTTTTAAACCATTATCCCGGATAGAATATAATCTCTATAAAACACAAATAACTTAGTAACTACATTACAGTGTGTTAATTCCTTAATATTTATTAAATTGTTTATTTTTAATAATATACAGTTAATTGGTAAATATTTATCATCAATTATATATTTTGCTAAATTGTCATACAGTTTGTTAATTTGAGTATGTTTACTATAAATGATATTTTTTAATAATATTTTATGGATAGTTAATTTGGTATTATTTGTTATAATCTGTTATTTGTTCGTGTTTCTTTAGTGTTTGTTAGATTTTCTAATTAAGTGTGTAGGTGTTTTATAGTTTGTTGATCTATATAATAATTCACCAATCTCTGTCCGTCTGTATGACAGCACGCTATCTCCTCCAACATTTATGGTCAGATTTGAACTTTGAAGGTACCTATGGAATCCTTGGGTCAAGGCGGACCTAATAAAACCATTGGCAAAGAGATGGGAACAGAAATGGGGAAAAAATGTCCTTGGATACACATTTTCTGATTTTACTACCTACCTACAATCATTCTATGTCTTTGTAGTACTACTCACAAACTAGCTCCTAAACATACCCAAAGAGCAAACATATGGGCGCCGTAGGCGCCAAATATGCAAGTATTATTATTGTTTGCTAATATTTATGGTAGTTTGCACATATATATTACAGTTGGTTAAAACTTATAAAAGTTTGTTAATTTCTTATTTTTTTGTTAAAATTTTCTTAAATGTTTGTGTCAATAGAGGGTTTTTTTTTGTTGAGGATCCACAATGACAGAGGGAGAAAGTTGAGGAGGCCTATTTTATGAAAAACCATGCAAATTGCAATTATGAAGTAGCATTCTTTGAGTGAATTCCTTATGAAAAAATAATAAGAAGCTTAAGAACGATAATCATAGATTACATTTAACCATACATATAAGTGAATATCGATTGCATTTTCTCCATTTTTCTCTTCCATCATTACAACTGATCCTAAGCAAAAGGATGAGGGTTGTAATAATAATAATAATAATAATGGTATTAAGAAATAGCCAAATACCGCAAATAGCATCAATTAAAATATATACCAAATATGAGTCCCCAGCCTACGCAGTTTCCATCGGGTTTTTGTCTTCTTCCTCCTCCTCCTTCTGTCAAAGAGTGACCCAAAAGAGGATAAAATAAACTTATTTTATACTTTACGTTATTTGAAAAAGAAGATACTTTTACAGATATGAAGAAAAAATGGAAAAAGATGTTGAATTTGGAAATGAAAGAAACACCGACAATGCTCTATGTAAGAGAAATTATCCAACAAACAATTGTAGCAAGTATTTTAAATTAAACCAGATATACTTTTTGAAAGGATTGTGATCATTTCAAGATTTTATAAATGGACAAGATCTTTTTTAATTAAGACTTTTTCCGGTTATATTTTTTATTTTGTTATATAAAACGGATAAAAAAATACAAAAAATAACAAAATTAAATTAAAATGAAATATTTATATAATGTTGTTTGATTAAAACACAATTAAACTAAATTTACTGTCTAAAAACCTTATACAAGATGCAAAAATTCATTCTCCCTTATAAACGACAATGATTCTTTCAAATCCTCTTTAAAACATTTAAGTGTTCCGTTATCCCTGATGGCATATAATGGTCTCTTAAAATAATAGAACTTTATTTTAGTAGAGGTATTACAAATAAAAGATATATATATCAGCATGCCTATGTGTATTGGTTATCATATAAAAACTATAACTTTTTTATAACCTTAACTAATTAACAAATAGCAAATATTCATAGCTTAACTTTCTTTTATCCTCTATATATATTAAATAATATAGATACACGAAAGGCCAATTTATAAAGATTTAAAGTTTTTTCATTCATTTACTCCATCACAATTCTATTTTGATATCATATCCTCCAACAAATGCACATGAGAGTGTTGTTTTACTTACTATTGTATCTTATTGGCATCATACAAAAACCATCGTTATTATGCTTTTTATATGGATGAAAGGAATTATACTTTAAGTCACTATTTGAAGGAATGTCCAGAAGGTTTTAAATGCTTTAAGGAAAGATTGTGTTGAACCATTAGACATATTATATTTTGGTTCAGGCCCACTTCGTATAGTAACATTTTCTTACTATGTAAGACGTAGTTTTTATTAAATAAATGAAGAATCACTAAAGTAACTCATCCCAATGATGTGTCAAAAAAAGAGCTGAATGTATTTGTAATACATATTTGATATTATATACGTTATGATATTTTTCAATGTATCTCAGCTTTTGGAATAAAACTCCAGGGTAGACCAACAAAAAAATAATGTTTAGGAGGACAATAATCTTAACGTACTATCATTTCCTCTCGATCTGGGACTTTGGATGTGAGGTCCTTGACCTCAAAATTTGTAAACTTTGAACCACTTCAATTTTGGACTAACGTATAAGGATTATTTTTTTTGCCTTTTTATGGTCAAAAGAAGCTCCTATTGTAATCTACAACAATCAGACGCCTATCCATATTTGCTAAAATATATTATTTTATTTTTAAACCAAATTAAAAAAGGGCATTCAGCCCTTTTACTTAGAGCACAACATGAAGATCTGATTCAAAGGAGTGTATCCCTCTCCACCCACGAATTTGATTATATAACCAATAGTATATATATATATATATATTGGCGAAAAAAAACCTATATATAGTCATCTCTCGTTGAAAAATAACTAACAGTTGTTTATTTCTCGGAATCCATTAATGTCTACATATATTTATTCATAGTCCATCTCATTCATGGAGAGAAGTGGTTGGCAATGAAACCACGCCTCTTTTCTGATTAAAACCCCTTTTACATACTTCCAAATATGGAAAATACTCTAAGAAATACATTTTAAGTACTTTGAAATAATGGGTATTGTCAGGGACTTGTCAATATAGCGCCTCCTTGTTAAGGCTTTTGGTATCCTTTGACAATTGTGTATGTTGTTGGTAATAATAAGAAGTCATTTTGGGGCCATGCCGTAGGTTTGAATTGTCCTCGATTGAATAGTATTTTAGTATGAAAGATATAAAGGATAGCAACAAAATACAAGATACATTTAAGTAGAACCTAGAAATTTATATGTATATATATAATTTATATATATATATGACCTATAATTTAATCAGACGTACTATATTGAGTTAATAATGAAATACAAATATATTGATTATAAAAATGTGCTATCAATAACAACTCGAAAACTGAGTAAATGTAAGATTATTTGTTTGATTGTAAATATAACAGTTTCAAATTAAATTGTTAGAAATACAACATAACTAATCATATTATTCAAAGTTTACTCTTTAATGGCAAGCTTTACTTTTTTTCATTATCTGCAAAAAAATCCTTTATGCAAACAAAAAAAATCTTTTTTACAAGTTTCATATGGAATATAAATATTTTCGTACATGTCTTTCAATTTTATGGGGCTCGCAATACTTATTTTTATTAATTGTTCACCAAAGAAGGGGGAAGAAGTAACGAGAGAGAAGAGGGGTAGTTAGAGATATAAAAGGAGAGAGAGAGAGAGAGACAAGTAATGAATTAATCTAATGAAGAGCCCCGGAGTAGGAAATATGAAGTAAATAAACTAAGATTGGGGTACACAAATAATTTGTACTAAGTTTAAATATACTTGGACAGAAGATCCCAACAGTTTTCAATGGTGGATCATGAACAATTACTTGCCAGGTCATTAATTAGCTAAGCCAAAGAATACTAGAAACTACATGGAAGGGTGACTCTTACCTAAGTAGGTACTTCCTTTTCAATAGTTATATCTTCTTATGTGTAATGCGGTGTATTTCAAAATTATTGTGTTTCTCGAAATCTCTAATAAATGTAAATGGGGCTGATCATTTGAAGTTTTATGTTGAATATTTAGATTGGATAAGAATATAAAATTTAAACAGAAAAAATATAATATATATGTCGCAGCAGAGATGGAATCCAGTAGAATTGTTGACTCTCCTGGTAGAGAGTACGATCCTTATCTCTTCTAGGAGAGATGACGACTTAGATGTGGAGGTCATATTCTACGATGTTGTACAAACTGTTATTTCATTTGCGATTCTATTATACATTTTGTTGGAACTATTTCATTTTGTGTTGAAGGAAGCAAATGCGGCGCAACGTTTACTAACATTATATCTATATCACTGGCCTAAATAATAACTTGATTCATCTCAGAAGAAATCCGACATGATAAAAACTAGTTTGAATAGTCATTTTCTATAAGATATACCACCTGATCTATTCTATCACAGTCATTGATTCTTCAGATATAGATCACGATCGTAGTCACACCTAGGAGAGGATACGATCGTGATCTCTACCAGGAGAGTCAACGACTCTATGGTCTACATCTCTAATGCAACATTACATTAACAAATATTAGATAAGTAGAATTTATATGTCCTGCTTACGTATTAATTTCCGGGAGAACGAAAAAAGGCACACTTCCATATAGTTTTTATAGTATTCCTTGACTAAACCAACAAAACCTTTGCTCCTAGAAAGTAACTACCATGTTCAAGGTTTAACGTTGTATGATTCTCTATTTTTTTACCTGTCTATAAAAAAAGACCGATTTTTTTTTAGTTAAGAATTTATTGCGGTTTTACCATAGTACATACAATGACAATTATACATTCATAAAAGCAAATACATACATAAAGCAAAAGAACACGACCACACAAAGGGGATATGTGCTACAACAGCAAAAATGGATATGAGTATTACATTATAGAAATTATTTTATAATCTACTTATGAAGCAGTTAAATTAAAGTTAAAATCAATGATTCGTTGCATCTTTTTACATTTAATAAATTTAATAATACGAAGATCTCATCCTCCTCTGCATGACTTGGTATCTCTCATATGAAAGCGATGGGCATCTGTTGAAGGTTCCGTTATCATGGCTATCTGAGATGTTCTTAATTTAAGTTCAGAGTTTGCCGCTCTGGAATGTTGAGTAGTTATATACGAGCAGCTGATCATGATGATTGATTTGGCTTTGTGGAAACATTATTCGCTGTTGACTCAAAGAACTTGTCTATCTTTGATTGCTTCTTAGTAGCTGTTTTTTAGCTGATGTCCACGATACAGGATTTTTTGTGTCTGTTGATGGCGTTCCTGTTTGGGGTCCGGAGTTTTTGGGTCCTAGGATCCGTGTCATCTCTCAATTCTTCAGGACCTTCTTTCTCTTCTGTCCCATGTTGCTGTCGTTGGAGTTGTCATAATCTTTCCTTGTTGAGTTTGTAATTCAGAGTTTATTTCTTCTTTTCCTCCTTCAGTTTCTTCTATAATTTCAAGATCCTTAGTTTCTTCACACTCCTCCAAAGTGGGTGCTTTTCGAGGATCCTGAAAACGCACTTTACCTGCCGAGGCAATTTTAATTGTAAAGTCCATCGATTGGAGACCTTCAAAAGATGTTTTGTCTAAGCAAATATGAAGTACTTTGCCTAGTTGCGTGAGCTTGATCTCACAATTTCAACATTGCCTTGTATTCTGATAGGGTGCACTGATGTGCAAAAATTTTTTAAGGACTTCGTCCCCAATATTTCCAGTGACACCCCGAATAAATCCAGTGTAGTCTCTGTTTATCTCTTCTTCCTCTCTCATTCTTTCAGCTCTGACCAAGAGGTGGATAACAAGGGGTGCAGTTTTTTACGATTTTATGTACGTACTGACTTGAGGCTTCATCATTTACGTAAATGATTGCCCTTTTATTTGTGTACTTAAGCCCTTCGTAGTTGGGTAAGAATTCATTTACTGCCGATAGACAACGAACAAAGACCGATTATATATATATATTTATAAAAACGTTGTTTTATATAAAACAATTATATTTCTAACGTACACTGTAAAGGTAAATGTAGACCAAATCATCACTGCGGAACAAGGTTAAATATTTGTGTCATTAGAGAAGACCATAGCGGAAGTCATTATTTTAAGACACATAAAAAAATAATCATACGACAAGGAGAAATATTGTCTTCTAATTAAAATTTTAAACTACTCCCACAGATTGTAATGGATGGAGATCATTTGGAAGAGAGAGAAAAGAAGAAGAAGAGAGCCTCTAATTACAATCCTTCATCTTCTGCTAAAACATTGTAGTCCAAATAAAGATAAAATGAGCGATACTTTAATAATACAAGTCTTTGACTATGAGGAGTTAAAACACAGTACAATAAGGAATAATGATATTCCATACAAAATGAAGAAGTATGTATATATGCCACTGGGATGGAACTTCCGTCCTTTAACCGTCATCTTTAATGCCTTCCTGTGACGCTGTATAAACATGAAGTCTAGGATTTCACGCAAAGAGGGGGGGGGAGGAGGGAAGAAAGAAAGATGTAAAACTAGAGAGAAAGAGAGAGAAAAAATGATTTTCCCTCTTCCGAATTATCTGTCGGTTGAGTAAAAAAAGCACTGATAAATTTCTTTTTTTTTCCTTCCTTCCTTTAGGGTCATAATGCACCTCATTTCACACATGCCATTAATTATAGTCACGGTAATGATGCCTTGAGTGACGTCAGGGATGACTTCATTATTTCAACACCTTTAATAGGGATAAAGGTAATATATTTTTACGTCTGATGGTTGCAGGAAAAGTAAGGGAAATAATAATCAACATGGAGCTGACACAATAAACCATCAATACACTTGCGGCTGTTGATGATCAAAGTTCAAACTCAGGGATATATAGAATGTCGTCCTTTTCATGGGATACATGATGTCATTGTGGAATCCTTTTAAAGGACTCCTCAGCATTCACTATTAATCTCAATGAATAAAGCAAGTGCTTATATTCAAGAATAAAAAATATGTAATTAATGGATCATGTCTCTGACTATCGGACGTAGAAAAATAAAGAAAATAGTCATTTTCTTAAAAAAATTAATGTGCATTGCTGAGTTTGCATAAACAATCCTTCAAATATCATTAATTATATATCGGTTTCCGTGAACCCTAAGATTTTGGGACATAATACATATTCAAAGTAATTAAGAAGCTATTCACCATGTTGCCCAGCTAATATGTCTGCAAAGTTGTTTTACGGTCCTAATATTATTATATATGGAGTAGTATAAAGAAATCTATGCTCAAAATCTCCAATCTAAATACTCTTCATGGAACTACGCCATAGACAAGTTGAAATTCAAAATGAATGGATTCTACAGGTATTTTAGCCATCTAAATAGAATTGTGGAACAGTATTTCGCTTTCACAATAGAATTAGTTGGAAGATATTTTAATTTAAAGTATTATGTTAATTTATAAATTATTTTTATACACAATTTTACCACCCTTTTTACCTCATAAAATTATGTGCCAATTGAAATGAAGACCTAAAGAATAATCAAAAATATTATTATTCACACAATCAAGTTGTTCCTTCTTTTATTTTCGAAAAAAAAAATGTGTAAAGCCTGCAAATATGTTTGGTGCAGATTGAATGAAGTGTGTTTGAGGAGAAGTAAACAAACAATAATTCAATTTATCATCATGGTTCCTTCCCTCCAGCAATATGAAAACATAAATATATACATATAACTGTGCATCTTCATCAAATCAATTCTTTTTTTTCTCCTTATTGTTTAGATAATAGATATAAAATTATATAAAAATATAATATATAAGTAAAATAAACATTAAAGTTATAATAAAAAAATCTAAACAAGAGGTATAACAATAAAAAATATCATACGGGAACTATTTATAATATTTCACATTTTTTTCATAATTTTAAATATATTCTGATTTTGAAGGATAAAATTGATGACGTTCCCCGCAAAACCCATGAATCCTCGGAGACGGAGGGGATCTTGAGAGTGAGGGCGGCGTATCGGGCGGCAGCAGAGATCATCACAGATCGAAGAATATACGGTTTGATAGTTTCTTTTTTGTCAAACAACTCGCTATGTAAGCTTTGGAGTTTGATAGAGCAAACTCCAGTGCCTTACTTTTAGGGAATTGTGTCCTTTTTATTTAGGAGACCAAATGGATCGTTGCTTTGGTATACTTATCGTCGTTGGTCTTAAGTCCCTTCACGTTGAATGACAGAAACTTAGTTAAATTCTTTCACTTCAAATTGTAGGATTTAATTATCGTTGTCATTGTGAGAAAAAAATAATAACCAAGATTTATAAAATATATATTCACAGCTGTTTTTATTGAACAATCATACTCATATAAAATGTATAACTATTTTGAAATGAATGTAAGGATTTGTGTGGTTTTTGAGTATACTTTTAAATAATTTGTTTTGTATTTATATTGTGTGAAATACTTCATAGGTATAATATGAACAATATTAAATTAAATAGCAGCCGACAAGAACAATGAATTCACATCATTTTATCATTGTCTAGTTTGTTACGTTAAATTTAATATTATTATTTTAAATATTATATACATAATTTATATATGTGTATATATATATATATATATACACGTGGGTGTGTATTTATATATGTATACATAGGAAACACCTGGGACCGGGAAACGATCAGGAAACGACCGGGACTTAAATTTTTCAAGCGGGCGGGCCAAAAAACGGGCAGGGACTTAATAGATATTTTTTGTTCCTTTGACATTCTGAAGTGACTTTTTTGAGAAAAGAATTTCCAAAAAAAAATCTCAGAAAAAAGTGATGGACGTTTTTTAGAAAAGAATATTTCGAAATTCCTTTCTAAAAAAGCGTCCTCACTTTATGAACCACAAACGAAAGAAAATATTTAAGTCCCGGCCCGGTGTCCAAAAACACCGAGCGGGAACGCTCAAAAACAGCGGGACCCAGGCCGGGTACCGGTCGTTTCCTGATATATATATATATATATATTTATTTATTTATATAATGCATAATTATAAGTCATAACTATAATTGAATTTAATGTATATTAAAGTATTTCTATATATTATTTATGCCAGATTTAAAAAAAAAATACTTTTGCATAATTCTACAGGTTATAAATATTTGAAAAAATGTTTTTTGGGCAAGGCAATCAATTCAATTATCACTTGCAAAATCCTTGCACGAAATATATCTTAACTATGCAATAAGTACGTTTTTATTATTTTATTTTTAGCAACTGCTATTGACCCAATTATATCATCTTACATCGTTTGGCCATGACAGTCACAATATAATAACATTCCCATGCCCTGGTTGTTGTCTATCAAAACATTTGAGAAAATATAAAGGAATTTAAGAAATAGGGGAACAGGAAGGTTATTTATATGTTTCTCACATCATCTTTCATGAGATTTTTAAATCAATTAGTCAAGTCTATCTCTTCTTCTTCTGCTTTAAATGTCTGGGATAGATCCTTGGGAAAGAACATAAATTCCTATTAAACTATTAGAAATATGAATAAAATATTTTTTATTCGTTTAAATAGTTTTTTAAATACTAAAAATAAATATATCTCACGATATCCGTGAGTGTTTTTGGTATAAACATAGTAGTGACTTGTCAGTTAATGACCCTTCTCGAGATGGAATTATTAAGAGACATCTTTTACTTATGCTTACATGGCATAGTTTATAATTATAAATGACATTAGTTTTTAATTTACATGACATTGTTTATAATATACTGACATTTTTGTAAATAAAATGATTTTTTTTAAATTAGTTCATAATTAACAAAACACTTTAAACACTTCATTTTAAAGTTACTGTTAATAAAAGCTTAACAACTCAACTTCATAATCCTCATTCTAAAAAATCCTTTGTCCGAATAATATTAATACCAATTACTTGATGTTTGGGCCCTTATATCATATTATCGACGTGTTTTACGCAGGGAACGTTACATTGGGATCTTCCAACAGAGTAATTATATGTGAACAATTACATATAAATCATGTATCTAAAATACAAAAAAAATCCCTTTGTTCAAATATTGTTTAAATAAATTATTTTTTGTAAAAATAAACATCCAATTTTTTCGACTTTTATCATATATTTTATTATTTATAGGTATGGTTCACCATTTTTGTCGACCTGATAAAGAAAGATAAAAGACAACGGTCGATTTATATATATAAAACGAATTAGAGATATATTTTATGGCCACAAAAACAGGCTCCCTTTTTATTTAAGAAGAAGCCTTGAGAACAGAGGAGGCCATTAAGCGACTTATTAAACGAAGAAAGAAGCCAATCCAAGCGACAGAAAAAAAGGGAATTCATCTAGTCCATGCGGAATAAATAACTCAAGGGAACAAAGAAGTACATCCCTAGAAAGGTTCTTTCTCAGAATCGAAGAAATCAAGGAATTATGACGTAATTTTAATATACTAAATGCTTTAGATTTTTACTTATAAGGAAACCATTGGACGATGAATATATTTGTTTTCCCCTTGCGCTTATAAACATATTACAATGGACGCGGCAGCTGTTTTTTTTTCTTTCTATCTCAGGTTGATAAAAACTATAAATCATAAAATAATCAACGTAGTTGAGTAAAAATGTGGCAATGTTAATCGGATCATAAGTCCTTACTTTTTCCACGATGGATCACAAGCAAAATATGAACCAATTCATTCTCTTGTAAAGGTCGGTTGTTGCGATGAGAACGATAGGGACCACGTTTTCAACCTCCTATTAAAAGCTTTTCCATTAGAAACAAGAAAAAAAAAGAATACCCTGTTGCTATTTCCTTGAGTGACGTAAAAAAATACATAGCAGTATCAGTGTCTCTCTTCAAACCATTTCCTGGGCGTATTTGAAATCATTATTGTTGCAGGTGCAGAATATATGGTATAGGGAGAAGTCTATATGTACTCAAAGAAGTTCATTTTTGTCTGATTGACATTCATATCTCTACACATAATTACACTATCATTTTTATTGTACTACTTATCAAATATTTCTTTTGTAAAGAGAAAAAAACACTCTTTATGTGTTTTAACGTATTTCATCCCTTGGAACCATTCTTCTTTTTTTAAGCTCTAATATCATTAGAGAGAATCCCTGAACCCTTGACCCTGGAACTGCGTTGACCCCAGCAGGACTTGCTCATTAATAATTCAATTTATGCTGATGATTGCTATAAAGACGACTTACAATGTAAAATATACATATATGTATGTATATAATCAATGTCATTGTACTTCTGTGGGATTAGATTACTCTATAACTTAGAGTGATTGGTTTCACAAACACACCAATGAACGTGATTTTTTCTTCATTTAAGTACACTGTTTTTTTATTCTTTTTCCATATCCGATCGTCAGATTTATTGATAGAGCGATATAAGCGAACAAAATAAAAATTATTTTTTAGTATGCCAAGTTACTAATTCAATTGATATTAATTACATTCAAAGGATTCGCCTATGACATGAAAAATTATAGGGAGTGCGAAAGCCGTGCGTGGTAAGGCGTGTTCAACTCTCAATGGGCGTACTAGATTCGAATACCGAGAGGGATGGTCATTTTGGGCAACCTACTTGATAAGATCCTAGGTTCGATATACAAATTTAATGCTATAATGCTTATTTATATCCTGTCGGATGCAATCTATCGAACCATATAGACAAAAAATGTAGGCCCTTTGGAAAAGATTCATTAATAATATAATTGATAGCATTTTCTTTATTTAGTAAATTTGAAACGGTTATGATGGAGAATTCCATTCAAAGAATTCGTAAATGATATGGATGAAGAGACAATTACTATTTTAAAGGATACACTTTTTTTTCTCTAAAGGGTTGTTCACTTCTCAATTGACGGGAGTGAAGTAATAACTTGTCGTACAATGCCAACTGTTTTTTGAATAATTATTCCCTCCCTTTGTCTTCCAACCAATCACGTTGGAAAACGTCACTTTTTTTTTGTGGAAATAATTATTCACTTTCTTTTGGTCATCCATGCGTCAGATGGTTAGGAACCAATTTATTGTCAATGTTGAATAAATAATAAATTACTTTCCTTAACCTATACAGGCATTCAGAGAAATGACAAATAACGATATAATGTATCAATATACATTAAAGTTATAAAATAGATTTAAAACTTTACATATATATCTATATAACTAAAGATATTTGAAAAATAGAAGATAATAATATCAATTTAGAAAATAAACAGTTGAGTACAGAAAAAGAATATGTTAATAAAAGCAAAGAAATATGATATGATAGCATTCAATACATTTCTAGAGAAATCTAAGGAAGAATCTTTTATATTCATGTAATTACAGTATTGTGTTTTTTAGCAGATAAATTTATCGGGTGTTTTGATTCTATGAGCCATATATAATAGACATAAAACTGAGTGAATATTTTAAAAATGCTATTGTTCTTCTTCGAAATAATCCTTTTAGACTAGAATGTCGAGTAATGAGGAATGAAAAAAGCGGATGATAATACTTCCACTCAATTTTCCCTCCCTTGTCTGTAAAAAGTTTAAAAAATTCTAAAGAAACTCAAGAATTTTAAACGGTAATTATATAGTGTTTATTTGATCATATTTTCTCAATTTAACATAATTGTATATTTTAGCATTACTTTAATATATTTATATATTACCAGGAAACGACCGGGTACCCGGTCCAAGTTCCGGCTGTTTTTGGAACGTCCCGGCCTGGCGTCTAAAAGTAATTGGGCCAGGTCTAAAATATTTGGTTCATTCGTCATTTGTAAATCTGTAAAATTATTTCTAAAAAAACGTCAGCACTTTTTTTAGAAAATGTTTTCTGAAAAAAACGTCATCACTTCTTTAGAAAATGTTTTCTAAAAAAAAGTAATCACTTTTTCAGAAATAGATAATGTTTATAAAAAAACATCAATCATTATTTTTAGAAAATGTTTTTTTAAATTTAGGAAAATTTATTTTCTAAAAAAAAACGTCGTCTCTTTCAGAATGACGAAGGAACGAAAATATACTGAAGTCCCGGCCCGGTTTTGGCCCGGCCTGGCTTGAAAATTTAAGTCCCGTACCGGTTCCCGGTGAAAAAAACTGTCCAGGTTGTTCCCTGTATATATATATATATATATATATTTCAATAAAAAAAACTATATGTAGTTTTATCTAAAAATATGGCTTAAAAAGCCTACTGGCGACAGCTGAATATAATTTCCGTTCAGGAAGAGCTCTTACAGGTGGGAGCTTACTTATTTTATTGTTCTTTATAGAGAACAAAAGGATTCTGATAGGTATATATATATATATATATTTTCATATAGAGAGGACGGAAGAGGATTCAATATGTATCTCTTTTTGAAAGCAATATCCTTTTGCTAATTATCCCTATGAGTCTTAATGCACCCCACCTATAATTGTATAATTTTATACTCTAGTTGCCATTGGAAGCTCCTTAGCATGCCCTAATTCATTAACTTTTATTATTTATTAATATATAACTTTATTTAATTTAGATACAAGTATTTGAAATATATCTATACTTATAAAAAAAGAATTCCGTTCGTTCGTTTGTGCGTTCGTTCGTTCGTTCGTTCGTTGTTTCCTGTATCTCCCGAACGGGTCATTAGATCTTGACAAAATTTTAGTGAATAGTTTTGAGAGCTCAGGGAGTGTTTTAGTGGGGTTGCCAAACTCCCGGAAAATTCGTCATCGACATGCTTATTTTATTCGCCAAAAAGTTTTTCGTTTATTTTTAAAATTAGCAAGTTAGATTTTGCCCAAATTTCTGTGGATAAGACTGAGGTACTAAGACATGTTTTGGTTTTTTTTGAGTGTTTCCCGGAAATTCGTTTTCTACATGTTTTCTTAAAAAATATGTTTTTCTGTCCCTGTATGTCCCCCCAAATTTAAGTTTTGTGGAAAATAGCAACACTTTTTTATATTGCAACATCGTGCTAATCAAAATTTCAATATGCCTAGCTATGGAGAGGATGTCAATACCCAGCCTTAAGGAATACAAAACGGAAAAAAATGGCATTGACGATGCAATGACGACTTTTAAGGAACTACTTCTCATAAGAAAATAACATAGGCACTCTATGAAACGACTTAAGAAAACTTCTTTTTACGATGTTTAATTCCCAGCCTTAACCCTAACCAGGCGGGGGGCGGGCGGAATCCGCCCCCCCTCCGGTTTTCTGGAATATTTTCGTGAAAAAAAATAATTACGCGCTTAAAAATTTTATGACTTTTAAGATTGAAGTATTGCGCATCTTTTGATACCATTTTTGAAAAAATCGGACCTACCCCTACGGTGATGCAGGTCATTTTGCGAACGTCCGCGCCGGCAAGTCATTGATTGCATTAATTGGAAATATGCATAAATACCGACTAATTTGCATAATTAATTACTGTATGCAAATAATTTTACCTGTTCTGTGAATATGTATAATCCAGTATGATACTATGAGTAATAAATGTAAAGATTGATGCTAGTGGCATTAATTTCTGTTATGTGTATGAAAGATCACATTTTGATGGCAAAAATTTGCAATTTGGAATAAATTAACATGCATAATTAAAAAAACCCTTTGTTCTCATGGTGGATGAAAATTTAGTTTGTGGTTGTAAATTAGTGGGAGACCTAGTTGTGTGCCAAATTCACAAATTTTCGTCGCTCCGTTGCCGAGATCTGAGGGGGGGGTGGAATCCACCCCCCCCCCGGCTATAGAGGAGCCAAAATAACCGGCTGGTTAGTGTTAAGGAACAAAAAACGGAAAAAAAGGCAATGAAGACCCAAGGACAACTTTTAAGGAACCTGATTTGATAAAAAATCATATGTGATGACATCACTAAAATTATTCATCTTCTTTTACGATGTTAAATACCCAGCCTTAAGGATACGAAACGGAAAAAAATGGCAATGAAGAGCTAGACAGCTTTTTAAGGAACGGTTTGAATATGAAAGTCACATGCGATGATTCACTGAAATTATTAGTGTGATTCCTTCTTGTGTGATATTAAACACCCAACCGTAAGGAATACAAAACGAAAAAATGGCAAGGAAAGACCCAATGACAACTGTTGAAGGAAACTGATTTAATATGAAAAGAAAAGCGATGACATCACTGAAATTATGCGTGTGATTTCTTCATTTACGATGTTTAAATTCCCAGCCTAAGGAATACAAAACGGAAAAATGGCAAGGAAGACCCAATGACCACTGTTGAAGGAACTTATTTAATATGAAAGTCACATGCATGGACATCACTGAAATTATTCGTGTCATTTTATTTTTACGATGTTGAAATACCAGCCTTAAGGAATACAAAACAAAAAAAAATGGCAATGAAAACCCAATGATAACTTTGTAAGAAACTGATTTTAAAATGAAAAGTCACATGCGATGACATCACTGAAATTATTCGTGTCATTTTTTAATTAACGATAATCAAATACTCAGCCGTAAGGTATAAAAAAACGGAAAAATTGGCAATGAATTAACCAATGTCAATTTTTAAGGAAGTGATGTATATGAAAAGTCACATGCGTATGGCATCACTAAAATTATTGGTGTTATTTTTTTTTCATCCAGACTATTGTCAAGTTGGAAAATCCCGGCAGCGCGGGTAATATTCGCTAGTATAATATATAAAAGAGTATTTATAGGTTATCACTTAATTGCTCAAATTATGATTTTTGGCGTTCAAAGGTAAGACAACAAAAATATTTTGTGTAATCCAAATAACAAGAGACGCTATTTTTGTAAAGCCTATATGGCAGAATTGTGATCACTGAACTATATAATAAGTGGAAGCAACTATGGCCATTTAAAGATAAGAATATCATCTTTAAAATACCAATTAGTTCTTCTTCATGGGTCTACATCCATATTTGCATGCGTGGACTCCACCTATAATATAAATTAAATAAAGCAAATCCTCATATCTAGAATGCTTATTTTATGAGCATATATTGGTGATAAATGGCTCTTCATTCTGATTTGTGGACATATGAAAGGAAAGAAAATAGTTCTGTCAAATGAAAAAAAAAACTATTGTTTATTTGTGAGTTTGTAAGATAAAAATATTTTCTCATCGTACATATATTCAATAGAAATGAAAACATTCTAGTTTGCTGGCTTATTTATTAATTATATCATGATTTCACGGCACTAAAAAGAGCATATGATCCTCATATTTAATTAAAAATAGATTCTAATTTACTCGCAATTTTTCCCTTGTGAAAATACGTTAGGACGTCTATCTAAATACATTCTACAAAATATATATTATATGTATGTTCAACAGTCACTTATCTCCTACATTCTGAAAGCCTTCATCATACTCATAACGTCTCCCCTCCTCTCATAATGAGAGATGATAATTTTACAAGCAAGCAAGCAATCGACTGTGGGTGAGATAATCCTCCTCCAGAATAATTACAAAAAAATAATACTATTCACAAAAAATGTATACTATTAGCAATTAATAATGATAATCTTGTGTGACTTTTTCTAATGGTTTTAAAAAAGAGTAGAAATATAACATACAACAGACAAGCATGAACAGCTGTCTTCTCTCCTTTTTGTCTTGTCCTAAGGGTGAAAAAAACGCACTCACACGCACACTAGCCATGTGGGGTTGGGAATGAGTTTGATGGAGCATTGATAGTCAAGCGGAACGCGCCTCCCAGAAGTGTCCTCTTATTTCTCGACGTAATCTGGAATCCCTGAATTTGTCAATGGTGGACACATAGTGCCTTACTGGCGGGGAGGAGGGGATATTTATAGGAGGATACTGATGAAGCATGATGGTTCGTGTCCTATATGCTTTGTCTTTGTATTTTGACATGAAGTTAAATTTATATCGCCCTATGTTCTGGTGAAAAAAGAAGTGCTAAATGTATTGGTTTTCTTTTGATTTTATTGCAGAATAACACAATCTTTTCAAGAATGTGATGGGTTGAAAGAAAGGATGAACGAATGATAAAGGAAACAGTTAAAGTGAGATACTAAAAAAATAGTTTGTTAATGAGCTTGCTAGAAATAACTTTTTATTTCCCTTTTTATATTATAGGTATTAATTGGAAACTATTATTTGATTGATTCTTTTAAATGAAGTATTAAAAAAAACATTGATTTTCTATTTTATCATTAGGGACAGACAAAAGGGTAAAAATATTAACAAAATTCAACTGAAGAGGTGCCTTGAGTTAAATTAGTGTTCACTTCTACTTTCATAGTCTCTTCTCGGCACAGCGTCTCTGCTAACTCAGTTCGGTTATATATATATATATTATATTATATATATATATAATATGATAGATATATATTATATATAGATAGATATATATATATATATATATATATTATATATCTTATATATAGATATAGATAGATAGATAGATAGATAGAAGAAGATAGATAGATAGATAGATGTAGAGATAGAGAGAGAGAGATGATTTTAAGTTATATCATGTACTTCAACAATATATTTTTGCTAATATTTCCAAAACTGACAGGTAGAATAGGGGAAAAGCCATATTTATGCCTAAAATCGGCATTCAAATGTATACAAACTGCTTGGATTTTTATGCAATTATGTGGACCACACAATTCAATACAGGAAATACTGAAAGAGGAAAAAACTGTCAATATCCTGTAGGAATACATATTTATTTAACAGGATACGCATATTTCTTCTGTGTCACAGACATGATTATATCCTCGGTATTTTACCAGCCTATCTGTATGAAGCAGCTCAGGGAAATCATCACTGCCGCTTCGGCTAAATATCTAACTCCATCGATATGAATGCAAAAAGCAAAGAGACCATGATAAATTCCTCCATAAGCCTAATACAACAAAAAATGATTGTGATGTACTTTTAATTGAATTTTGTTATCTCTCCATTATTAAAAGATTATAAAAAGATATATGCTCATATTTTAAGATATTTAAAACCTTTTTTTTGCCTGCAACTTTGATTTCAGTCAAAAGTATTCAATATTGTATTGTGGCAGCTGCTTGAGATATATTACAGGTATATTTGGTAATGTATATTATATAATATGTGAAAACAACGGCGGAGAAAAAATATCAGTATCCCGTGAAATGAACATTTTTACAAGATATTTATATAATAATATTTTGGCTATTGGTGAGATTGAATTGCATCCGTGTAGATATAACTTATATTAAAGTATCGAACTACAATCCTTTCATTGCAGTTGAATCAAATTGACCTTCCCCTCACGGGATTCGAACCTGGTCCCTCAACTTTCAGAACGATCATGCTTCCCCTAAGCTACGCACTCCTTTAGGAAATAAATCCTTTAGTACATCCTCATTCTTTAAAAAATTAAGTATTCATCGTTTTTATAGCATCTGAATGGAAAAACAAGCGTTTAATTGTATATTTTTAAGAAACTATTCTGGATTTTTTATCATGTTTATAAAACAAAATATATATAATATATATTACAAACAAAAAATATTTTTAAATAATTGTTTACATTATTTATCCCCCCCGCACCATATCAACTTGGTCATCATTATTTCAATCCTTATCTGTCCTTCTTTATCTATAATCCTTTAGTAAACATTATATATACATCTGGATTATTTTACAAAATACTTTGTTTTTGTTAGCAAGACGTTATTTTTAATGCTTTTATTCATATACCCCATTCAATTAAGCAATTATATGTAGAGCCTTCTGTACAATTGTTTTTTAAAGAGGATGATTGTAAACAATACATAAGGCTAATATAAAAAAATAGTGTTTAGGAAACGTGATTGTGAAAGAGAAAGGTAAGGGAATAAAAACATTGGCCTCAAATATCCCTCGCGGCAACTTTTGAGGAATGAACATCATACAGGGAAAGGAAATTCATCCTTAAAATATATTAATTGTCCTTCTTCATGAGCCCACATCCATGGTTAAGTGTAATCTTTTTAATGGACGCTCCTATTTTACCTATAAATATTGATGGAGTCAAGCAACTACTCAATCTCAGAAATAATGAAACGTTATTTGATTTGCGCATAACTGACGATAAATGAATTATATCTGACTATCG
>CP045891.1:27326906-27341697 GCA_013387185.1 Caligus rogercresseyi
TATCTATCTATCTATCTACTATTATATATATATATAATTTTACAAAAAATTACTATCGCACGTCCACAAGTTTGTGGAGATCTAGCCAAAGCCGAGAAGACTTTCAAAGAGGTCAAGACCATAGTTGACACGGCCTGTGAGGCCAACATAATCTTCCAAAGCCACATCTGCCGAATTTCAGCCTTAGTTCAGTCCTACAAGGACCCCTTGGACAAAAAGAGCCCAAACGGTAGATGTAAGGTCCGCACCGATGGATTTTTTGAGGCTGTGGGGATAAACATGGAGCCCACTGTCAGGTGAGCATGGAAGAACTGGTTATGAGAAGAAGTTCGTACCGTCGATCAACACCCTTTTCTACGTCCTTCCGTGACAATCTTGGGATCTCGATCAAGTCAGCAAGATAGATACCCAAGATATTTACAGTTGACCATAAAATGGAATGAATGAGGTGCGCATAAGCCTTTAAGGGATAAGGGGTTCTGAACAATATCGTACCAATGCATGAAACTTATTTGTCTTTATTCTCTTTTGAGTCCAGGGGCCATCTCAATGGCTCTCAAAGGGTTCCAAACCGCCCCTAAATTAAGGAAAAAAAAGATTGTTCTCAGCTTCTTCGACAATTGCTGCGTGATCTTCACGCACTACCTCCCGATGAGAACATCCTTCACTGTGGCCGTGTTCAAAGACGTCATGAACAATTTTTAAAGAAATTCAGGGAGAAGCGACCTGAAATGGCAAAATGAGAATAAAACTTCCACTTCGATAATGCTCCATGCAACACAGCTAAGAGCACAAAGGAGTTTCTGGCTAAAAAGGGGATAAAGGTCATCGATCATCCTCCCTATTCTCCTGACCTTGCCCCTCAAGACTTCTTCTACTTCCCCATCATTAAGAAGATGCTTAAAGGCTTAGAGGTTGTCGATAAGGGCGTTCAGAAGGAGTGGACTCAGGTCGGGAAGACCATCCCGGAAGACAGGTTCCCTGAGGCTTTCTGGAAGAGGGTTGAGAGGGTCTAGAATTGGAGGAAATCATAAATAAAATATTTGTTAAATTTGTCTTCCTTGATAATTAAAATTCTTTGCTAAGATTATTTTTTGTATATTCATCCGCAACACCCTTGCATTGGATACAAATAATATGATAAGTTTTAATAGTAAAAAGCAGCAATAGGTTTCTATATTTTTACTTATTTTTATCTAAGGATTTGATTCTCTATATAACATAGATATGATTGATACGTTGCACAATAATCAACTGTATAGGGTTGCCTTAAAGAAATAAAGATATTATTTTAAGATATAATAAATTATCCAATATCCATTCTTTACGCAAAAAACCATAAACTAAATAGTCAATCCGTTTAAAATTATTACTTCGGAGAAGAAAACGAGAATTATAACGATAAAAAACATAATAAACAGTAAAAATCAAACGACTCTTATCGAAAAATTATATACTCATATTTTAAATGATATGTTCTATATTAATGTTTCAATCTTCGCTTATTATTCTAAGCATACCACTAGACATATTATAATTAGTATGCATATATATACATATATATATATATCCTCAATCTTCGACTATTGTACCTAAAAATGCCCACTTAAAATCCCATTTCTTCCTAATTGCTTATCGACTTTTAAACTTATATTACATTCATACAAATATCAGCAGCCATTTTCGATGCAAATGGCATATATTAATTTATTTCCAGATCATGCATAACTATCGAAAAAACATGCATTTTGCATAAACTTCATATAAATTTTATGATATGTATATTTCGTGATACGAATTATAATTAGTGAGAGATAATAAAAATATCTTACTTTTTTAAATCAAACGCATAACATAATTGATGTTGTATATATATATATACATTAAATATGGTATTAAAAAATATACGATTTAATAAAAAAATATTTTTTCTGATGTTTTTGTAGCTTACTTTCGGAAAGAATGCATATCTATACACATAGGCGTAGGGGAGATGTTTGGTTTGGGGGGGGGGGGGAGCAGCATTCAATTTGCCTGAATGTTAACAAGAACTATTAAATCGGTGAAAAAATAATCGAATGAAGAAAGCTATGTAGATTAATATATTCTTGATAGTAGTTTCATACTACTCATTACATTATATTTATTTTGTTGTACTTCTAAATCCGGTTGCTTTCATAATTTTCATCCAACTGAAATGCCCGAATACCTCAATCTATTTGCCCGAATTTGAGAACTCACCCGAATTTTTGGGGGGGCAGTTGCCCCCCTTGCCCCCTGTCTCCTACGCCTATGTCTATACATGCATAATACCATTCACTTTCATGCTTCGCGCACCGCCTGCCGTACCTCCTCTGGTTTCCGTCGAGCACGCCCCAACTGAGCTATTGTAGCTAGAGGTAACAAAATGGCTGTTTTCGCAAACTCACCGGTGATCATGATTTTTTCATGTGAAACCTGATTTTTCTTCTTTACCTGCAGGAAAACTCCCCGCAAGAAAATGGCCCTCAGGGAAATTGTCCGCAATTCCCTATATAAAATACATCATTACAGAATTGACCTACAAGTATTGGGGATCCAACCCGGCCCATACTTGATATTCGAGGAATGAAAAACCATTTTTTTAGAACACCACCGCCCATTGGATCTCAGATTCTACAGTTTATAGCTTTGATATAATGGGTTTCTGCCGATCCAAACAACGATATATTTGGGTTCTAAACCCAACGCCCATGGCCCTCGGGTTCCGTTAGTCACAGCTATGATATATTGGGGTTCCAAATCCTCTTTCCAAGGCCCTTGGGTTCCACTGGCCAAAACTATGAAATATTTGGATTCCAGATGGCCATCAAGTTTGCCGGTCACAACTATGACATATTGGTGTTCCGAACCCACCGCTCATGGACTTTGTGTTCGGCCAATCATAATTATAACATATTGGAGTTTCAAACCCACAAAAATGTGTATTAAAAACTGTCAAAGAATCAAATGTCTACATACATGCAAAAACGGTTTGAAACGTTTCTTATAATATTTTATAAGCCTTCTGCAGAAAAGAATTCCGGGATAGTACTTAATAACCCATGCCGCTGAGGTCCATGACGTGCTGCTTTATTTACTCCATACTAACAAGTCATTATGGAGGAGTTCATTCAAAGTATTCCTAAATGAAATGGAAGTAGGCCCATAAAGAAGACACAAATAGTATTTTTAAGAATGAATTCTTCTCTCTAAGTAATTGATGATCAATCCTCAACACCTTTTTTCTATCTCTAGCTATCACTATATTATATTAAATGCTTCATAAATACATAACATACTGGATCCATGAGGCTCAGTCAAGTCAGGGAGTTCTTAAATAAAGAACTCCCTGATCAAGTTAACTACCACAACACATGCCTATTATTCAAAGCTATTTGAGAATGAATGGAATCCAAGACATTGTTATAATTCTTGCCACAATATAAATGTAAAAGGCTCTAAAAACATATGATTTGTTTTACCTTCAAAAGAAATTTATGAGCGGAATAAATATCAATGGATTTTGTTCTGTATATTTTACAAAAATAAATTATGGGTGAGTTATATGTATTGTTTATGTACTTTAGAGTCTGCAGATATTTGCATGCACCTACCATTATTTTTATATTAGTTAGCATGAGAAGGTAAGTTGAAAGCATGTTAAATTTGCATATAGTTTATTGATTCATATTTTGCTCAAAGCCTCAAAATGCATTCTTTAAATTTCTGCACTTGTTAATAATGAAAACTCTTTTCACTTTCATAAGGAAAAACGTCCAACTATGTTTAGCCATTATCTAATACTAATTTAATAACAGAAGTATCTTTAATATTATGCTACAAAATACACTAAAGTGATTCACTCTAAATGACAACACTTATGTTTATCTGCCCGCTCTCCTTGACACAAGAACGAAAATTGTTCATAACGAAATATTGCTACAAGTATAATTACCCATTTGAAGGAAAACAAGACAAATTTCCCCATAAGTTCAAGAAAAATAAAAGTAATTCCCCAAACTAAATTAATTGAAAGGAAAACCAATTAAAAGTTACTTGTATGCATTAGTATTACTGATCCATTAATCTTCATTAGTTGATTAGGTTTATGTGTACATATGTAATTTACAAATAGAAGGCAGAGCAAATATTGTATGTCATGAACTCCTGAACTCCAAAACATTAATTTGTACACAAGTTTCTTTTTACCTCCACTTCTTTCAATTACTAAATTACAAAGGTATACAAAGAACACCATTAAACTTCCCGTAAGAATATATATATATATATATATAGCAAAGCATTAATTTTCCAATTGTTAGGCTGATAAGATCTTTTTTGAAAATTAATAATCAAGGTTACATAAGATTTGACTGTTCCTCCAAAGTACTCTGTTTTTATTTTTTGAAACATTATTTTTTATTACCAGCACAGAAAACATAGATAATATAATAGAGCCTTTCTTTAGCCAAATCTTAAACAAAATATTTACTTCTTTGAGACTACACTTAATTAAAAAATATATGAATGAGTAGTTTACGATGATAAAAAATACCTTTTTTTTGCTGACCACTCTTTTAATTTCAGTTTAAAAACGGTCCTTAATTATCTTTTAAACAATGGCTAAACTTATGGAAAAAGTATATTATATCGTATATTAATGTAATTACAATTATATTGACAAAGTTTTTCAAATTTAACAAAGCAAAAAATAAATTTGGTATAAAATATTATTTTTTTTTTTAAGTGAATTTTTTTGCATTGAATTTAAATAAGTCTCATACCAAAAGAAAAAGAACCTTGTCATTTTAATGAAATATAGTCGGAAAGTTTTAAAAAAAGTATAAAGTAAATTATTTAAAGCCTTTGTTTTAAGGCCACACAATTTGAGTTTAGTTTTTTTTAAACAATGCTTAAATACTTTTAGAATTTGTCCATATATATATATATTACTAAATTTATGATTTAAAGCAATGTTGAAAAAGCTTAAAAGAGCGTTTATTTTGCAATGTTTTCTAGTTTTTTTGTAGGGACTGAATTTAAGCTAATTGGTTTACTCTTATTAGTTACAAAGACTCCAATCAAGAAGTAATAACTGTTTGGATAATAAAATGTCCTTATTTAAAATATTTTTTCATTGAATGTTAAACTCATCATCATATTATCAAATATAAATACCAATGAATATAATTTGAAAATCTTTCACGCATCAACAAATGTGTTGTCTGTCAAATAACCAATTAGACTTTATTATAGGAGACATAAATTTTGTGCAAAGATCCAATTACAACTGTCAAATAACGATTGTGTAATCATGGAACATGTCAGTTATTTCAAAAATATGGAAGTTGTTGACATAATTTATATCCATTGCGTAGTAAACGATATAATTTAGCCAATTTATGAGAAGGTTAACATTCCACAGAAACATTACTGTTTGTATCCTGTTCAAAAGAAATAAAGCCCTATTAATCTTTAATTTTTATTTTTCTATGTTAAATGGTTTTTATTGAGACACACTATAAACAATCTAAAATAATATATGTGGAGTTAAATTACTGTATAAGATATGTAATATCCTGGTGGACAAAACAAAGAAATTGGCGTATATTACATTATTGTTTGTCCCTTCAGATACGGATCATAGGATCATTTTCTAATCATTTAATGAGATAAACTTCCGTTCCAAATGCTTTTCAATTCCACATCTTTACTGCGTAATAATCTGCTGAATGCAGCAAATTATTGTTTATACTTTATGGTGTACTAAACTATATATATATTTTTTTTGCCTATATGGTTGATAGAATTGCATCCGACAGGATATAAATAAGCATTATAGCGTTAAAAGTAGTCTATCGAACCTAGGATCTTATCAATGAGGTAGATCAAAAATGACCATCCCCTCTCGGGATTCGACCTGCGCCCCCAACATTGAGAGTTGAAACAGCCTTAGCACGCACGGCTATCGAGCTCCCTTTTTGTATTTCGTTTCATTTTAAAATGTACGAATACATTAAAAAATAGGCTTTCAGTGGACAAATATTATGAAAACTCAATTAATGTTTTTAAAAATGCCATTTAGTATAAATCATTCTTCAATATTATGACTCACAAATATATTATTTTAGCAAAAGTCTTGACAACATTGAATTCACATGAACTTTATAACACCATATTCTGACTATTTTATTTTATGTTTTGATGTGTTCAAAGAAACAATCAATGGGATCTGTAGTATGTAATCAAAAATATATCTCTTAAGTATAAGGATATTTACACAATTATTGAAGAAGGAAATTATGAATTTTTTTTATGGCTCGATTGTATCCGTATGGATAAAAATAAACATTACAGCTGCTCAGGGCCTCTCAAGGATGGTTGATGGAATGACGGATGTGATGGATGGTGTTTGCTGAGTACGAGTATCACCCTGCGCTATTATTGATTCTACCATCTCTATATTTCTAAAGCTCCCATTAATTATTTATTAATCAGTATATATTTTCATTTTGTTTCATATTTAACTAATGTGTTGGTTTTTTATTAGTATTCCTATTTGTTCATTCAGCATGCTCCCTTTTTACTATTGTCCATCCTAGAGATAGAGAAAAGGTGGTGTGTTTTGAAACGTGATAAGTTGAACGAAAAGAAGAAGAATAATTAAAAAAGAAGTTTATATTATATTAAAAAGTGTCCTTCTCTCACGGCTCTTGAAGAATCACATTAACTGAGAGAGAAGATGATCGTCATTTAAAATACTTATTATCTCTTCTTCATGGCCTCAATTAATACCAACTAGGAATCTTTTAAATAGAGTCCTCCTATTCCATCTTTTAAAAGTAAATGAAAAAAGTACTATACAAAGTACAAAGAATATGTTTTAAGTCGCATGAGATGCTTTTTTATTTTTCTATTTCTCTAACTCCTCCTCCTCCTTTCCTCTCTTTACCTTGAAAAGTAGGTGGTTCGAATCAGACAAGTCTGAATTTTTTTCATTTCTGGTCCCATCACTTTGCAATAGTTTTATTAGGTCCTTGTGACCCAAGGATTTAGGTACCTTCAAGTTCAAATTGATCATAAATGTTGTAGCGGCGGACATACAGACAAGATTGTGAATTATTATGTAGATAATGGTTTTATCATTATCTGGTGTTTTGTATTTTTCCTTCTATTATTGCAAATATTTATATATAGGTCCTTTCATGACCCTAATATATTCCATAGGTACTTTCAAAGTTAACTATGATTATAGATATTTATTTCATAAAGTGCATTGGGTGATTGTCATATAGGATATTTAAAATAATCTCCCTCAGCGTCAATAACTTTCATATGCGGCCCCTGAAACGGCGCAGGCCCTCTTCAACATCTCACTGTTCATGGACACCATCTCCTTCTTGATGGAGGTGATGAGGGAAGCCTTCTTGTTGTGAGCATGTCTATTAGTCCGTCCTTTATGATAGCCGCAGACAAAATAGTCTATTGGATTAAGGTCTGGGCTGCTAGGAGGCCACATTTTCTTCCTTGTTCTTGTTTGCAGGGGTTAAGATCTGACCCATTTGCATCCTATATTCTGCAACGCAAATCTTCTTTCACACAATTTTGAATTGTTGTTTCCAAACCTCCAGTTACTCAGCAATTGACAATAAAGAGCGGGTGGGGTCTTCATCGATGAATACCCCAAAAAGTCCGTGTCCCTGACCTTTCTTGTGGACAATTCCGGCCTAGGCTCCTACTAATCACTTTACGGGGATCCTTGCAGTCCTCCAGGGATTTCTACAGTCTTTAGACACTTCTTAGAGGCATAGAAGTCAATCATGACAGCTCAGAGTTGGATATCATGCCCTTCATGCTAACCAAGATTGCCACCCGGCGCATCTCCGTTCCTCTTCGCTGAAAACAATCTCCTCCAGATTGCTGTATACGTCCTTCATATTGATTTGAATCAACTGGCTGTATAGCTTAAACTAGTAGCTTTCTAATGGTAAAACTACCGGCCTCCTATCTATCAAATGACAAAGTTACACACATTTTAACTTCGCGCCAATTTCATCGGGGGACCCTGTATATATATATATATATATATATATATATATATATATATATATAATATATATATATATAATAATAATATATATATATGATAATAATAATAATAAATAAAAATGAAGAAAATTTTTTTGGCTTTTTTCTCATTATAACGAACAAGACATAACCATTTTTTCTCAAAGTAAGTGCACTTAAAAATTAATCGAAGTAAAATAAACTGCAAAGAATGCAACTGGATTTTCTAATGCAAGCCTTTTCATATAAAGAGTGGTCAATTCACTTACCATTAAAGTTTTAGATGTATGTACAATGAACACCACTTATCATCATAAAAAACTATAGGACTCCCATCCCTCTTTTTATTTTTTTAGCTAGCCTTCGTATTTCTATATACTTTTCTCTTTTATGAAAAAACTCACAATACAAAACATAAAATTATCATTTCCTACCATGGATATATGTGTATAAGTAAATATTGTATAGTACTTCTAAATTAAAAGAAAAAGAAAAATATTTTGCTCAAAGGGACATTGTCAAAGGAACCTGATCAAGTAATTCAATGCGTGCCAAATACAAGTTTATCAAGCCCCCTTTGTAAATGAGAGCTATAAGTAAATCCATTCATTTCACTTAAACCCCACTTTGTACCCTGAAGAGCTTTGCCTATAGTCAAAATATTGGGTATAAGGAGTTTTCAATTGGCTTAGTCTCATGCATAAATTTATCTATTTACCTTCACAAACTTTTTTTCTATACCTATTTCAGCCTGACGCAGTCAATGTCAAACTTTGTGTTTTTGTGTATATATGTAGATAAGAATACATGTTTAAATATGAAAAATTATGGTCGAAGTATTTGCATGAACGCTTTTTTGATGATACGAACAAATAGTTTCATGTAGATATAATTTAGTCTTTGACAGTTTTTTGGTGATTAAATGGTAGCATTTGCAGGTATTTAAAGGTTAAAAAACATTTTTTATCCTTCCTTTAAATAAGAGGATATACAACATTTATACATCTTATCCTTTAGCGACTAAAATACATTATAAGATTTAATTTTGCCTCCTAAAACTTCAAATAGTGAGTTTATGCCTCTAATAGAAATTTCATTTTCGATTACAGCTGTTGTCAATGATATTAATTTTGATATCGTGCACGTCTCAAATTGTATTTATATGGTTTACAGATATTTTCAAGTTATAATGTATAATGAAGACATTACATGCAATTCAATTTAGATGATTGCTTAAAATAATATACTTAAGTAGACAGTATAGAAAAATAAAAATATAAAATATAAAAAAATGCATTTTTTTCACAGTTCCTTTTTACTGAATGTAAATAAATATATACAAAAATGAAAGGTAATATAATTAAAATCAAACATCAATAAACATTAAAATTCACTATTTTAAGATAGGAAAAGAACAAAAGTTTACGAGAAATAACATTTATTAATCAAAGATATAATGTTTTGATTTATAAAGCCATGAGAATTGAACTTGTACGGATTGTTGAGCAACGATTAACAATCCCAAAGTGATCCCCTATTTTGTAATACTTAAAAGGATATTGTTACGAAATTATTAAAAGAACATTTTCGCTTAATTGACTTGCATTGCTAGAGCAACGGCCTTGTTATTTTTCTATCGTCAAGCCTTACAAAAATATATCCTTGATACCCACTGTCTTGTATTTCTTCATAAGCCCCCACATAAATAAAGTTATACAAATTATTTGTAGTGAAATTCCAATGTTCGTTAACAAAATATCCAAAACTGTAGATGTGGATTCAAATGTTTTTGAAAAGTATTTTGCAAATACGGTTTAATATAAATTCTTATTTTCTTTGTTATCTTACTTTCTTTGTTTGGCAGAAAAAACATATTTTTTTGGCCATACATTTTAAGTCTAAGTTTAATCTCATGAAGATTTTTCTCTATACACTTATCTCCAATCCTAGTAGATAGATACATGTTTTGATTCTAAAATTGGGCAATACTTTCTCAATTATTCATTTGTAACTGCTCAGGATCTCTGTTTTCTTTTCATTAATTTTAGAAGAATAGGTATTAATTATTTTTATTGTGCTTTGTATAGATTTAATTGTTTCTAGCAGATTGCCTACAAATAACAAAGTAATTTTGCTACCAAAACTGAGACATTTTCGATTTAGGGCTGGGGAGAGGCCACTAATCATGATGTTTATTTTATGATTAGAGGATCTAAACAAAGTATGAAAAGAAGTGCTGCACTTTGGTTTCCTTGTCTCACACCTATTATGCTATCAAAGAAGTCCATTGGATTGTCATAGTGAATAAAAGTATTAGATCTGGCTAAGATAATATCTAATTTTTTATAAAAGGGGTATAAATGATAAATTTATGTGATAACGTATCAAAAACTTTAGCAAGGTCTATTGTCATCACAGTGACTTCATTATAAGACTCTAATAGCGTTTGAAGACCAAAAGGAATATTTTCCAGGCACTTTTGTTTTATAAAAACCATATTGATTAGGATGTATTTTTTTGCTAAAACCAGGCTTAAACGATTTGCTAAAATGATTGATAAAATTTTAAAAATGCAACTCTGTATTGTGAGAGGGCAAAGACTCTGTAGATGCATTGCATGTGTGTTGCTTTTTGGTATTAAAACATTAGAAGCGAACTCTGGGAAATGTACAAAACCTTATTTTTTTTTGTTGTAAAAATGAAGACAAATGGGAATTTATAGATCAAAGTTTTTTTTAAATATAAAATTCAAAGTTGAACCCTGATGGGCCTAGGGATCTGTTACGCTTGGCTTCAGATATAGCCATTCGTATGTTCCTTCTTCTATCTTCTTCAACGAACTTCATCCTTCAGTAGGAAAGATCTTGAATTTCTTCTAGTTTTATCTTTGTACGATGGCTTCAATCGGCTTCACAATACAATTTGTTAACTTATAAAATACAATTTTTCTGAAGACTGAGAGGATTCTGTTATTTATTTCAATTCGTTTAGATTTTTTCTTTTGGATGTTGCATGACTCGAGTCTTTTCATCAAAGGATATTCTTTATTTGAACAAACATTTTTTCTGTCAATCAAAAACATCTTCTTTAGGGTTCAGTGATAGTTTATAACTAGTATCCGTAATAATATTTCATATTTCCTCATAAGTACATTTACCTTCAGTCAGAGAAATGGATACTTTCCAAATGCCTTTGATTTTGTATTATTTGCTTAAAGGTTTTAGTTCGTTATTTTTAGAGCCTCGTGATGTAATAACTCAGTATTAATGAAATCATATAATTCTATTGTGTCGCTGCGAATGCCTTTCGTTAAATATACGCATATTCTGGATGATACTTCTATAAAGTTGTCCTTAGAGAAGAAAGTATAGCGTATGTCTTTTTCATATATGCAATACCTTAAAAGCCAAAGGAATATAATATAAGTAAGTTTCTTGGTTGCAAGAGGGTGGTCGTTTTTGGAGGCTTTCGGAAAGTATCCTTAGACTCTTTCTCTCTCTCTCTCTCTCTCTATATATATATATATATATATATATATAGATAGTAACGAGTCATTAAACCTCGTCATGGTTAAACAAGAATTTAAGCGATAAATTTTATGCAACATTCCTTACAATATTCCTTTATATTTATGAACTTGCGACATTTCAAATATGTCATTTGAAAATCCGAAAAATGATTACTCACTTCAATAATCATTTGTTATAAACTTGATCTTTTTTATGATAGGCTATTTTATTCATCGAATATATAAATATTAGTTTTATGTTATTTATAGAGATCTAAAGTAAATTTTATCGCCGAAAGGTATGTACATTCTTTATCCTTCAACAAATGCATGATATAAAGTTGCAATATCATGCCTTATCACTGAAAAAAACGAGACTTTTTTTCAAAGTATTGGATGTTCAATACATTTATTTACTTTTACAACTATTCTTGAGCAATTAATACACGTATAGATGTTGAGAAAGGAAAAGTATTAATAGTCGGGAAAATATATGTATATTAAAAAAGTGTAAGTTCCTTTTAGTTGTTCGTTTGTTAGCCTTTAATAGTGTATTTGAATTATGTTACTTGACACTGAGTGTCTATTTTTGAAAATACCTTTATTTTGTTAAATATGGGACGTTCATCATTTTGCTTAATAATTTAGCCATTATACAAACATGTAAGATGCTAGCAAGTCTTTTTACTTTTAGCAATACATTTATGAATTATATAATTGATTTGATATAATCTTTTTACTACTTTATGTATTATATATTTGTGAAATACATATAAATGGATTTGAAGTTTTAATTTGATACTTTCATTGCACTTCTGAATTGAAGTTTAAAAATAGCAAATACTTTTTATAGACATGTTGAACTAATCTTACAAAGGAACTCGAATTGGCTGTGTTTTACTAAAAAATATATATATTTTTTAAAGTATAAGCTTGTTTTGTCAACACTCTTGAAAAACAATTTCAAAAGACAATTATGTTTATTAGGAGTGCAAATAAATGTAATTCCAACTAGCTATGACATCAGGAAATCTAAGATCTTTGTATTCATTTGCAGATACTAAAAATGATTTAATCTTAAGAGTTTTATAAATATACTAGAATAAATGGCTATTCCAATTCAAATTTTAGAGTTATCTTCAGTATTATATATTTTTAAAATTTCAAAGAATATCAAACACTTTTGTTTTTGAAATTGGATTAATTTTAATGATTTTTTTTGGGATAGATCCATGTAATATTTTAAATGAATATGATTTTAAGGAAATTAAAGAGACTTACGAGGAGTATCATTGAGTTAAACCTTAAATGTTACAGGTTTATAAACTATAATTCCATTGACAGGCGTACTCGACAAAAATTAGGTTCGAGTCCCGAGAGGGGATGGTCATATTTGGTCTACCTCATTGATAAGATCCTAGGTTTGATAGACTAATTTTAATGCTATAATGCTTATTTATATCCTATCGGATGCAATTCTATCGAGCATATAGGCAAAAAAAAAAAAAAAAAAATAGATGTATTAGTTATTAAATAAAAAATTCTACATTATGTACAATAATACCAACTAAGAAGTATCAGTAACTAAATAATAATGAATAGTCTATAGGTTAATTTCTTTAAGTTACTTCCAATAAAATAAGGAAATTTATAAATTTCTTGGCATATATATGTATACTAAAATACATGAACAATATAAGTAGTAAGTAGATCTACATACTCGAACTGCATAGTGTATGTGTATGCAAAATATTAACATTTACCTCATATGATTTGATGGAGCACCTCGATACTCAATCTTTCTTAGCCTTTTAGAATCTATAAAGGAAGCACATAAAAAGCATGATCCAATTTTGATATAAAAGGCACTCAGCATTACTCCTATAATGTCGTGAATCCATTAAATTAAACTTAAGCTTACAACTTGTACCACAGCACGATGAAGAGCTATAAAATATGGTATTGTAATATTCTTACGGTTTTCCTTCGTTTATTGTTTATACTTTTTTTTTTTTGGGTTAAAATATATATTTATTATTCTAAAAAAAATATAGTGAAATACACAATAACATAGAAACAAATATATAAATATAAATATAAATCTAAAGACAGTTACGTTAAAACAAAAACATAAATGAACATTGTAATTCAAAATTACTGTCTAAAGAAAAAAAAAAACCTAATATAATATGCACCTAAAAAACAAAACAAACTTAATCTCTATTCAATCTGTAACGGCGGTGTCTACGTATGGTAGATTTGATGATATTGAGGTATTGGAGGGAATTGGAGGGAATGAACCTTATAGGTCACCAGCACATGTCCACGAAGATGCAGAGACGCTTGGAATTTTAATTGCCATAGCGCAATACCGAGCAGCTGTCCCAATCATTATAGCTCTGAGGTCTTCAATTTTTATATACGAATGATTTGTCAATTTCTTTGCTATTAAAGATTTTATGCTTAACAGCGAATATTCAATTGCCTTATGATGAGATGCCAGCTTCTGTTTTCGCCTGAAGGGTCCAAACAAGATCGATGCCTTAATGATATTGGAGTCGATATCTTTGCGGAAAGACATTTAATTGAATAAAATACCTCACAGTCCTTAAAAAATGACAATCTACAAAAGCGTGTATTATATTATTGTATAGAATGCCACAATTATTGCAAGGATAAAAAATTTAATGAGCCGAGTCGAGATTTGAAATTGTGCTGTAAATTTGACCCATCAGCATACTCCAGGTCGAACACGAAATTCTTTTTTTCCATGAGGAAGGAAGACTAAAAATGCTTAAAAACTTACTTATTATTTCTTTTTCTTCATAAACTTCTGCCTGTCAAGATTCAATTTTAAAAAACCACGGCATTGTAGGGCACATGGTTTTGAGAGACCTCTGAAGAGGAAACCTAAATCTACCTTCTGACTGCGAAAATGGAGCTGCCCCCAACGTCGTGGATTGTAATAATTCCATTCACAAGAGCTGTTTTTTCTAAGGATGAGGGATCACCAATCTATAATAAAAGGTCAGGACACCCCTGTTTTTGTGAATAATATCAATCGAAGAGTCTGATAATATTCCGGGTAGCATGCCATATAATTTGTTGCATCGACGCAAGAAATGGTGAAATTTTTCCAAAAACTTCATTATGTAATGGTACCTAAGTGTAGCCAGAATAGTACTCTGAAGAAGT
>CP045891.1:27341797-27354033 GCA_013387185.1 Caligus rogercresseyi
ACAATAACTATAGTAACTAAGTATAGCAAAAGAATAGTTTACGCAACTGTGGTTGATGTTTTTAGTATCTTTCATCTACATTTTGACACCTATCCTGCAGTGGAAGGCTTATAGCTTTAATTAAACGTATAGCTTCCAAGCATTTATTAAGAACTAAAATGATTGGTGATCTATGGGCTATAATTAATCCAGTCAATTATAGATACATCATATGTATATACTCTTTGGCTTAGAGCTATTCGGCCAGGGGTTGTCATAATCACTTTCAAAGTTCAAGGCTATATATGTATGTATATACACTCTCTATGGAATGTTTTGAGATTAACTGTATGCAACAAGGGTCCACGCTGGCTACATACCTTCATATTATGGCACTACTCATTTTCAAAGAGACTTATAATTGGGAGAGATGGGCATTTCAGCTCTGGACCTCATAAATTGCTTAACCTCTTGCACTTCCATTGAAAGACATATGATTATTGCCCTCCCCCCCTTCCTTTAGTTGTAAAACTGTATTTAAACATACCTCTAGTAGTGGTACTCAAAAGGATCAAATAGCGTATTTACCTCTTTATAAAACTTTTCGTTCGTCGTTCATCGTTCGCGAACGACAACAAATGAACTATAAATCAACAAGTCTGATATATATAGGTATAAACATATATATATATATATATTTATATAATAATAATAAAATAAAAAAAAATATATATATAACCCGGGAGGGAATGGCAAAATAGGGAGGGATTCATTAGAAGGGCCTTCCATAAATATGATATTGATTACGATCGATTAAACTATTTCATTTGAGGAATGCGGTTGTTAGTGCCATTATCTATAGTTGCTGCAATATATAACTCAATTATTTTTAATTAGAAATAAACAGTTATACCAATTTATGCATTTCGATAAAGAAAGAGAAAAAACAGTGTTTATAAAAAATCTCATAGTTCTTTTATGCGCATTTATATTGAGAAATAAATTTATTGAGTTTATGACTCATTTTATACGTCATGTTGTACAAACATATATTTTGAATGTAATATATATTTACAGCACAATATATATAATGTCACATTAAATAGATTAATAAAATGCCAAAGGAGGTGCCCAAAGTCTGCAGTATTTGTAGAAGAGCGAGTGCGAAAAGAAGACCTCGATTTCTGGGGTCACATAAATCTGCAAATCATAATTCAGAGATGGAATTTTGAGCTACTGAATATTCAAATCCACTGTCAGACGAATTATCATTAAGTTCAAAAAGTACAAAAGTAGCCATTTGACTCAGGAGCTTATGATAATATTTGAAATATATTATATTTTAATGAATATATATATATACATATTACAATAAAGCATGTATCACAACCGGACAATATACAGCAGAAAATAAGTTTTCCTTTTTCAATTCTGATTTTTTTTCTCATCGTACCTCAATTTAAATACTTGATAACTTTCCTTACTTTGTCTTGGTCTTGCAAACTTGTTGCCTTTGTTATGAATAAGCTGGGTCATCGTTTGATAAAATAAAAAGTACTTCCATTCAGAGAATACCTTTTTTCTCTAGTGTATATGAACAACATATTATATTATGAATGTCAGTAATTCACTCCTAAAAGTGTATTTAATTTTAAACTGTTAATTATTCTATTTACGAGGGAGTTTCATATACCTTTTCATGTTCCTTCAACGCTATAAAATATTATCAAGTAAGCTGTGCATCGCTCATGATCATAGAGCAAGCAGGGAGACCCACAATAAATTAAATTCTTCTTGAGATTTAACTAAGCAAACATGTATTTTTCTACCAGTCAGCGTTCTCATTAAAATGTCTTCTCATTCCTCAAAATTAATTTGTTTCTAAGATGATGATATATGAAAATTATATTTTTTGCGTCTTTAAAAAAACATGATGCTTTTCCTTGGGGTTTGGCCCTCCTCTGTCTCGCCTCATTAGTATCAAGTAATCCATCAACCTTTGTTGTTATTATTATTTATATTAAAAGCATTTGAGGCAAGCCCATTTAAATCCTTTAGATGGAAATAGCTCTTACTCAGCTCCCTTCCTCCAACCCTGTCTTCTTAATTAAGGCATGTTGTTGTTAAGTATTAAAATATGAGTCTTAATTATAATTATAAAGTGGGGAGGCAAGGGCATGTTGCAAGGACAGGCTCAACGACCATCAAACGCAAGGTCTGTATAATAAGGTCTGGGCAATACAAAAACAAACATGTAATCCTAGCAGTATAACTACTCAATGACGTCATTGGAGAACGAATATATATATATATATATATATATATATATATATATATATAGATAGATAGATAGATAGATAGATAGATAGATAGATAGATAGATAGATAGATAGATAGATAGATAGATAGATAGATAGATAGATAGATAGATAGATAGATAGATAGATAGATAGATAGATAGATAGATAGATAGATAATAGATAGATAGAGAGAGAGAAATTGATTGATATATAGATAGATAGATATAATCGTTCTCCGGTGACGTCATTGAGTAGTCACACTGCTAATGTTTGTTTTTGAATTGCCCAGACCTTATTATACAGACCTTGATCAAATTTAGTCGCACTCTTGTGACTAAGAAGTGCATTTGCGTTTTATAAAAGGATATGTAAACGTTGTAAATTTGTGACAGCAGATAAATATTTGAAGGCATATTGTAGAATATTATTGACGACAATAAAATATATTTTACTTACATGCTAGCGCTCTCCTCCGACCAATAACTAGCACTCTGACAGTTAGCTGTAGGTATAACATTATAGTAGTTCTCGCATACAAAAAAGTTTTTTTTATAACCAAAACAAAAATTTCTTTCCTTCTGTGTCTTATCGTCATGGGGATGATCCACTTATCGTCATGTGCAACAAAATAATCATTCCTAATTTCTCTAAGTGTTCCTTTAATCCATCCACATTAATTAATTCAAGTAAAACTGTTTCTAAATCACATGCAGCCTGATACTAATTTTAAGTTATATAGGAAAGTCCAAATCAGGTTAATGATTTACATCCCTTTTCTCTGGATACTTCCTTCTTTCCAAAGTTCACTTTGTTGTATGCAAAATGCAAATCATGAATGACAACGACCTAACATATATATTGCCAGTTGCAAACCTATATTTAAAATTTCTATTATACAAATGGATTTTCTTAATATAGTACCTATCATTTTTAACATTGTTTCGAAATATTTTATTTGTTTTAGTTTTTAAGGCATGTTTATGTCCTTTCCCATAAATTGTATTGATTTTATGTGACCTTGAATATATATTGCTGATGAAACGTTTTAAAAATAAAGGCATTAAATATCAAGCATGAATTATCAGTTATTTTATAATGTATTATTATTGACGTTATACAATTAAAATTTGATAAGCTTTGATGAGACAAGATATCATTTTTTTTTCTTTAGAAGGTTCCAAACCAAAATCCAATCTGTGATGACATTAAACTAGACAATTACCCCTTTTCCAGTGCGTAAATGCAAGTACAACGACTATCATACCATTCCCAATCATCCACGTGGGTCCGTGAAAATTTGTACGATTAATTATACTTATCTAAAGAATGCAATGGGTTTATTTTGAAAAGTATTTGAGCCTTCAGGCCAAAGCTGTCTAGACGATTTTTTAAATGCTAAAGATATATATATATATATATATTCAAGGTTCTTTTTTGGGTCGTAATATTAATGCTGCACATATTTTACAAAATTAGATTGTTGTCCACAATAAAATTTTAATGCTGTTTTTATTGAGCGCTGTGTAGCAAAAAAAACCTTAAAAAGGATCTTGAACAGGCAAAAACAATATATATTTGTGTCTGGCCCTTTAAAAATGATAGAAACATAAAATACAAATTAACTATAAATAAACAGCCCTCCAGGAGAGTTAACATAGGAACATAAATGGTGTGGTAAATAGTACAGACAATACTTTTTATTATATAGATATATAAATTGTAGTGTTTTGTGTATTTCAATACGTTTAAAGGTTATTTTTTTGGTATCCAAAAGAATTAATACAAAATAAATATCTATATGACTTTGTTATTCTAAGATAAATACGTTTTACAAAAGACAAATAAAATTATTAATATTGATTTAATTATAGCTTATAATATTCCTCTTAAACGTAACAGCATCAAATTTCCATGTATTGTCTTAAAAATCAAAATCAATGAAAAATTAAACATATATTTTTTTTGCATACAAGAAAGAGGAAAGTGTTTATTTTGATTTATATTCAATCATTCTAAAGTTTGATACCAATATAATTAATAAGAATTTGTGGGATTGAGAAATTCCGTCACCACTTTCTTATTTAAGTCAAATAATAAAATATGTTAATACTTAAAAAATAATAATTTGCAAGAGAAAATGGCAAATACGACAAAATTAATATGTGCTGGTTTAGATTCTACAAATATATTTATATGTGCTCCAATATTTGTATAAATATATCAAATTGAGAGAAACATTCGTTGTTCCTATTAAGAGAATGCTTATTTGTCTGAATGGACCACAGTCAAAGAATATCTCATTAATAATGGTATATATTCCTGTCGTAAAGATATCATTGATTTTATGGCTCCTGTTTTTGTAAATGCTGTTATAAATATTTCTTTAATAAAATGTAGATGACTGAATTTAATTTCTTATAAAATAACTTGTGTTGATCTTTAAAAAGTAATAATTAGATTAATTAAAAAATATATAGATTTTTTACTGATATTTGTGCAATATTTGGGCAGTTTTATAGTTTAAAAAGAAATGTAAAATCTTGATAAATTAAATAGACACACACACACTATATATATATATATATATATATATATAATATATATATATATATATATATATATATATATATATATATATATATATATATATATATATATGTAAATCACTATTATATTCACCAAATGGTTAATTTCTAAATATTTTTTGATTAAATAATCTTGCTGCTAGCTCCCAATCTTAAGGGATATCAAACCATTTTGCTTAAGTTCCTTCAAAGTATTTAATTTATATTTTATATATCCTAATATAACTATTAATTGTTTTGATTGAAGTATTCGCCTTCACAAGAAATAATAGAATCATAAGTGAGGCAAAGGAGTTCCCTTCTTGGGGTGATCTGTAAGTGCTATAGGTTAGTTGGAACAAATGAGGGCACAGGCTTCGACTTCCTTGCAGAGAAGGTCATCATATTTGATGAAAAAATATAGATTCGATTATTTCATTTGAATACTATAATGCCAGCTCATATCCAAACGGAAGCTTCAATTCAATGTAATCGAATTTGCAAAAAAAAAAAAGTAATACATAAAAAAAAACTCACCGAGGCTATAATTTGGTCATTATTCCTGCAAAATATAATTTATAATGCCTGTGATATTCTTCTCGATAGGCATTCATATTTAGACACTCGTGCAAAGTGGATAATTTGTTTTTATGTTCATCTTAATTGTTTATGACAGTGTTTATGACGGTCGTCATTACCAATAAACAAAATGGAGGAATTCACGCCCACGATAAATCAAACTTTATTATAACATTCCTTCTCAAAGAAGAGTATTAAAATATTGATAAATGGATTAACCTTGCTCTAATAAAGAGCAACCCTGTTTTGTAATTGATAGCATTATTAATCTAGGGTGAATTCCGTTATCTAGAAATTGACTCGTAATGTATAGTAAAGTACTTAGCGTTTTTGTCATCAGTGTAGATTTTTCATGTAAAATATTTTATTAAAATGTTAGTACTTTAGGGCTGCTACTTACAAATTTAAAAGTATATTTTGTATTATAAAATGTGTATGTGAAAGACATATTCAAACTAGCAAAGCCTGTTTGCAAAAGGATATTGATTTAACGACAAATTGATTTTTGCTCTAGAGAACAACATTATATACATATATTTGGTTATTTTGAAGGGCATCTTTGAACAGAAATCAAGCAATAATGCACTACCCTCTATTTCTTTGATACACTGTGAATCAATGAACGACCTTCTGCGGCCACAGCATTCTTTTTAGGAACCAATACTTCACCTTTGGTGGCGTAATGGTACTAAGTTTAATATTATTAGATGGGCAATTATACTTTAAAAACAATTTGTGCCCTGTCATATTTCATTTGACTCGTAGGGGGGGGGGGTAAAGGGTAAACGCTACTTCACGGAAATTAAGTTTTTGCAATTGCTTTTTGTAACCAGGGCTAACCTCTCTTCTCTTTACATAGTCTGCCTCGGACGCCGAAGGCATGCTTTGCTTCTTGATCAAATCGTATATCCTCGCATTTGATTGAAACTCAATATCTTAGCGGGTATTTTCTAACTCCCGAGAGTGTCATAGGATCTTTTGGAGAGAGTTCCGTCCTTGGAAGTGAGATCATATATCATGGATATCCCTTGTTTGGCGGTAAATGAATGAACGAGTGCTCAAGTCACACTTATGTTGGAAATGATTTGATGATAGTTTCGACTCTTGAAGAATTTTTTTATGGTTGTTACATCCATTCCAAAAGCCTTTGACGTCATATCTATACGAATCCCTCATAACATGGACGCCTAAGTCTAAGGACTTTCATCTTTTTATTTGACTGGATACAAGAGTCAACTTTAACCAAACATCTGCACATTGAAGTAGAGGATATTTAAGCCAAGGTTAAGTATGTATATCAGCCATTAGAGAGTACTTGTCTACCATGAGTAGCATTTCAATGAAGTAATATGAGCCTTTGAGTAAGTACTTGCATGCCTGAAGTGTGTTGAACAACTCCATTTTTGGTAGATGCATTCTTACTTATGTTGTTGCACTTGCATGGTACAGAGTGATAAATTTCAAGGAGTTTATCTCTCCTCATAAATAATTGTAATAATTAGACAGAGGTTCCTCAAATACTCTTGAGATATTATCTTACAGTCTTACAGATATTTTAATTTGGTTTATTTTTGAGATCAAGTCTTTGATCTTTAGGTGGAATCCAATACAAGATTTAAGTCCATGTCCCAGAAAACACAACCACCCCATGTCGTTGACTGATTCTACATCGGGAAGTCAAGCAAGTAGTAACAATCTGTAAGAATTACTAAAATCTGCTTTAGATCCCGATGAATTCTGTTTCAACATTTTAGAGTCATTATTATTTTTAGACAAAAATATTCATCCAACAAGTGAAAAGACAATTCATCACTCTGTTGACAAAAAAACGCCACTCACAAAGTAGATATTTTCTCCATAATGACTGGTGATATCTAAGAAAAGATATACAGTAGTATCCTTACTTGAATACATAGAGATACATGATTGAGATTAATTAATCTTCTCAAACTGTTGGACTTATGAAGCCAAAGTAATGTCCAGCTTAAAAACACTATTTCGTAAGACTTTCTGAGCCCAGAACCAAATAAAGAACCCTTTCAATTCAATATCGTTTGTCAATTTGTCCATTTAATTTTATTAAACCATTTCAAAACAAGATTCTTTTAAAATTGAAAAAGTATATTTAAAAGCTCAATTTTTCTCAAATTTATGTGAAGATATACTAAAATAAAGAAAAATATTGAATACTTGGGATGTTAGAGAAGTAAAGCCTAATCGTCTTCATTGGCAACAGAAGTGCCAAAAAAATATACGTGGCATTTTTACAGAAATCAATTGGGTCTTTGGGCAAATGGGTCAGATTAGTAACATGTTTAGTTTCTAACTATTCTCTGAGTTCTTAAAGGTATACATCACTTTAAGAAGGCATTATAAATAGTTTGTTAAAACCATGAGTAATTTTTTTAAATATTTAAAACAAATCAATAAAGAATAATTAGTTTCTTTAATTCCTATCACACCAGAGCTCAATCCGGTATCATCTATACTTTTTCAAACACTCTAGCTCTCTCGTAGGTGGACACTTACATATCCACAAATATATATTGATAGAGAATCCTTTTATAGCGCCTTCCTTTGCCAGAACATCCGCGAGCTCGTTGCCAGTACGATCAAAAATAGTGATTTGTACTTGATTGAGGCTTGATTAGGAGTTGGTCAAGAGTACCAATTTTTTTTAACAGTGCAAGCTTAGAAAAAATGATAATTGTTTTTTTCCAAAAGTTTTGTATGGTTCTAGATAATAAGAAAATCTAACCTGCAATTTAAGCCAAATAAAACTCGGTTGCTAATTAACCTGGTATATTTAAAATGATTTATAACTAAAATATAGACTAGTGCATTAATCGACAAATGTCTTAGTTGCTGGCTTTTACAATAACAAGGATTTTAGTAGAAAATAATTTCTGAATCGATATAAAAAGCCAAAAAAAGGACTAACCATTTTTTACCATATATTTTTCATTCTACACTTAGTTAAGATTAAGATAAAATCTATTTTTAAACCACGAAAGTTAAATTTGTTATTTACTCTGAATGTTTTTGACGTAACAAAATTGGTGTGCCGCTATTTTTACTTGATTATGCTCTATATTTTTAAGTTATGATTTTAAATTCAAGTATATGTTTTAATATGTGACCCGATCTGCCATAATGAGTCGGAAGTCGGCGTTCTATTTATTCAGACACGGCCGATTATGTCAAAACACGTCAAAAATATCATTTTTTCTTTTTTGGTCTCATATGAAAGAAAATATGTTCAAAATTAATATCCTAAAGTTTCATTGTGTTAGTAATTGTGGAAATGTACTTAAATGGTTATTTATGACGAGTTGAAACTCTCAAATATTACAAAAGAATGACCGTATATAATGTAAAGTATTTAATAAATATTTTTGAAAATTTTGAAGCTAAAGTCTGATTTAATACATTTTCCCAGTATCTAAATGTCTGTATTACATTTCTGTTGTTGAATAGTGGGTGCATCTCTTTGGATTCTATGTATTGTTAAAGATATCAACAAAAAACTGACGAAAAACTTTAAATGCGATTTTCTCAGTTTTTCAATTAGAAAATGATGCTGTGATACCATAATTCAAACAATGTAACTTGACAACCATTTAAGATACAGCTTTGACCAAGATATCATTTTAATCATTGGTTTCTCTTCTTTCCAATGATACCAAAACATCAATTTTGAATTTGGGTCACTGTGACTCATTTTGCCAGATCAGGTCACATATACATTTCATATAAATATATGAGTAACAATTTGTCACAAATAAAGTAAAATAAATATAATAATTGTGCTTACCAATTTTGATTTTAATTTTTTAAATGTTAATTTGTTTATTCATAATTTAATCAATATTTTCTTGAACCAATTCCATCATACACACACATTTTAGAATAAAGCGTTGAATATTTTACATTTTCTAAATTCATACGTATACGTATTCATATATACGTTTTATTTTTCTATGCATAAAAAAGATATTAACTCTAAATAGTTATAGTTAAGCATACGCATGAAGAATATTTATATAAGAGCCGTTTTTATAGCTCCGTGATCACATGCAATGGCCTTGATACATGGGAAAAGGATCAGACGTGTCTTTAGGCAAAACAGAGACATTTGACCTGAGTTTATGAAAAAAAATAAAATATTTGAGGCAGTATTATAAAACATACTGAACTCCTCGGAAAATAGTTTGAAGCCTCATAGAATCTAAAGGAAAGCTCTGATCTTTCCATTCTTTTATAAAAGAGGTAGATTGATATCTTAGCTTTTGTTTCTGATATATATATATATATTTTTTAATTTGACGACGTGTTCAGCTGCTAGTTTAAAAAGTGTGAGTTAAGAAAAAATATTATTTCGGGATCCTCACAAATTGAAACCCAAAAACTTTCTCCATCGAAAATGGATTCCGCCTTTACGTCATAAAATGTAAAAATCCATTCAAAAAAGCTATTTTTCCTTTTTTTAAAGTGGGATCACCAAATTTATATATAATGTTTCTAATGTTAACTGGAGCTTTAATTTTAAACTAAAACATATAAACTACATATTTAGAAGTAACAGTTCTCATTGCATATCCAAGCATATATATTTGTATATATTACTTATGAGATGAATAAAATTGTGATTTAATCCGTGGAATATGTTTAAAAATTGAAAATATATCATTTATTTTGAAATTTCAAAATTTTCTCCATGTTTTAATACATGACATATAAAGGCATGAAATTTATATTTAGATTCTTCATATTTCAAAGATGAAGACTGAATTATAAAAAAACATTAATTTGTTTACAAAACTTTGTCCAAACATTAGACAATAATCTTTGCAATTTGAACCAGTAAATGGAGTAGTAATTATGAAAGTTCATTTATATTCAAAAAACATATCTATACAATTGCCCTAAAATGGCTTCCAGTGTATATGAAGATGCTAAATTTAACATTAAGTTTTTTTCTGTGTTAAGCAAATTGTTTGAATACTTAAGTTATCAGTTCAATTAATAAATTATGCTTGCAATAAAGCAATATTTTTATTTCAAACAATACCAAATAATATATATAATATAAAATCAAGTTCTTAATTAAAATTAAAATTCATAAATATAGGTATATTATTTGTTGAATATTTAAACTCATATACAAAAAGTAATATACTTTCTTTAAATGGTGAATTTTGAAATAACAATGATGTCTATTAGGTAATAATTTTACCATAATTTGCTGAGGGTTTTCAAAAAAAATATCCTGACAATGATAAACCATAAACTAAATTTCATAGTTATTATTATAAATAAAGATAATATAATCCCAAGGGATAGGAAGAAGTTGATCTTTTTGACACATGATGAATTGAAAGAAAAGGGATCACTAAAAAAGCTATTGACATCATGCAAAGCACTCAGGGCTGTTGAGTAGTGAAACTCAATTTAGAGAGAAAAAAATTCATCTTAAAAAATACGAAAGGTATCTTTTTGTCGGTCTCAATTCATTTCATTTGCAAATCTTTTGAATGGACAACAATGAGCAATGGACAATGAATATTACTATTTTTGTACAAAATAATGTACATCTTTATATCACCAACAAATGAAACTTTAAATAATTATTGTGTTATCTGTATAAACAAAAAAACAATGAAAGATTCATGGATTGAAATTTTGGGTGAATAAAATTTTATTTGCAAAGTTAAAAGAATTTTTTGGATTGTTAAATGATACACTTCCTTATTTATCGTACCCCAGGTACGGTTTTCCTAATAAAGAAACTTAAACAAGTATTTTTTTAAACGGCATAACAATGTCAAAATATCATCAATTATTGGACGTAAACCTTGGGATAAAGGTGTTTTCATGCTCCTGCACTTATATAAAATATGCAGTGCTTTTAAAGTAATAAAATGGAATTCTTCGTGGTTGTTGCCTTAATAAAAATAAACAAAATCTTGAGAACTAGGAACTAATTTAAAATGCTTATAAAAACATATCTTTCATGGCCTCTAAATATTATCGAGATAGGGACAATCGTACATAAAAATATATGAATTACATAGATCGATTAAGGCCACAATTCATACTCAGAAAAAAAAAGAATGTTATATATTTATCTTATATCTGTCATCGTAGATCAAGAAAGAAAAACTGTGCTATCCACTGATGATTTTTTAGAGTAGTTTTAAGGAACTACCTCATTTCTATGCCTAATAGTCATAGCATCATTGACTAACTGTGCTGATAAAGTGCCTCTCATTAAAACTGCATGCTCTTCTGTGCTTGATTTGCATATCACTAATGCATCCTCATTTGACAAAAGCCTTTATAATCAGTGACAATTTACAACAAGGAATGACTATATATTTAGCTGAAATGATAGTCAACAGCTTGCAAAAATAAGAAGACAATATGTACATGAGATAATACTTACTTTTCTCTGAAGACATTAATTTGGTTACTTAATCTATGAAGTGCATAAATTGCGCATTTTTGCCTCAAAGAAGATTGACGTCAGAAAAAACGTGTTTCATTTACATTTGAACGAATGGAGTATTTTGAAACGCAATTCAATTATGACAATCTCGATTAAGGTATTTCCCTCGTTATCGCTGCATCTATGATGCATCTGAGTTGTAATCAAAGAAAACTCATAGAGAGGTCATTAAATGCTCCAAATAAGCTTAAGAACATAATTAGACTTTTTTTTTTGCTATATGGTTTGATAGAATTGCATCCGACAAGATATAAATAAGCATTATAGCGTTAAAATTAGTCTATTGAACCTAGGATCTTATCAATG
>CP045891.1:27354133-27366813 GCA_013387185.1 Caligus rogercresseyi
TTTTTTCTTATGAGAGAACATTAACAATTATTGATATTTTTTTGTACAGCTCTACTTACTTTGGCACATACCCAAAATCTGATTGATTATATATATTCATGTGCAACAACAAAACCAAAAACTCTAAGAATTTCAAAATACTCTGCCTTACCTTTTTCTACACGTACTGCAAACAAAACCATCTTCAAAATAATCCCAATAATTCAGTCCGAATCAAGTAACCAATATTATAATTATCTATCTTTACAATTCTCATTTTCTCGTGTATCGAAATGCATATATACTCGAACTTTGTACAATATTGACTTGAATTTGATTATTAAAAGCACTTCTGGAAACTACCATTCCCTCTAACATTCTTGTAGTTTCATTTACCGTAATATTCCCTTTATTCTAAAAGTAAAAGAAAGTACTTTGATTTTCGAGAAATGATCTCCGTTGCATGCAAGTTTATGCATTTATTTTAGAGTTTAAATAACTTTCTACTAGATAATAGAGGCGGCATACATTATCACACATACAGCAAGGTATTAGGAATTTTGGCAACAAAAAAAAACACACTATAATTTTGCATATTTTTTTTTCTTTTTATAATGGGTATTTATTTTAATCATACATAGCATAATATAAACAAAAATAAATAAAAGGATGTGTAAGTTTGAAAAATGTGGGTCGGCATCAAAAGCCTACAGTATATATTTCCTATAAAGCAATATACAGAGTTTGTTTGTCCTAATGAAATCTTCAATCCTCGTATAAAATACTAATCTAGTAAACTTTGGACAAATAATTATGTAAAGTTAATTTACTAATGAATTTATACAGCACTGTTAGGAAATAAGTTTTTACGACTAAAAAGGGTGAAGAAAAGGAAAAATGTTGTGAAAGAAACGGTCAGAATATTTATGTGCAAATATTGAGAGGAAATCACTAAAATATTTTCCAAACATTTAATTAAAAAATAATAAGGAAAATTTTAAATCTATAATCTTTGTTATTTATTTATTTTTTGCCTATGATTCGGTAGAGTTCCGTGCTCCGTGTGGATATAATCGGACACTAATTCTAAACTAAAGATTTATTTATGTTTTATTGTAAAAAGCACAATTTCCTATTTTACTATTTATTTAATATGTACTTTTTGTCACTTAGATAAATAAAGTCCTTGCTGATGAAGAAAAAAAATAAAGAGGCATACTAACGTGTAAATTAGTCACTCGAACCTAGGATCTTATTAATGAGGTTAACCAAAACTGACCATTTCGATTCGAACCTGCGCCCTCAGCATGTAGAGTTGAACACGCCTTAACACACTGAGCATTCTCATTCCCACAAATAGTCTTTATTTGTAACAATAGATTTCAAATGACCTAGATAGAGAAATAAAATTACAAAATGTACTTGGAAATTATATATATATATATAAACATTGGTCTTAATCGTTTGATGATAACAATAATATCATGAAATATTGGTCGACTCCATTCGAATAGTTTGTAAATTACATTGCTTGAGGTCCATGAGGAGACCCAATTTGATTTTTAAGGGATGGAATATTTAGCTTGTAAATGAAAGGAATAAATGAGTAAAATCTTCATTTATATCATCTTAAGTTATATATGTATATATAATATATATATATAGTCTTTTGAGAAAAGAGATAGAAACGTCTGACTTATATAAGAAAAGGAAAGAGGGACAGATAGGAGTAGAGAGACGAAGAGATGAACAGAGATGAGAGAGGATATAATCTTCTACAAAGTCTAAATATACAGCCTTAAGGAATAGATAACAGGATAAATGACAAAAGCAATACCCAGTGACGTCATTTAAAGGGCATAACATGCCAATATCAATATATATATATATATAACAGGTCGGCTGATAAGTCCCAAGACTAACTAGGAAGAAAACATTTTCTTGACAAAATTCGATTTTATTATTCAACATACAAAGTTGCCTTCGAGGGCAATACAGCAATTATTGCAATCTTTCAATTTCAGAATCAAATTTCAGATTCTGCTCGGAATCATCATTTGTTGTTGTTTTTGGTCGATTGTGAGCTCTTGCGGCACCCACTTTGCACAGAGCTTTCGCATGTCCAAATATTCATGCACGGTATGTCCAACGCGCTCTTTAGATATCTTCAGAGTCTCAGCTATCTGGATCAACTTCACTTTACGGTCATTTAAAATCATTTGTGGATTATTTTTATGTTTTCTGGTGTAACCACCTCTTTTGGGCGTCCACTGCGTTTATCATAATTCGTGCTCACATGACCACGTTTGAATTCAGCAAACCATCTACATATGGTTGCTTTCGATGGAACAGAGTCCGGATAACATTCTTCAAGTCAAGTTTTAGTTTCTACGGTATTTTTTCCCATCATAAAAATAAATTTTATTAACACACGAAAATTCGTATTTTCCCATTTTTTTCACAATAACAAAAGTAGCTTCACTTAAAACGCAATATCTCACAAACTAGTCGTCAGACAGCTGTTATATTTATGTAATATGAAAACAAATCCACTGGCGCCATCTATGTGTTAGTCTTGGGACTTATCAGCCGACCTTGTATATACACATATATATATTGCAGATTTCTTTATTTCTGTTCCTAAAACAAATAAATTGTTTCATCTCAAAGCGGAGCGACCCTCTTAGTTATTCAAGAGTTATTTTGAGAGAGGAACAGAAATGAGCAGATAGTAGGAGAGAAGCTGCTATAAGTCCTTAGTTAATGTTCACAATTTAATAGCCAAATATGCCAACCAAGGTATAGTCAATCAGAGCTGCGACTACCGAATGTAAATCGGTATTCGTTACTATCGACGGTAGATTTCAAATATCGAACCGATTAAACGATATTTGGTAGAAATTACCGAATATTTGAAAGTATGACTTTTGCAGCATTCATATAGAGACATAAATATATAGAGCTCATTCCGAATATCGAACCGGCGGTAGATTTTTCTACCGACCCCAGCTCTGAGTAAAATACACGGTATGTCCATATTGTCTTGAGAGCCTCCATTGAATGACGTCACACCGGCAAGCAGGACGAATAAAATAACTAATGCTATTATTCCTGTTCACGCCATGCCGTGAAAATAATAACGAGATGCCTGACGTTTCACTATCCATGAAAACATGAAATAAGCATACTTTAATCCCAGTTTTTGTTAATTACAAGTTTTCATTTTTTAAATCTATCCAATCTCGTTTCAGAAAGAGAGGTGGAGGGATAACTAAGGATAAAAAACGGGTACCTTTTTCATTACATGGTTGGTTGAAAGAAAAGAAGAATGATTACTAAAATAAGGCGCTGTCAATATGCAATTAAGTATCACTTCAATCTGGCTTTCAGGAATGAACATCAATTTAGAGAGAAGAGTATCATCCTAAAAAAGGCTAATTGTTGAAATGGATCCATGTCATTAAGAATTATTTATATAGATTTCTTAATTATCACATGTTGATATAATATTACTCATACACAAGGAAATAATTGATGTTTGTTTTGCGATAAATGGATGGCGTAGAAAAAATTGTGTTACAAACTGGAACAATAGTTTGCAATAAGTTATTTTTGTTGCCGTAAGAGTGTTTTTAAAACGAGGAACATAACTGATGAGGGCAATAAGCTAAGTGGATTATTTTGAAGGTTTTCTACCTTACATAGGTATATGTTGGGGAAATAACTAGAAAGAAGGATTATTAGTAATAATATTGCGTGACAAAGAACTGCATCTAAGGCCCTTTCAATTATTACATCCCATCAAACATACGATCATAATACTAAGAAGATGTAACACGAATTTGAGTCGTTATATGAACCTTAACTAACCAAAAAATTACTTGCGGAGAATAGAATATTTACTCATTTTTTTGTCCATTAAAAATGTGTATATATATATATATACCTATATATATATATATATATATATATATAATATATATATATATATATATATATATATATATATATATATATATATATATATGTATATATATATATATATCAGAGCTGCGACTGCGATTACTAATGTAAATCGGTATTCGATACTACCGACGTTAAATTTCAAATACCGAACCGATTATACAATTATTGGTAGAAACTACTAATACCGTACCTATGGACAATCGTTACGGTTATTTGAAAGTATGACTTTTGTGACATTCACATAGAGACATAAAGATTTAGAGAGCTATTCCCTTCAATATATATTTATATATATATATACATAAATAAAACTTAGCAGCGCCAAAAAAAAAATCAAACTAAAGGTATTGGCAAATTTTGGCTCCGATAGCTTCATATTTTGTCAAAAGGTTTACTTTAAAATATTTTTGATAACAAAATAAATATTTATATTATATATATATATGAAAAAAACTATCGGCTGATTGTTCAGCTTTTTTTGAAAAAAGATACAATTGGTAATTAATAGACTCTGAAAATTATTGGTCGATTTCTAGTGTAGATCAACAGATAAGCGTATAATCATTAAAATACGCGAATATATGGGATAGAGAACGCCCTCTATGTGACCAAAGGCAACTAAACTCAAGAAAGAATAATATCATTTAATTGCATCCGTCACTTTGTATCAGTGAAGGATCTTCGCCTTCTATATAATAATATATTCCAGTAGTCATGTAAAAAGAAGCTTATCTATGTACATTCATCCATGCAAGGTGTAAAGAATATCTTAATGCCGTATCTGTGTTCTTGGCTGTGATTGTAATGAACAATGTGTGTGGCATCGTCTTTTAAAGGGGCAAGGGAGGAAGACTTTTATATGTTCCTACATACATAGGTGCAGGTCTATGGGTTTTTCATGAAAAAGGACAGAAGGCCCTACAAATTAATTAGTCGTAGTTGATTTAGTCCAATCCTGTTATTCAAATGTTATTATACATCATAATGACCAGGAAACGACCGGGACACCTTTTTTCGCCGGGACCCGGGCCGGACTTAATATATATTTTCGTTCCTTCGACAATCTGAAGTGACTACGATTATGTTAGAATTTCAAAAAAAAGTGAGGGATTTTTTTTAGAAAGGAATCTCCAAAAAAGTTAGGACGTTGTTTTAGCAAGAATCTCCAAAAAAAAATAATTCAGAAAAAGTGATGTCGTTTTATTTTAGAAAAGAATATTTCGAAAATTCCTTTCTAAAAAACTTTATGAATGACAAACGAAAGAAAATATTTAAGTCCCGGCCCGGTGTCTATAAAAACAGGGACACCGGGCCTGGCCGGGACGCTCAAAAAACAGCCGGGACCCGGGCAAAGCCGGGTACCCGATCGTTTCCTGATAATGACATAATTGTGGTATGACTGATTGTGATAGAATATATCCAAATTGTAAATAGATGTAGTAGACAAATCCTCAAAACCAATTTATCACATGCTTTGTGTGATGAATGCTCTTCTGGTTTCATTTTTTAAATATTATATACACTGTGTAAGGGAAAGAATCTTCAAATGTGTATATAAAATTGACATTATTTCTTTAAAGATAAAATAATACTGAAGTCTCATCTTCAAAACGAACTCATTTATATCATATTTGATTTCCTGTGTTTAATATTTTTTGGTAAAACAATAATTGATTATTTCAGTGATATTGCTTAAAACACTGTTTTTGGGACATTTTATCATGGTGGGGCAATTACAAACATGCGCATTTTGTCTTAACATATCTTACACATGAAAAGTAAAAGAGTTAATAAAGCCTTTAAAAGTGATAAACAATCATCAACCTTTGTATAAATAAATAATGAGGCTACGCCCATGTCAAAATACTTTGACTGCACATTGTTAATTTATGCCTCTATATAAAATAGCATATTTTTCACGATGAGATAAGCAAATATCAATGCCCTCTATGGAGTCAACAAGCTTTAGATTTTTAAAATGTAATATAAATCTACCCAAAAAATGGGATGCAATTTTTAGGTACATGTATTTGTTGTATTTTAATACGTATTTTTTTTTCTTGGCACAGTGGGCATATATTTCGACAGATCAACCAACGATATACAAAAAGGTTGTGCACATACTTAGTGAAAAACGATCAATAAATAACAATTATTTAAACGAAAATATAAAAACAATAAAACAATTTGAAAACAAACACATCAATAAAAAATTATATCTCTAATAAAAAATTTCAATATAAGAGGCGATTGGGATGATACAAGAAAGGTCGTCGTTCTTAACTGTTCGCATTTTATATAATATGTAGTGAACTTTAGTTATGACGGCGTCAAATTTGGCATTCTTTGTGAATGTCAGAAAGTCTTCCTCAGAAGTTTTGGTCTTGAAGAGGTTTTCTAGTGAGATTTGGAGGGCATTTTAATATGGAATTTATAGAAAAACAGCAGCATCCAAGATGCTTAACTATTTAATATTTTTAGTTTTCTAGACTTTTGCATGTTTCAAATCGGTTGTTGTATTCAAGTTATTTTCTTAAATATATATTATGTACGTCCATTTACATAAAAATTAATTAATTGATATTATAGTTTAATATTAATGCTCATGAAATGAACCATATATCATCCAGACTATAACATTCATATAAAAATTAAAACAGTAAATGAAGACATATATTTTTTTTGGCTAATTTTCGTAACATCTTATCCCAAAAAATTTCGGATCGTTGGATATCGACGGAGAAAATCGCAGTAAGTCTCCAGCCTAGCACCACGATTTGCTTTCGGTCATATAAATTTTGGCGTATGAATCTAAATACGGAGCTAACGGAGCCATATTAATGTATCTCTGTTCTTCTTCTCTAAGTGGTTGACATAGTGATAGGCTTTCAGCAATAAGAGCTTTGACAATTAAAAGAGCAATGTACAACGCCCTCTTTATTTGGGAAGACTCTTACTTTTACCTATTAAGACTCCAAATAAAATAAGCCCTTCACTTCCAATTTAGACTCATTGCAGATTTATTTGCAGGAAGTATTATAGTATGTAGTTAGAGGGAATGGCAAACTTGGGTTTAATAACAACATAATATAATTTTTTTATTCTTAACTATATATATATATATATATATATATATATATATAGTACAAATGAGATTGAATGATCTTTCAGTTTGCAGATTAATCGGCGCCGATAGTACACCGTTCAAACTTTCGGTAGAACCAATTGGCTCTAATAGCTGCTGATAGGGATTATATTTAAATGCCCTGATATGTAATCCCAAATATTTTAAGGCAGTGGCTCCCAAACTTTTTCTGCTACGCCCCCCTTTGGATCATAAGAATTTTTGCGCCCCCCCCCCAAAAAAAAAAAGGAACATACACACATTTTGTTCTCAGAGTCCATTGCAGTTTATTTCACACATTGTAATTAATACAAACCTCAACCTTTTGTTTTTTGTCCATTTTTTAGCAGTGTTATTTAATCTACTGTATTTATATTTCATTCATTCGTTTTTCCCGCACCCCCCCTGCAATTGCTCTGCGCCCCCCCCCCCCTAGGGGGCGCGCCCCCCACTTTGGGAACCAGTGTTTTAACGTAAATCTTTCAAAAAATTAAATATATCATTATTTTTTTAAGCATCATTTTTTTCAAATAGAAGATAATAACCTTCCTTACTTTATTTTGGGTCATAGTTATAAAGAAGGCGCTGTTTCTCCAAACACCGTAAGCGTGTAAAAATTATGTTCATTTTGTCATAACACAGGACCAGAACCTATTTGAAATGACATATAAAGTTAATTATTTTATTTTTCAAGGTTAGATATAGATAAGAAAAAACTATCGCCCGATTAATCGGCTATCTCTACTTTCAGTTCATCTAATAAAAATCGACAAATTTATCACATGGTTTGAAATTTTTTCGTCTTATAATGAAACATAAATCTTTTGCTTCACGTTTGCTTTCATATAGAAATATGCAATCGCCCAGCTGATCTACTAGGGCTAACGGATAATTTTTTATCAAATAATGTATTAATGAACAGAAGAATGGGGGTTATATAAGTAGTATTTTTTAGAAATCTTTTGATGCACATCTATAGTGTTCCTAGAGACTTTTTGACTTTGCAATTTGGAATCATAGATTTTCTTATCCGATTATCAACTAAAGTTACCACAATGCTCTGATTACAATGATTTGTAAGGACGAAAATGGTGTAATTTTTATATATTAAATAGTATTCTTAAAACACACCTTTAATCATCAATAAGTATTAGAGCATGAATATAATTATATCAAAATGAGTGATGCGTATTTGTCATTTTTAAATAGCTTTTAATTTATATGACTATGTAAATACATATGTTAAACTTATTTTTAACTTATAATGTATTACAACATTAGGATGATTTATGAATATTTAAAGCTGCCTTTATATATATAAATTTTTCAAAAAATATATTTACTAGAGGCATATATACACTCACAGAGTGCAAACCTCCGCCGTCACGGGGTCCTTATGAGTCTTCCGAGGCGGATTTTTCACGACTGGGGCGCGTAGAGGGACGAGGGAGGGTTCCCCTCGACAGAAATTCGAGAGGAAGACGCTCCCGGCACCCAATTTCACAGCACAGCGACATCTATTGGCAGAGTAGGCTAACTTGAAATATTATTTGTATTTAGCTCATTTTGCATCTTAAAGAAGCACTCAGAGATGCCCAAATTTAATCACTTGTTCCTTTTGGCATTTCCAACACTCTACAAAGTTTCATTCGAATCCGTTCCGTACTTTTTGAGTTATCCTGCTGACAAACCAACCCAACCAACAAACTAACAAACCAACGCAAGTGAAAATAATACCTCCTTCGGCGGAGGTAATAAGCATAAACTCATAACGTATTATCTTGTTACGATTATTTATAATCCCTCAAAGCCTACATAATTACGGTTGATATGACTTCATATGAAGCAAACTTGAGGCACAAAATGTCATGTTTTATGGCTTAATAAATCCATCTATAAGTTGTGCTCCACCCATCTCTCTCCAATCTCCCAGCATATACAATAATCTAAAATGCCCTTCAGGTAAATGCAAGAAGTGTAAGTGCATTTTTATTTTGTCAGATCCCTCAAGATCCTCTCCACAAATGTCATAAGGATTTCATTTTACTATGTCCTCCTCAAATGAAGGATCTAACGAATTTATGGTGTGTACAGGGTGAGAAACACTTTAAGAAGGAGATTTATAATCTATTCAAGTGTATGGTAAGTTTGGGTGCTTATTTATGATATGTGTCTCCTGATTTTGATCCATTCCCGCCTTTGAAAGGAAAGGAAGAAGTTGACAAAGAAGGAAAAACCCTGACTGACATCCCCCTCAATGATGTATCAAGGTTTTCCCTAATGTGTTAATGTTCCCGACGACCAATGTTATGATTCAATGTTATGATGACATATATATTCTTAAAGGGTACGGTACAATTCAGCACCGGCCGATTCAGCGCCAGCCAATTCAGCGACGGCCGATTCAGCACCCGCCGATTCAGCGCCAGCCAATTCAACGACGGCCGATTCAGCGCCAGCCTCAATGACTTTGATTTAAAAATTCAGACCTTTAAAAAAAAAAAAAATGTTTTCTGTAGCAGTACAATTGGTCAAACCTAGCACAAGATAATGTCTTGCAGAAGTATTCAACAACAATGGGGTATTGGGTTTCAAACCCCCTACATAGGTAAAATACGAGTAAAGAAACCCTCAATTCTTGGGTCCTCGGGTCCCACCAGCCCAACAATGGTGTATTGGGGTTTCAAACCCATCGCAAATTGTAAAAATACGAGTAAGGAACCCTCAAATGCCATTTTGTGCACCTTGGGCCTTTGGGTCCCACCAGCCACAGCAATGGGGAATTGGAGTTTCAAACTCTTCGCCAATTGTAAAAATACGAGTAAGGAACCCCTCAAATGCCATTTTATGCACCTTGGGTCCTCGGGTTCCGCCAGCCACAACAATGGGTATTGGGTTTCAAACCCATCGCAATTGTAAATACAAGTAAGGAACCCCTCAAATGCCATTTTGTGCACCTCGGGTCCTCAGGTCCCGCCGGCCACAACAATTGTGTATTGGGGTTTCAAACCCATCGCAAATTGTAAAAATACGAATAAGGACCCCCTTAAATGCCATTTTGCGCACCTTAAGTTCTCGGGTCCTGCCAGCCGCAACAATGTGGTATTGGGGTTTCAAACCCTTCGCCAATTATAAAAATACCGTTAGGAACCCCTTAAATGCTATTTTATCCACCTGGGTTCTCGGGTCCTGCCAGCCGCATTAATGGGGTATTGGGGTTCAAACCCTCCGTCAATTGTAAAAATACGTGTGAGGAACCCTTCAAATTATATTAATATAAATTATGTAAAAAAGCACGCAACCTTTTTCACAAAAAAAAGTATTTATTAGAGTTGAGCGACCATAATTGGCGAAGGGTTTCAAACCCCAATACCCCATTTTTGCAGCTGGCGGAACCCAAAGGCCTAAGGTGCACAAAATGGCATTTCAGGGGTTCCTAACTTGTAGTTTTACTAATGGCGGTGGGACTTAAACCCAAATACCACACTGTTGCGGCTGGCGGGACCCGAGAACTTAAGGTGCGCAAAAGGGCATTTGAGGGGTTCCTTACTCGTATTTTTACAATTTGCGATGGGTTTGAAACCCCAATACCCCATTGTTGTGGTGGCGGAACCCGAGGACCCAAGGTGCATAAAATGGCTTTGAGGGTTCCTTACTCGTATTTTACAATTGGCGAAGAGTTTGAAACCCCAATACCCCATTGTTGTGGCTGGCGGGACCCAAAGGCCAAGGTGCACAAAATGGCATTTGAGGGGTTCCTTACTCGTATTTTACAATTTGCGATGGGTTTGAAACCCCAATACACCATTGTTGTGGCTGGTGGGACCGAAGACCCAAGAATTGAGGGTTTCTTTACTCGTATTTTTACCTATGTAGGTGGGTTTGAAACCCCAATACCCATTGTTGTTGAATACTTCTGCAAGACAATTATCTTGTGCTAGGTTTGACCAATTGTACTGCTACAGAAAACTTTTTTTTTTTTTGAAAAAAGGTCTGAATTTTTTTAAATCAAAGTCATTGAGGCTGGCGCTGAATCGGCCGTCGCTGAATTGGCTGGCGCTGAATCGGCGGTGCTGAATCGGCCGGGCTGAATCGCGGCGCTGAATCGGCGGTGCTGAATCGGCGGCGCTGAGTCGGCGGCGCTGAATTGTCCCATTCCCATTCTTAAAGGTGATGAATAGAGATTAAAAAGGTCGTGTTTTTGATACGTGATTTGTTGAAGAAAAGGAGAGATAATAATATATAGAAGAGTTGACTTTATGCAAGATAGTATCACTCATAGGGATATAAAGATATAAATAGAGCGAAAGTTTTTATGTATTTTGTTGTGTGAAGAAGTGCTCCCAACCCCCCCGGGATTTCATCAAAATTTCTCAGGATCAGCTTCTTGTGGACGGATTTCTTATATCGACAGTAAGCCTGGAATCTGGGCTGTGAGTACATATACATATACTGCGCATTGCCCCTTTTTTAGGTTAAAAATTGGGCTTTTAAGAAAGGAGTGCTTAAAATAAGAGTCCTTCTTTTTTTAACTCTCCCCCTCCCCCCTCCTATTCTTCTCCCTTTTGCGGGAGCGTCAATAAAGAGAACAATTCTTCTTTTGTTCCTCTAAGATTTTTCTTCACGTTTTCACCGTCTTTACGGGCTAATACCAATAAGGCCTAAGGAGCTAAGTTAAGGATGGAGGGTATTCCTCCTGATATACCTCATGATAAGGGCAAATCGACTTTTCTGAGGAGCGCTTATTCAGACGTGTTGAAAAAGAAGAAGAGCAACAACAATGTGTTGAGAAAAGATTAAACCTGAATGTAGATTACGAATGGGAAACCTTCGTTATTACAATGGAAGACTCTGATGGAAATGCGTTTAAAACGGACAAATTGAAGCACATTGAAGTGTACGATATGGCTATGGAATTCGGATTCCATGAGCATGAAGTGGCTGGAGCAAACCCCAGATTTGGTTTAGGACATCTTGTATCTACACAAAGTTTCCTATCGATGTTAGATCAAGACTTTCGGACCTAAAAAAAGAATTGAAAATAAAGACTATAAATAAAGACGGCATTTATGAAGAGGCAATTTGCAAGCTCAAGGGAATTGATAAAATCTCTTGACAAGAAGAAGAAGTTCACCATTACTCTGGTTAATACATTTAAAAGAGTTAACGAAGGCCTCCTAGTCAAGTGGCTCGAACAATTTGGGGAGATTAACAATCACTATCCCAAAAGTAATCCTTTTGATAAAAACGCGGAGAAAAAGTATCAAAACTATCGCGAAATTTGGAGGGATAGGATTATATTGTGGAGATCACTGCGAGATCCTTCCAACATTCCCCAGATAGTACCTTTCCAGGGTACTTAGTTAAACTTAAGTTTCTGGGTGTTAAATTGCAATGTCAAAGGTGCTTTAACTTGGGCATTTAAAGCATATTGCGACCAAAATAAAATGAAAACTATGAGTATGAACGGCTATTGAAAAAAAAATTAGATGAACGTATATTAAGTAATGAGGCCAATTCTGCTGGAGAAAAGTCTGTTCCTCAACCTGAGGAGATCTCAATACAACAGAAATCGCAGAAACAACAATCACCTGCTCCTGTAATAAATATT
>CP045891.1:27366913-27386938 GCA_013387185.1 Caligus rogercresseyi
GGGGTATTATAGAAAAACTAATATTTAGATATCAAAAAACTTTTACCCACGCAAAAGTTGCGTTATAAGAAACTAAATGATCGTAGAAAAATGGATTTGGGGGTTGACCTCCCCTTACTTTTTTGCTATTAACTTTTTTTAGAAAAAAAACTTTTGAATTAAAAGTTATTATTATATATATATATATAATATATATATTGTTAAATACAACTACTCACATAAATATTGCAAAAAAATATTATACTAGAAAAACAACTATTTAATTAATTTTGAAATGATTACTTTTTTATCTCCCTACTTTTCACATGTCATTTTTTACGTATGAAATAAACCATTAATCATGTGCTTATCTCATATTAGAAGAGTTATCGGTGTTGCGCTAAAGAGGAAGTCTGTTTCTTTGCAAATATTATGATTGTGCTTATGATGGGCGTGGTGTGCCTCATGCAGTCATTATCCCTACTTTTATTATTGTTATTATGATTCCTTACGTTATGACTTGCATGCACAAATTAATAATAAACTTATTTGTGGACCACATGCTGAGATATTATTGATAAAGGATGTTGTAGTTTTTGAGTTGGAGGATGAAGATTAATAGTTTATAGATGCGTGTAAAACATGAAAATAAGTTGTGAATGGCTTATTCAAAATAACCAGAAAATTTGTTCCCTTTCGACAAAAGGGACACAAACATATAAATCGAGAAGTGTTAACATGGAGAAAAGGTGGAAACCTAAAAACGGAGATTTAGAAAAAGGAGATAAAGTATATTCGTCGTCTTACAGTCTTCTGATCGCATTGGTCGACCACTGTTCATGATAAGTGCGTGTGCAAAGGAAAAATGCCCGCTGGCGTATGTACAAAAATGTTCTCCGGCTTAACTTCGCCTTCTTAGTTACATGTACATATCAGTAAGGCTAAAAATGAGCGAAATATGTAAGAAATCACTTAATATGTAAAAAGATAACAAAATATGCAAATAGATCTTTTATTTGCACATTTTCTTGAATAAAGGTAATTACGAAATCCATTAATTATGAATAATTATTGATTGGTGGACTCCATGAATGCTTTTAGAGAATTGACGAGAATTGACAGAAAGAGAGTAAAAATTATAAATAAACAATGGAACTATTAATAGGTTACCGGGACAAACATCGGATTGGAATACTTATCCTCCAAAGTCACATGAATATTATCACCCTAAATCTACATCACATAATTGATGACTTTTGTTATGCATCAGATAATTTATAAAGGATGAAGACAAAAGAGGTAATAAAGTGCATAATAAAAATACAATCATCAAACTTGGTTTGACATTGAAAGTTTATTACTAAATTCTGTGCAATCGTAAACATTTTATAAAACGAAAAGAGATATACATATTATTTAAAGCAACATTTGTTTGCTTCAATAATACAGGAATAATATACTTAAGGTATTAATCAACAACTGATGCAATCACATATTCTTTTATTCAACTTCCAGAGAGTCTCCATCTCATCGAAACTAAATACGATATCAGCAATACCTTTTGATATACTGTAATACATTTTTAAGTTTATTTCCGTAATGTTCGAAATAGCGGGCAATTTAAAAAATGCTCGCGCAATATATATATTGCTCTATATAACTGGCATTAAGTACATTGCCCGTAAAATAGACGCGAATAGTATGAATCGTTTCTAAAATATACCGTATTGTAAAATATTAAAGGAAATATTGTTTTATTAATTTTGCGTTTACTCAACTATCAGATAAAACACTCATATATGAATAATATGTGAAAACATGATAAGATTAAATTTATCTTTTAATGTAAATACTTTTTTTATCTTGTCGACCTATAAATATAAATTACTTGCCTCTCATGGACTAATCCAATTCCATTACTTAAAAGTGATTAAATATGAAGACTGTCCTTTGTCTTTCCATTTTCTGCGTTGCCCTTTCCTATGGATTGGAGGTGAATGACTGTGGTAAGACCTGAGTTTCCTTATGGAGTGTGAGTTCTCATAGAGCCCTCTATGATTTTTTATTCCAGGATCCAAGGGAGCCGAGATCCTCAAGTTGGATTTCCCAGGATGTGAAAGTGAACCCTGCGTTGTCAAAAAGGGAGACCAACTCAAGGCCAAGCTTTATTTGAAGTCCAAGAAGTCCACAGACTACTTGGACTGCTTCCTCTTCGCCACTTTGAATGGTCTGGAAATCCCATACCCCGGCGGCTGTGACAACCCGGATGCCTGCTCGGCTCTCCTTGAGGGATCTTGCCCTGTACAGCCTGGAGATGAACTCACCTATGACGTCAGCATCTTCATTGCTCCCGAGTTCCCTGCCGTAAGTTTGACTCCTTTGTATAATTGTGTCCGGAAGAATTGGTTATGGAAAAATGGAAATAAAGGGAGGGCACCAAATAGGCAAATAAATGATCAAAGAAATGGGTTCCTTTAAAGTTATGACTATTTAAAATATAGTTTGACACCCTAAAGTCATCAAAGTAATACATTTGATAAAGGCCTATATCATTTAATCATAAATAATCCATTAAGAACATAGGTAATGCAATTTTAATGAAATAAATTAAGGTACAATTTATTGCTTGAGGTTTTGGGATTTATAATATTGTTCTTACTGTTTAACATTTTTATATATTTATTATTTTTCCTTTTTCGATTTGAAGATTTTTTCCACTGCTATTTCTTCCCTTAATATATACCATACACAAGGACTTGCAATAACGAGAGCTGTATATTATTATTATGATTATTTTCAGTTGACCGTGAACGGAAAGTGGAAGCTCATGGACGAAGATGACGAGGTCTTCTCCTGCTTTGCCATTCAAATGAAGATTGAAAACTAATGATTGCCAACATTTCCAAATAAATATTTTTTCCCCTCACAATTTATTCATTTAATAAAATCTCCAAAACATCAATCACATTAAACTATTCAAGGTCATTAAGATTAATTACTTATTTAAATAGCTTATTATGATACATGATATACGAGAAGTATGACCTAAGAGTATATTTAAAAGATAATAATATATTTGTTTCTTGAAGAACAAAAACAATATCATGTTCATTAAACTGAATTCATACCAATTAAATTAAATATGAATATAAAATTGGCAAAATAGGCAAAAAAATAATGTGTTTTTAATTTTTTCACGATGCATAAAAAGCCAAGGAAAATATGTCAAAACATTACCTATTTATTTGCCTCCAACAGATTTAAAACCCTACCACCATTTAATTTATCTAATAAAGCCACAGGTAATCAAATTGTCATTAAAAAAAGTTACAGTTATTGTGTTAAGGACACATCATATTATTCTTAGTCTTTTGACATAAAGTCACGGATACAACCATTAAAAAGAGAGTCAACATAGCTTTATTTCAATCGTATGTGTAGGAGTCAATTTTCACAAGCTTATTGGCAACTAAAGCCAAGTCATTAAATGTAAGTACAATTGCTTAAGCGAATTTATAGCAAACCCTACTAGTACATTAATTTGTTCATATTGTACTTTTGCTTTTAGCCTCTTGCTTTTAACGTTTATATGAATACACCCTAAATATTCCAATTTAAAATCTGTATTGTTTGTGATAAAAAAATGTCAAGCAGATTAATGTATTTTGTTCAATATTAACTGGTTAACTAAATGACTAGCTAAGTCCAAAACGTATGCCTAGTCCTAAAATAAAATCATTTCTTCTTCTAGTAGTGATGTCATCGATACAAAAAAACTAAAAAACTAATAGCTCCATCCTAAAACAAATACAAGCCAAGGTCATCTAAACCCGACGTCGAATCATTCAACTTCTTGTCCTAGACAGTTCTCTCTTGTACATGTAAATGTAGAAGCATTATCAAAAAATGTGATCTGTATTGTATGGTTCACATATTCGCAATTTCACATAACTCTAGCCCCTTTGCCTCCTCGTTCTTGCATATAAATGATATATATTATAAAATCAACACTATCCTTACTTATTTAACTATGAAAGTTTCATAATGAAAAGACCTTACAGAACTTGAAAACCTAGACAATAACTCATGAGTTTTGGTCGCGCTCCGCTCACTTGATATCGTTGAGAGCCTCTCTAAGTGGATGTGACAGTCCTCAGGCCTAGGAGAGGTTGACAGCTGCGACATAGTTGGTAGAAGTGAATTACATGGAATAATCATAGTCTGATCAACAAATATCCGCATTTGTCATGCTAAAACACTTAGTTTCGTAGGCAGAGATTGAGAAAATCAAAATTATCATACTTTTTAGTTGTACTATAAAAATTGTTATTCAATAAAAATTAACCTATAAAAATAAATACTTTACTGGTGTCACACAGATAACCTCAATGTGTGATCGTGTCAATTGCTTTGACATGTTGTCTTGTATGCATAGTGTTATATGTTTAGTAAACAGTAATAATTTTATAAATATACCAAAATATTTGACTAATAAGTTGTATATAATTTACATTTAAGGTAAACTTGTTGTTTTAGTGTATAACTTGTAATAAAAAGAGGGTTTTAATGCAAATTAAACTATATACTTATTAAGGCCCCAAAACTGTGGATTCGATGGTTTTCATATTGAATTTGTAATATTTAAATGAATGGGTTTCCGATAAAAAATTCTCAAAAAGTCAATTTTCAAAGTTATTCAACTCTGTCAAACACATAAATTTATAATATTGAAGTATTTTATCGGCAGTTTCATTGAGTATATTGTTGGAAATAAAAAGGCGACGCCTTCATCTTACCAAGTCATTTTAAACGGTCTGTCGAAGTTTTAACCACCGCGACTGTTAACACTTGTCTGTTTAGGTTTAATAGACAAAAAGTTAATTTTGATTGTGACTTAATTCAATGTGTCGCAGATTTAAATTCATTGTAAATTTGTTATGATTTGGTATTCGCATGCTAATCGCTAACAAAGCAATTATTATTATTATTATCATAATTTTGTAGCTTAAGCTTTATAAGATTTGATTAAGGTATATAAAATACAAGATATGATTATTTCATGTTTTCATCGATAATGAAACGTCAGGTATCTTATTTTTGTCGTGCCATCAAAAAACACTGTAACAAAAGTTTTGGATGGCGAAAACGGAAAGAATAGTATATCTAAATGTTGTTTTTCCGCTTGCCGGTTTGACGTCATTATTATCTTTAACCCCATTGCCATGATTTTTTTGTATTTTGGTTTATTTGGCTTTGTAACGCTACTTTTCACTTTTTCAGATATCATTATCAAGCCATATTATCATTAGCCGTTGCTTGAAGTTATCCGCTTTTGTATTTCAACATCGGTATAGGGCAACTTATGAAATAAATTAAACATTTTTTATTTAATTATAATGTTAATTTTAAAATGCATTACATTACTTTCCCACTCAATTTTAAGTATATATCATTTTAAAATACTTATTTGAAACTTAAAACTTTGCTTCTTAGAAGAAAAGTAATTAAAAGTATAATTTTGACATATCGCTTTTTTGCCAAAAGAGTCGATATAATTTTTAAACTAAATATGTTGTGTCAAAAGTTTTTATCAACATGTTTTCTTACCATATAAATATGTACATCATAAGCTTAACTATTATTTTTTTCAAATGAAAGTTATGCATATAGTGCAGTACATCCCATTTGCTCTGCAATTTCAGAGTTTGTTTACAAATGATAGAGTGTTTACCATCAAAAAGTCAAATAAATTGCATGTACTTTTTTCTTATCAAATTATATGTAATCATTCACCTTATATTTTATTAGCTATATTGTTTATCCCACAGTTTTTGAGTACTTTACTTAACTGCCCACATGATCACTAGTTGTTTTGTGATGTAGATAAACATTTACTTATTTTATACCTGGAGTCCCTCGACTTGTGTAAGTTTTCTTCTTCTCACATATTGTTATATACCTTACAAACAACTTGATAAATATTCTACTCAGGGATTCCTTTTTTCTTCCCTGCTATGACCGGGAAAAATTCTTAATTAGAAGACACGTAAGAACCCCTACTGATGAAGAATTATGAGCTAGGCCTTTTTCTAGATCATGCCTTCTTCATTGTATGGATGTATTCATGTACTCAAAGTATAATAATCACTATAATGCTTTACAAATATCATATGCCATAAATGGATGAACAGGAAATCGGGATGAACTCATAGAGATATAAAGACGTAGAGAGCTTATTGGATTCTTCAGGGAAATACGTCATTGTGTCCCGAATACAGTTGAACGATGTTTCTCTGCTATTGGAGGAAATTAAATACTTCATTGTGTCCAGAATACAGCTCAACGATGTTTCTCTGCTAATTGGAGGGAATAAGCTCTCTATATCTTTATATCTCTAAGGATGAACTCTTCATACATATATATGAATTGTCCTTTCAAAACGGAAGAACGACTCGAATACATGATGAGGGCTGAGAAAATATATTAATACCATTCCAATAATAGCTAATACTATAGTTAATCTATTTGATGATATAGTAGTCATTTTCCTTCTATCAAGTAACTACATACAATCATTTTTTAAATTTATGAACATTAATCTTGTGTCATGTTTTGAAACTGTTTTTTTTTTTAAATCGAGATTACGGGTCCCCTAACTGACTGACTGCGGTTCGAGTCTAAGCCTGCCCTAAAACCATTAATGGAATAAAAATTAAGATGGGACATATAGAAACTAACTGGCACATATTTTATGGTCTTTATGGCATCCATTTAGCTTACCCATATTGTACAAATAAAGGCATACGTAATGATGCCGCCCCACGAATCTAATCTCTAAATTTATTCACTGTTATATTATGATGCGTTGAACATCTATTTATCAGATTACTTCGTATTTTGTGGCACTGGCTCGTTTCTAGCAATCGCACTCCGTTTCATTTTTATTAAAAATACCTTTAATTTCTATGTAAAGTCATTATATATATACGATAAAAATATTATTCTAAGAGAATTTATATTTCAAGAAGTTTAAAACTGCTAAAAAATAAAATGCACTCAGAGGTACATATCCCGTTAAGTTTTTAATTGATGATCATGCCAATGTAAAAAACCCAAGTACTTATTTTAGTCCTTTAATTTGAAGCCCTCCCTTGTAAAGAATACTTGGATAATGTGCAATAAGTAACAGCACATTGTACATAATTATCTAAATGCAAATAAATCTCCTTTGGAGACCCTCTTTTACTTATTTTTCTTCCTTGTTATGAATATAATTTTTATCACCGTCTCCCTAATTTATTCAACACTTCCATTTGCACAAGGAATGCCATTTTTAATAGTTGCATCATTTAAGTTTATAGCTGTACAGTTTTTTTGTGGAATGCAAATTGTTGGCACTCTTGTAGGTAGCTCTGAGTGCAATGGTTCAAAAAAGTGTATTTAGTGTGAACGATTATAACGGCATGAAACACTACGTATAACAAAGGGTATTCTTAGATCCTCATGAAGGATGTAGAGTGTTAATCTATTATTTAACAGATACTCCAAATAATTTCAGCGTTATCATAAGTTGCTTCGGCACTCTATATTCACTCTGGGTGTACTCCAAGACCTTTTTGAGGTGTGTCTTTAAATCAAAATCATTATATTTTCTGACCAATCTCTTAGGAGAATAAAATCAGAGTCGATTTAAGTCATATATGGGGCCAAAAATATCTTGATGTAACGACAATGGTCTACAAAACGAATGCCTTGTTTGTTTGAGAGTAAGATCACGTAGTACAAATTGATGTCGAACCTTTGATTCAAGGCAGAATCGAATACATGACCACTTTAACCATGTTATTTACTCGTTATATCTCGGGAAGCCAAACAGACTGTTGTTTTTGTTGTTTGTTGGAGGAGGGGGTTTCAGGGTACAAATTGAGTTTTTTATCCAATACAGAATCAAATTATAAATCTTAGCCCATACCATATTACACATAACCACTTTGACCATGTTGCTCACATCGGTAAGCCAAACAGATAACCAATGTTACAATACCCAAGAATGTCTGGAATCTGCTTAAGCTCTGGAGGAAGTTTTTTATTGATCATTTAAAACAAAAGAATAAATCACGCACTGCCAGCAAGTGATAAGATATCTCATCAATCTGCCGATAAAATATATGCTTACATATGGCTATTTACTCAATAATCGATGGATATTCCTAAGGAAGTTATGAGCAGTTATCATTTGTTTCATGTATTATTAGATACTATAGAAAACATTATTAATTGTTAGTATTATTAAACAAAATATATATTTTACAAGTACCATATGCATAGTGAATGAAAGAATCGAAAAGACATCGCAAGTTTCTGAGATGGAAATCTCTTTGGATATACAGACTTTAAATCCGGATAAAATCATTACTCCAAAAGCTATATGTTGAAAGAAATTGCTGTATTGATTTCGAATATGTATCTCAACATAATTTGAGTATTGTAAAATTCAATGAATTTCAATTTTTCCAATGGCAGCCCGTATTTCTTCATTGCTAAGCAACCGGGATGAAATGAGGAGACTTTATGTTGTAACTGACTCTTATATTGTACATTGTCTCTTTCCACCAATGGTTTTTGAGAATGTAAGATGTTTTTTTTTTTTTTTGCCTATATGGTTCGATGGAATTGCATCCGACATGATATAAATAAGCATTAAAGCATTAAAATTTGTCTATAGAACCTAGGATCATATCAATGAGGTAGACTAAAAATGACCATTCCCTCTCGGGACTCGAACCAGCGCCCCAAATATTGAGAGCTGAACACGTCTTAACACATACGGCTATCGCACTCCCCTAAAATGTTTTTAAATAGTATATGTATTGCAGAGATTTTTTGTCGATTCGTTATAAAGAATATATACAAAATAAACATGGATATAATTAAATCAAAAGCAGTTGCTTTAAAAAACATAATCAAACATTTAAGTGTTTAAAATTAATGTTCTGACCAAAATCCTTAAGAATAAGATCAATTAATGTTATTAAATTGGTTAAAATAACAATATAAAAAATATAAATTTGTATAATCCATTTTAATATATCTTCCGTAGAAACTCAATTGCGTTCACGGACTCCGCAAACCTCCTGCCTTCCAGCCTATTACTGTCTCACAAGCTCTTTAAAGTCGCAAAGATCCTTAGTCACTCCAGCAATGATAGTGAAATTGACTCCCAACTCACACAAGAAATGTCAGACGCTTCAGTCACAACAATTGTAAATGTATTATATCAAATATGTTCAATTAGATTATTTCAACAAAAAAATACGCATAAAAACTTACAAAATACTTCCTCACAAAAATGTTTTTGTTACAAGGGAACAAGTTGAGCCTTTATTCAAGGGCCTTTTCTATTGAATTAATCATATGCGATAATAATTAACACAAGGGGGAATATGAAAGACTAAAAATAGTCTGTATTTACATATGACTTATACAATAGGGCGGATAATTGACCGAACCCAGGAAATACAAGGGCTCAATGACTTCTTTTGTTAATCCCAACAATCTTTAACAGTACTTTTAATACAATATAAGTACATCCACAAGGCCTGTATATTCAAAAGGAATGGCTTTGAGGCTCAAAGGAATGCCTTTAAAAGAATTCAAAAGATGTGGATTGAAAAAGCTATTTTATTATAATAAGTTGAAGAGCACAATATAGTTTTTTCTTCCTAGGTACACTGTCCATCAAAGCAATACATGGTTTATTCGATGAGGTTACTCAGTTAATATTTGGGCTTAAGTGGGTCTTTATAAAAAAGGATTTAACCACCGTTCCATATAATAATGGATACTCAAGAGAGAGAGAGAGAAAAAAAAATGCTCGACTGGAAGAGTTCTTTGATAATGTACATATAGCGATATAAAATTCTTTAATGCTCTGCATTGAGATGATAGCGGTAAAGACTAACGGTTCTTTTACAAGCTTATTGATATCGATTCCGATTCCTTTAGTTATTGTTAAGAGAATTGAATGGATGAGAATCGTTCAGAGAATTGGAATCGATAGGGGAATAGGAATTGTGATGAGAATGGTAAAGAGAAAAATAATTTATATTGATGAGGAATATATATTCCTCTCATGCATCGGAATCGAACACTTTACGATTCGATTGTTATGAATTGCAAAGCAATGCCTACAATGGCTATCTGGTGAAACAATTTATTGACGGTTATATAAATATCAAAAAAGAGGAAACTCTTATAGAATTAAAAAGAGAGTCAGAGGGCTTCATTACAAAATACAAGGTCCCAAGATATAAGTATATAGTGTCCATTGAAGAATAATGATGCTCCTTAGAAATAAATGAATCATGAAGCAATCTACATATTTGCAAGAGAAGGGGGTGAAGCCATAAAGGAGTCCTCCTTCAAGATCCACGGTTCCAAAGGAGACTAATATGGTGGGTTGATCAGGAGAATAATATATCATAACCCTTGATTTATAAATTGTGAACCTTCACAGACGAGACTCGGAGAGTGAGGAGGACTCCTTCATTTTTGTTGAATAAGACAAAAATAAATAACTGTTTGTTGAATAAGAACAATGCCTGAGAGACTTCTTCTTCTAGATTGACGAGTTCCTGCGATGTGTAGGAGGAGGGTTCATAATTGGAGTCTCCGTAGTCATCCGAGACCCGGAAGAGGGGGATGGAGGGAGAGTAGATATTTGAAGACGAATGAGTAGGAATAGGTCATGAGGAATCTCCTCATTTCACGATCCAGGTGCCCAAAGATTCCATTTCCATGGGTAAAGTCACTCTTTTTATCTCGAGACTCTTCAGGATGGGAGTAAGTTAATTATCTCTCACTCTCTCTCTGTGCTTTTTTCTATCTGTGTGACTCTCTCCCTCTCTCCCTCCCTCTCTGTCTCTCTCTCTCTTATTCGATCTCTCTAACTATCCCTCTTTCTTTCTTTTTCTTTTTTCTCTTCCATTTCCTTCCAAAAATAATAAAATATACCATGAGTCCCTAAAATATGGAAGAGGTGTACGAAAGTAGAACTGAGCCATAATTACTAATTCCTTCCTTCTCCTCATTGTTTCATCAGTTGCTGACTCCGGCATTGATCTTCTTTTGTTGGATTGCGTCTATTTTGAATCCTATTTTACATATTTACTAAATGATTTGTAGGTTTAATCCGATTATGATTTTGTAGGTTTGTTTTTCAAACAGTCTTATGACACTATATATATATATATATTTTTATATGGTGTCAGATAACAATAATATTAAATATTTTATTTTTTCATCAGCAAGGTCTATATTATATTTTAAATATACATATACAGCACATAATTATATATAAATAAATAACAAATAATAAAACGGAAAATTGTGTTTCATAAAAACATAAATAAACATTCTAGTTTAAAATTATTTTCCTTTTAAAGACCACAAATTCTTATAAACACTAATAGACATACACATTAAAATATAAGAGATTAAAAATAAAAATTCCAAACAGTATAAATGATGAACAATAAAAACATAATCAATTTCTATTCAAAATTATTTGATTCTAAGAGAGCAGAAAAATAAAACATATCTACAAATTTATCATATACAATAAATAAATTAATGTTAAATTTTTTTGTTTGTCAAAAGGCATTCCTATTTTTAATATTCAGAGAAGTAAACCAAGTAAATGAAAGATAGTATTGAACAATATATAAGGGAGTAGAAAAATATAAAATGTTTACATATTTATCATTTCCATTAAAATAAAATAATGTTAAATTAGTTTGTTTGTCCTGAGGCAATCCTTTTTGAATATTCCGAGAAGTACAACAAGTAAATTAAAAAATTTATTGAGCAAATTACAAATAATTTCATAAAAATACTCACAATTGAAAATATCATCGATAAGAAGGGATAAATATTAAGGTAATGAAACTTTTAAATATCATGGTGTAATGCTTAAAATAAAGGCGGAGGTCTCTTATCCATTGCCTTGATGCTATAGATGCAATATTGCAGATTTTTAATACTGATTGCTTCAGCATTTCATTTTTCGACGTAGGATTAATTTCAAGGTCTAATTTAAACATGGAGTTGTTGCGTCTCTCCTCCTCTTTACAAAAGCTATCCCATTTGTGGATGTTTACAAATGACGACACCTCCTGAGGCCGGGTGACAACATGATGTAAGTAAACGATTTATACGACACCTAAAAATAGCTGACAAAAAAAGTCAAATACAAGAACTAATAGTTTTTCTTTATGTGCCGAGTTTGGTTCTTGGAGCAGGTCGTTTTAAAAAAATTTTGAGTAAGGAAAAGTGTTTAATTATTTGTACATCTTGCTAACACATCAATCTTATTTGTTCCATCAGGCGAAAATAATAAATGTAATAAATTAGCTCTCTTTCTTTTAAATTTCAAGTATAGCTATAGAAACACGGCATTTGTAGGGACTCATAAATTATTATTATGTTGTATTCTTAAGTGTTGTTACCATTAATTGTTGTTACAAGATAAATTGCTTATTTCATTTTTAAAGACTATTTTTGACAAAATTAGTTTATGTTTAAAGAATTATCTTAAGATGGAAACTTACACATCGAGGCATTCACTAAACAAAAATTATTACTATTATTATTGTAATTAAATCCTCCTCAATCCCACTTTTGTGCAATAGTTTCAATAGAAGATACAAGCCTAAAAAAGAAGACAATAATAGCAGATTAAAAAATTTAAAAGATCAGTCGGTACTTGATCCGTTCGATGCAGATGAGACATTTGATTGGTCGAAAAAGCACTGCAAACTCATAATTTATTTACTAAAGTATCAAATCCAAATTTTATATACATATTGAATTATTTAACTCTTGTGTGTTCTTACTACTTTGGTCACGCTGGTCCTCTTACGGTTCAAAATTGACCTACCTCTTCATAAGCTTAAAAATAAAGCAGCTCCTGTACTTTTTTAAACCAAAATATTTTGCAAATGAAAAAGCAACATGTTATCCATCGCACAGAAGATAAATGGCTGCGTTTTCTCCTTTTCACAGTGAAGAAGGACTGTATTTAGTCTGTAAGTACCATTGGCCATAATTTGAAGTACTTAATATAGCTGTTTTCTTTAGTGTCGTAGAGACTTGAAATTGTTATTTTGATTTCTAATTGTTATAGTTATTTATATTGAAGTGTACAGCTATTTATTTATTAGGTAAAATATTTTATTATACCTTCTGAACAGTATAAAAATAAAAAGAATATTACAAAAAGTACATAAATACCATATATACCGAACATTCCTAGGTGCATAATATATTTACTTTATTTGATACATGTTATACAATACGAAATAGTTTGTGCAGTATGCACTTTGCATATATGTTTTTTTACATATACAACAAAGTATATCGTTTTGCAGTCCTTCTTAGAATGACAAAACTGGAATCTTTTTTTCGAATATATCTACCTATATATATATATATATATATATATATATATATATATATATATATATATATATATATATATATATATATATATATATATATATATATATATATATATATATTTATATCTATATAACCATATTTTTTTAAAATATAGTTGAATGTGCTATTTTCATTATTCATTATACTATCCGTACGAATAAAAAATGATAATTGAGCCTCAGACTTGACTTTGTTTTTAAGCAATACATCTGCACCATTCAATACCTGATCTGTCGTGAATGGATCAGGAACCGGATGTTCTCTTTCTAACGAAATATATTGTTGATTAATGTGCTTTTAAATCATTGAACGGACACATATATATACAATCAACAGCCTTTTTAGGGCTGTTCAATCTTCAGCCTCTTTACAATTGTTTGACATTGGAGACTGGATGAAGAATTTATCGTCCCTAGACCACAAGTTACAAGACTGAATGGAAACATATTCTCCACAATTGCAATGGTAACACAATTTAAGGTGTTTTTGCACATGTAGCTATTATTGTTGGGAGTATAATATATATGCCAATAAATTTTTAAAGATATCTTCAAACATCTTTAGAATTTTAAATATATGCACTTTTGTTTACTATAACTTATTTAAATCTAGTCGGATGCAATTATATCGAATCACATAGGCAAAAAACTATTTTACAGCATTGAAATTTAAGTTGAATATATCAAATCTATAATTTTGTTTGAAAAGTGTTGTCATTCATATCTTTCCATTTTTACTCTTTTTACATTAATACTCAATGTATCTCCTTTAGTTGACATTATAAATTTTGATGAATCTTTCTCAAGCTTAAACAATACAAAAATAGTTTATACACACTAACAAAACTACCAAGGCAAGAGATTTATTACTTTATTTTTGACGTACTAGATTTGTTAAACTCTATTTGTCAGATAGAGAGACCCAGAAATCCTAATGGCTTTTTGTGATATATTGACCAAGTCTTTGTCAAGGGCTTTGTTTCTTGAATGATAAGCATTAAGATAATAGCTTGACACATTCATTCATTCCAAGGGACTGATGAGTATCGCTATCAGTGTCGACTCTTAAAGAGGAAAAATAATTGAAACAGGCTGAATATAGGTAGGAAACTTTTCCTTGTTGTTTGTTAAGCTCCTTTGTAGCCCCACCCACACCAGAACTTAATCCATATCAGTCAGTAAAAGTTATTTAGGAATAGAATTATTATTCACAAAATTCTACTGATGCAGTTTTGTTTTGATTGCGAATTTCAGAAGTTGTCATTTTGACTCCAGCATGTAACTTTTCTCTCAAACTTTGAAAATTTATGGCATTATGAGGTTGCAAAGTATGCATGAAGCATTTCAGCATGGGAAAATGTATAAAAAATATATAACCTAATATGCAACATCATTCTATACACATGCCATTAGGATTTTTATCACAAACAAACGACAAAAATCATTTTTCAGGTAGTAGCTCAATTTTTTAAAATTTTTTTTTACTTAACGTTAGAACAATGTTTCATTGAATGAATAGATATCTATTTTTTCTTCCGACAAGTTATAAATGCATGTGTTTTTTTAATGTTATAGTTGTTTTTAACGTAGCTTTATCAAATTTTTCATTTATTTATTCATCCTTTATACGTGCATTTTATTCTGTTCGAGATATCTTTTAGATCATAAATAAATATTTAAATTAAAAAAATATATATATAAACTTACAGGATGACCCAAAAAAATTAAAAAAAATGAATAGATATCTTAAAAGAAAAGCAAAATATTTTTTCTTATACTTGACATGAGTAGACGCTATACGAATTTAATGTTAATAAAAACTCTATTGCAGTCTTTCCTCCATCTTTTACCTCATGAGAGGCAAGGTATCAGGGAAGTTGGGGATGAGGTACAAATATATCTCCTTGTCTTAATCAATAATCAAGCTTGCATCGGATCAAGAAGTAGGAGTGAAAACAAGGTGTCTACATTTGCAGTGGCGAGAGTGGTGACGGATATAAATGGCGCGATTGTCAACAATTTATACCGTTTTTGTGAACTAATTGAAACGCTCCGAGTAAATTTTTTACTCTATGTTTTCGGTTGTAGCCAACGGTGTAACTGTATTTCAGTTTATGGACAAAATTTACGATCCAACAAAAACAAATATCTTTAATGGCATATAAAGTTGTAAAGTATGCATGAAGCATTTCAGCACGGGAAAATTTGAAATGCACATTAAAAACCCCAACATTCAGAACCGAAAAAAGTTAATATCTTTTATGTAACAATTTATTATTTATTATGTTTAATAACTATTTAAGTTTCACTTACATGATGAGTCTTTTTATTCCATTTTTTATAAGAGTAAACCTTTTGAAATGCACATTAAATAGTCCAAATAATCTGAACCGAAAAAAGTTAATATATTTTATGTAACAATTTATTATTTATATGTTTAATAACTATTTAAGTTTCACTTACATGATGAGTCTTTTTATTCCATTTTATTATAGAGTAAAACATTTTGAAATGCACATTAAATAATCCAAACATTCAGAACCGAAAAAAGTTAATATCTTTAATGTAAAATTTATTATTTATTACGTTTAGTAACTATTTAAGTTTCACTTACATGATGAGTCTTTTTTTCCATTTTATAAGAGTTCAACACACCGTAAAAGGACCAGAGTTGCTTCCATCCAGTCAATGGCAATGGCCGCAAATAAATGAAAAGGACGAAATTATTTACCTCTAACGATTTTAATGGCGTATTCATCTGATATTCTAAGGAGGGACGAGCCAGAGATCAAAGAGGTTAAGAGGGATATAAAGAGGTTCAACGGCACCCCTTTAAAAGGAATATCTATCCATGGAGATACATAATTATTATAATTATAGTTATGAACACATCCAGTCAGACACGCCGTAGTTAAGATCACATAATATTTAAGATAACAGGATTACCAATGGCCAAATACAATAAATCTAAAAATGTATGAAGGAACTCGATAGCTCAGTGCAAGCGTGCTCAACTCTCAATATCGAGGGTGAAGGTTCGATCCAAAGAGTCAACTTGGTCGACTTCGTTAAAAATATCCTAGGCTCGATGAACGAATGTGAACTCTTGTATTTATATCAACACGGATAACATTGCAATTCTATCGAACTAAAAAGTGACTACTTGTTTGGCTTTTTAATTAAAAAATATAATATTTAATGTCGACGTTCCATGCAAAATTCTAAACTATAATGTTTATTTTGTAATTTATACGTATAGCATTGTTTTTATATACCTGTGCTATATATATGTGAACAGTTTAATAAAAACATTATATGGCATTGTCTTTTGCATCAATGTTTTAATATTTAAAGAAAGTATTCTATAAATAAGGTTTTTCTCTCCTTTTCTAACTTATCATGTTTTTTTAAGAAACAGAACCCATCATTATTAGTTACTTTACACAAAATAATTTATATATATGTTTGTGAAAGTAAGATAAGATATATTTTATTTATATCCTATCGGATGCAATTCTATCGAAATATATAGGCAAAAAAAAAGACTACGGACTAACTTAGTTCCGTGAATTAGTATTAAATGAATAAACGTTTAACTTTAGATTAAAGATCCCGTAAAAATATCATCTTAACAAAAATCAATTAAACGTTTAAAAAATTTAACAGTAAAAAGAAATTTTGATTAACATTCATTTAAAAAATGCAAAAATACTATAAAGACTTGGTCAAACATTTTTCTGGTTTAAGGAAGCTTATTATTTCTCTTTTGGGATCCATCCCTGATTTATACCATATAGTCTACATCCCTCCACCTTTGAAGTAAACATGCTTTAACTGTGTAACTAATTTCTTTTTCTCCTTGAATTTATTGGTAATTTAATTTGAAGACAGAGCGATACATTACTAAAGATCTGATTGACTGTTGAAATACTTTTTTTCCGTTTGACATAAGCGATGTTGGATGCCCCAATAAGAAGAAATTTAAACATCTCCAAAATGACGAATTTTGAAAAAAAATATGATATTGAATAGAGTTCCTTCATATTTACCCATTGGTAAAATATATCCTCCAATATAATTGAATGGATAGAGGACTAAAATATGCTGAATCTAGCATGATTCAGCATATAGTTGAACAAAAAATGCATGATATCTCATTAAAAAAGAATGTTTATAATACGTACTTTGATAATAAAACACATACGTTAATTTCTGATCATGGTAAAAAACGGGCAATTCACGGTTATTATATGTAATCTGATATTTATGGCATTACCAACGATACTACCAAAGTTGATTAATAAGTGTTGATGTCACCTACGACGAATTAGTTTAATTGTCGTATTTTTAAGTCAAAGGAAAGTATAAGGAAAAAATGTCTTCTTTATCATCTCATTAGATAAAATTTGTTCTTATTCGTTCAAATGCTTTAGAGTACGGGGGCTGGTCAATTAGTCGGTGACTTTATAATAACGGGTTTTTCGATAAAAAGTAATGTTATTTTAATCTCCTATGAGCTCAATACACTTCGTCCAACGTTTCTGCAAGTTAATCCCTTCCAAAAAATAAGTTTTTTCGAGGTCCCTCAAAATATGTATTTGTTTTTGAAGATGTCATCGGTAGAATAAAATCTCTCTTGCCAAGCCATTCGTAAGGTTCGGAAACAATAAAGAGTCATTCGGGGCTAAATCCGGAGGGAACGGGTGGATGAGAGAGCAATTCAAAGCGTAAGTCGTAAAATTTTGCCATGGAAAAACAGCACATGGAGGCTTGCATTGTCTGATGAAAAATAACTTTTTTCTTGTCCACATGCGATCGTGTTTCTTTAAATCCTCATAAACTCGGTCTTATAAGTGCTATAATATTCGTCATTGATTGATTTTTTTTTTAAAGGTAATCTGTGGTGATTACACTTCGTGCATCCTAAAAAACAGTAGCAATGACTCTATTGGCTGATGAAACAACCTTTGGTCTTCTTCGGCTCCGATAACCAGCCCTGTGTGCTGTCTGGGTCATGGCGGATAACGTGTTGTGGTATATCCATGTTTCGTTGTTTTTACAAATCGGTGGAAAAACAACGCCAAGTAGTCATCGAAATTGTCACACGTTTTACGTTTATGCCGATTGTGAGCAAACGCCGCACCCATCTTGCGGATAGCTTTTTCATACCCAGTGATCTTTCAAAACGAAACCATGTATATGTCTGTGGCTTTTACAATCTCCCACACTTTCAATTTATGATCACCAACACCATATTGTCATTTTTTTATTGTTTCGGGTGTAGCGACTTCAACTGGGCGTCCAGAACGGTCCGGCATCTATCGTACTTGTAAAGCCACAACGGAATTCAGAAAACAAATATTTCATAAAAGCTTTGTAGACGAAAAGGCTCATAATTTCAATCAGTTATTTGTAATAGTAATGCTATCGATATATATATAATATATAATTCAATTATACCCTTATATATCAAACAATTTGTTTGAAAATATGGTATGTTTCTGGAGCATTCATTATATCAACATTCTTTAACTTATAAATTGGATTATATTTTTTCTTCCACCTCTCATCAATATTTAAAGTTATTCATTGTTTGCCTTGCATCCAAGCTATATCCCTACTATTATGGCTTTTCTCCAGTAAAAAATATATTCCCCTAACTAGACTTCTATCTCCGTCTCCCACATTAAATATATCTATAGATATATATTTGTACACATAACAAGCGTTACACAGACAGGTAGGCATTATTAGATGTAAATTATTTGTCTGTTTAGAGACAAATATTGATATTTTCCCAGACAGTTGTGTATTTATTGATCTCTTCACGGATCCTATAAGAGTAAAACGAATGGGGGAATGTGGATTGTCAGTCCAAAAAAAACAAAGTTAAGGAGGATTCAAATGAGTTCAATCAGTCGCCCATGTTTGACTGAAGACACTCTTTCATATGATTGATTTTTTTAAGAAATGGTACGTTTTGATTCATCCAGTCTATAAATTATTAAGATACGTTCCTATGGTCGATGTAAATCGTAATGCTACGCCGGAGATTTATTGCCTTTCTTCCTGAGAAACTTTATTTAATTTTAATAATATTTCATGAATTTTTAACTATAACGTTTATTTAATGTATTTTTTTCCGAAATTGCTTTGGCTTATATATTTAGAAATTATTGTCTGTTTGGTTGGAACAAATACATTGAATTGAGGAATCTAAAAACAAAATATTTACACGAATATACTAACGACAAAGTCATAATTGAATAGTACTATGGGTGATAGCTATAACACAAATAGTTAACATCTCCCCTTTTGAATATAAAGTTGCTTTTTAGCTGACATATCACCATTATGAACATGTTCTTAGTTGGATTTTAAATAATCACTTCACTTTCTTTTTTCATCCTTCTCAAAAAACAAACTTGAGCATGTCTTCATGCCAACCATACATGTAATGTGGTTATGCCCCACCAGACACCAAATGATCTGATGGTTATCATTGTATTTTTGGGAGTAGACGTCACGACAAGAGGAAAGAGTGAATGAT
>CP045891.1:27387038-27399582 GCA_013387185.1 Caligus rogercresseyi
GTTATTAGGCAACTCATAATAAAATACGAAGTAGGAGGGTGTGTGCCTTTTGAACATTTCATAAGGGAGTCGCAGCTTTAAAAGTTGATAATCACTGCACAGAAGACGGCGTATGGGTCCAGTCTCGGAACTGCGGTCCACAATTAGGTACCGATGATGTAAAGTATTTAAAGATCAATTTTAAAATATGAATAAAAATACAATATGAAAATTATCTAAATAAACAGTTAAAAGATAAATATTGTTAAATGATAACTCTGCATATGTAACGACGTCACTGAATTAACAGGTATGGTACGTTAGTTTAATATGGAGCTTCTGTTTTTATATAATTTTTATAGTTATACTCTATACCGATGTTATACTGTTTTGTCTACTTAAATATTCAGTTTTGACAGGTATGACCTATGGTCCAGGTAGCGTGCCTATGCAATAGATGTACTTACAATATATGTATAATGATAAGGATTTAAATATCGAAATATTGTTCGATCAAAGATAACAAATCTCAAAACACTTATATTTAAGCTTTTAGTTATTCATTGATTACTTGTCTTTTAACGGATTTAAAGTCCGTTATTAAACCCACTATTATCTTTATATGAATGTATCAGTAACAGTAGTTAGCATCATGCATTTATTTATAGATTGTTCAAGTTTATCCAGAAGATATATACGTAGGTGCATAGGGGGCTCAACGATGGCCACATTTTGAGATGAAAGAAGGGAGATAAAATGCATTGAATGTTATTATAACATTTTTATTCAATCATTAAGACTTTAAAGTATTAAAGTATTATTTTCTAAGTCGTCATTGTTTTTTGTTCTTTTTACATACTTAAAGATTTTTGGAACTTTAATCATTTTTAAAGTAAAAAATGGAAACTAAAGAAGACTTTTTAACCTTAACCAAACCAGTTTCACAAGTATAATAAATTCATTTCATGAGAATGAAAATGTTTAAAAGGTTTTGGTTTTGGAAGCAAAGTTTTGATTTCAGAAATAGTATGTACTTTTGGCTTCAATCACATTTAAGCTTGGTCAAATTACTATATCGACAATACTGATTATAAACGTTGGCTGATTTATTGTCTATTTCACAAGATACATACACAAACTAGCATCCATAGGAAAGAAACGTTGAACGAAATGGATTTTTTGATTAGTGCAAATTATTATTTTCTTATATGGTTCGATGTAACTATATCCAAATTAAGTCATTGGATACCGCTCGAAAGACGAGCCTAGACCCTCAACACTCAAATAAATAAAAGCTAACGAACTAACACTATAATACCAACATATTCATAGCATGTCCAATGTCCATGTGTAATAACCTTTTTTTGTTACATTATATTTTCTCAACCATATTATTTTTATTTCACTTTTCATATATTATTAAAGTTCCATGAAACATTTAGTTGAAATTATTTTATCAAAATTGAGGAAAATACGTAAAATTACTGAAATAAACAATATAGATAATATGTGCATCATTATCATAAAAAATTCTGATACAATTCCATTATTATAATTATATGGAGTTTCTTCAAAGAAAGCTGAATATATACATCCATTATCGAATACATTAAGTTTCTTTTATCGAATATTTAACATGTAAATTAAGTACGGTTTCATTCGTATTATATTAGAATATATATTATATATATATATATATATATATATATAGATACTATATATATATATATATATATATATATATATATATAGGTAAGCAAAGATAGTTATGTTAAAAATGTATTCAACTAATGAATAGAACACATTGTTCTACGGAGCGAATTATTTTCAATGTTAAGGCGGCTTATCGATAGATTTAATTAGAAGGATATTAAAAAAGAAATATTTATAAATCGGAACGCATGCTGTATCTTCTCTCGTCAGACAATACATTTCATACTTTGTTGTACTCAAACAGAGCAATAATATACAAAGACAATTGAATAAATCAGTGACTCTATGATTTTCTGCGCGGTACCTTTAAATGCAACAATGTAGCTATCAACCGACATCTATAAAAAACTATGCGAGCCTAATAATTATAAAGTAAATAGAAAAAGCGTTTGGCCAAATATATCCAACTACTTAAGATTATTTAAAAAATGAAACGATTATAAGCAAAACCAATTTTTTTTCAAAAAGTCACTGAATTATATAAGTATTGCTTTTTCATCTCTTGAATTCCAATTCCTTGAACAAAAACATATATTCTTTAATGGAAGCTGTGTAGCTTGCTAATAAATATTAAACATTAATTTGTTAAATTTAGTCCCGGGTTCGTTTTATTGAACGGTTGTGAATATTTATTAGAGTCAATATAAAAAAAACTTTAAAAATGAAACTTTTAATGATTTCGAATCCTATAAGCCTTTAATTTTTTATATTAAAAGAATTGCTAGAACAGACAAGGTAAAGAAATAAAATAAATATAATTGTCAATGTAAAGGATAAAATTTAGTTTAAACTTTTATAAACTTGTTTCAAACCAATATGAACAAGTTTATGAAAAATAACATAAATTAAGCACGCAATATACATGGCCTCCATGCACTAAACCTTTTAAAAGTAGAACTGTTAGAAATACAATATGTTCGAGGCTGGTAAGTAAAAATATCTGGTATCACCAGATATGTCTACTTCATGTTTTCATTATAGTGTAACCTCAATTATCCGGTTATTCTTTTTTCAATTTTTCAAAAATCTTTTATAGCGATGTATTTATAGTGACGTTATTCTTTCAGTGTGCCGCCATTAAAAAACATCGGCATGCAAAAGTTAGTTTCTCTGTGTAATATAGAGGGTCCTTGTTTTCAAAAAAAAAATTAGCAAGATAAGAGCATAGAGATATAAAGAGGAAAATTGTAATTTCGTCACGCGTAAATTCGTCACGGACCTTCTTATAGCCGTTTTTTTGTCACGGGTAAATACATGGCTTGCTCTTTTATAGTTAGTCAATTTTGTCGTTCTTCTTTTTGTCACGGGTATTTTGTCGCAAGCTTTTTGTAGTGAAGTATTTTCGTCCGTCGTCTTTTTCTCGTCGGTGTTTTTTGTCACTTAGCTTTTTGTAGTGAAGCGTTTTCTGCGCGATTTATTTTTTTACTTTGTAGACCTAATCTCGTTCGCTTAGTCGGGGTACCATGGGGTTTAAATCATAGCGATACAAAGATATAGCGAACTTATTCCCTTTATCTATATTTTTGTGTCCAATATAAACAAAGTAATTTTTACTAGGTCATCGTAAGGTGGTCATAGAGACAGAATCTATCTCTATGATCAGCTTACGATGACGTAATACAAATTACTTTTCTTATACTGGACACAAAAATACAGCTGAACACTGTTTCTCTGCTATTGAAGGGAATAAGCTCTATATATCTTTATGGTTTAAATCTACTGCTGACACTTTTTAGGGAGAAAAGACACGCAACCTAAGAGTTTTGAACACGTAAGCCTTGGTTGGTCCGCCGGGTGTACTATGGGATTGTAATCGACCACTGACTCTTATTAAGGTGGAAATACCCGGCCTAGTGTCTGAAAAACTCTTGAGCTGGTTTTTTTACGACCCAGAAGGGTTTGCAGTAGATTTTGAACCCATATAGCACCCAGTTGAGGTCGGAGCAATCCTTAAAATTAAAAAATATATTTTTAGGCCGGGTTTCCCCCCTTAAGAAGAGTCGGCGGTGGATTTAAACCCATGGGACACCGGTTAAAGTAGGCGCATACCCTTAGATTAAGGTCTATGAAAGTATTAGGCCGAGTGCTTTTCACCTTAATAAGAGTGGTGGTCGATTACAATCCCATAGTACTCCTCGCTGGATTGTCCCTGAAAAAAAAAGACTTGGAATTTTCCGAGGCCTTCAGAGGCCACTTGTTCCTTTCAGGATGAAAGCCTGCACAGCACCCACATCATTTATCAGAGGAACTTTCAATAGCGATAATATGACTCCATTTTGTTCATATCTCCAGAGAAGACTGATTACCAACAAGGATGCAGCGGGAAGTATCGCGTGATAAAAAACCGTCTGCTCTCCTCTTCCGAAAAGTGGTTCAAATATCGCTTGCTGTCTGGAACACTGGAAGTACGTTCAAAGTTCTTCAAACGATCAGAGAAGCATTGTATCTTCTGCAAAAAAGAAAAGAAACAACGGACCACATCTTCTGGGACTGCTCCGGACTACAGGAAACGTATTCATCAATACGTAGTATATTGAGAATAGCTTCGGAGCCGTGACAGACAAAGAAGACTTTTTAGCCTACTTCGCGGGAAAGGAGGAAACTCAAAGTTAATGCAACAATTGCAAAGACACAGCAAGTTATATACGCAAAAAGATCCGCCAACGATACAAAGCTCCGGGGTATTATCTCCATTATCAAAATGTATATAAAAGAAATCAATGAAATTGATTGATTGTTTTAACTATTACAAGTTTTTATGTGATGTCAATTGACTTTTAATATATGTATGTAATTGCCCACCCACATATTTTTAGTTTAATATTTTTTACTAATCCCCATTGTTTTTATTGTGAATTTTAATATTTACATATGTTCTGAATAAAGTTTGCCATCGGGCCAGAAAAAAAAAAAAAAAAACATCCCATAGTACTCCCGGCGGAACAACCAAGACTTAGGTGTGCAAAACTCTTAGGCTGCTTGTCTTTTTCCCTAAAGAGTGTCAGCGGTAGATTTAAATTCCATGGTACCCCGACTAAGCGAACGAGATTAGGTCTACAAAGTAAAAAAATAAATCGCGCGGAAAAAAAAAAGCTACGTGACAAAAAAAAAACGACGACAAAAAGACGAACGACGAAAATACTTCACTACAAAAAAGCTTGCGACAAAAATACCCGTGACAAAAAGAAGAACGACAAAATTGACTGACTATAAAAGAGCGAGCGATGTAGTTACCGCGACAAAAAAACGGCTATAAAAAGGTCTACGAAGAATTTACGCGTGATGAAATTACTGGACACCGTATAAAGATATAGAAAGCTTCAATATCAGAGAATCATCGTTCAGCTGTCGCCTGTGCCCAATATAAACAAAGTAATTTGTACTACGTCATCGTAAGTTGATTATGGAGATAGACGTATTTCTCTGAAGAATCCAAAAAGCTCTCTATGTCTTTATATCTCTATGGTTAAGAGCAAATCAGAGTACCTGATATATATATATATATATATATATATATATATATATATATATATATATATATATATATATATATATATATGTGTGTGTGTGAATTGTCTGTGGGGAAGTAAACATATCGACACAAGGGGAGAGGCTCTAGAGAACATATTTGATGAAAATAATCTGACAGTCATGAATGAAGGTAATGAGCCAACCCTTCTTACACAACGGGCTTCTTCAGTCATTGACATTACAATCATGAATCAGCATGCCTTTAAAAAGTTGGACATCAAAGGATGGCATATAGATCTTCGGCCATCAATGTCTGATCATAGGTATATAAATTTCAAATTCGGAAAATACAAACCTATCCCCGAAAAGTCAAGAAATTTCAGAAAAGTCAATTGGGATATATTTAGATCTCAAACCGAAAATGTGTCACTGCCTAAAGTAATTCCCAATTCTATCGCCATAGATAAATGTGCAGAATCATTATATGATACAATAATGAAGGCACTCGACATTGCTTGTCCTTTAAGGAAAACAACAGCAACTAAGTCCGTGCCATGGTGGACAAACATCTTGCATGCCTTAGATATAAACTCAATAAACTCGAGCCTAAGCGTCACTACAGCACACATAGAGAGGAGTACTTAAAAACGAAAAATGATTGAAAACCACGTGGTTTCTTCGATCTCAGCTCATTCGGTTGCCACCATCAACTTGCTTGATGTCTGGACTGTGTTTCATATTCATAAATCCACGTCTCGTCTTCCATGATGATGCGTTGGATGAACATAAGGTCGGATTGAGCCATGGAAACCATGTCTTTGAAACATCAACAAGGCCCCTTTTTGCATGAAATTCATGTCTTTAGGCACCAGTTTTGCAGCGACACGTCTGAAGCTCAATTTATAGACCAAAATGCTCTAAGTGTAACCAAATGCGATACTTAGCTCCTCTGCAATAACTCTGATGACAAATTAAAAGTTTTGATTCAACAAATCACGAATTTTGTCGACATTTTTCACATTCGTTGATGTCATTCGTCGGTAATGGACATGCGGCGGCTTTTAAACCTTCTATGCCATCCACGACCTGTTGTTAGCTTCAAAGCATTATCACAAAAACATTTGTGATACACTAATGTCATTTATAACATAAAATTTAATTCAAAATTAGTTGCTCCTGTTTTGTCTTCATCAATAAAAATCTGATAGGTTAATGTAAACAACAAGACCTAACTTTGTCAAATGTCAATCGATGACGCTGAAAATTTGAGGGAATATAAACGATATCAACCTATCGAAAAATAAAATAATTGAAATCGGATGCTTAATGGCGTCACATGATAGCAAAGTCGCAAACTTTTTGATCAAGGTAGTATATTAATTCATACAAGAAAAGAAAAAAACTCCAAACAAGTAAAATTAACTTAAACTGATTCGCGATTCAGATTACATATCTACGGTTTCGAACCATTTTTTAAAGACGATTCTGTATCTACCTTTCCTAATCTTTTTTGTTATTCCCAATCTGTTCGAAGGCTTGCATTGGTTTCAGAACCCCCAGCTCTGCTTTTTTCCTTTTATCAATTGTTAATAACTATATATATCAAATGCAATCAGAAAAGTACAAATGCGCAAAATGGATATTGTGTCATAGGGCAAACAGTGAATCGTCTCACATTGTTATTAGGCAACTCATAATTAAATACGAAGTAGGAGGGTGTGTGCCTTTTGAAAATTTCATGATTAAAATTAAATAATTTGAATATTTGGAGAGTTACTGTGATTTGGAAAATGGGATTTAGATTATTTAAGAAACTCCTAGAGAATTCCATTAAGGAACTTGCAAATAAAAAGGCAAACATGTTTTTTTTGTTATTGGTTTTGCTTATAATCGTTTCATTTTTTTAAATAATCTTAAGTAGTTGGATATATTTAGCCAAACGCTTTTCTATTTACTTTATAATTAATTAGGCTCGCATAGTTTTTTATAGATGTCGGTTGATAGCTACATTGTTGCATTTAAAGGTACCTCGCAGAAAAATCATAGAGTCACTGATTTATTCAATTGTCTTTGTATATTATTGCTCTGTTTGAGTACAACAAAGTATGAAATGTATTGTCTGACGAGAGAAGATACAGCATGCGTTCCGATTGATAAATATTTCTTTTAATATCCTTCTAATTAAATCTATCGATAAGCCGCCTTAACAGTTGAAAATAATTCGCTCCGTAGAACAATGTGTTCTATTCATTAGTCGAATACATTTTTTAACATATTATCTTATTTTTTTCATATATATTATATAATATATATAATATTTATATACGAAATGAAAACGTACTTAATTTACATTGTTAAATATTCGATAAAAAGAAACTTAATGTATTCGATAATGAATGTATATATTCAGCTTTCTTTGAAGAAACTCCATATAATTATAATAATTGAATTGTATCAGAATTTTTATGATAATGGATGCACATATTATCATATTGTTTATTTCAGTAATTTTACGTATTTTCCTCAATTTTGATAAAATAATTTCAACTAAATGTTTCATTGGACCTTGAATAAATATATGAAAATGTGAAATAAAAATAATATGGTTGAGAAAATATAATGTAAGCGAAATTTTTTATTACACATGGACATTGAACATGCTATGAATATGTTGGTATTATAGTGAGTTCGTCAGCTTTTGATTTATTTGAGTGTTGAGGGTCTAGGCTCGTCTTTCGAGCGGTATCCAATGACTTAATTTTGATATAGTTACAGCGAACCATATAAGAAAATAAATAATTTTAGATTAGGTCTACAAAGTAAAAAAATAAATCGCGCAGAAAACGCTTCACTACAAAAAAGCTAAGCGAGAAAAACACCGACGAGAAAAAGACGAACGACGAAAATACTTCACTACAAAAAAGCTTTGCGACAAAAATACCCGTGACAAAAAGAAGAGCGACAAAATTTGACTGACTATAAAAGAGCAGCGATGTAGTTACCCGCGACAAAAAAAACGGCTATAAAAAGATCTACGAAGAATTTACGCGTGATGAAATTACTGGACACTGTATAAAGATATAGAAAGCTTCAATATCAGAGAATCATCGTTCAGCTGTCGCCTGTGCCCAATATAAACAAAGTAATTTGTGCTACGTCATCGTAAGTTGATCATGGAGATAGAAAGATTTGATTATATTGGGCACAATGACGTATTTCTCTGAAGAATCCAAAAAGCTCTCTATGTCTTTATATCTCTATGGTTAAGAGCAAATCAGAGTACCTGAATAATATTACACAAGATTTAAGGTAGGCCTGATATTATAATGTAAAAAACTCATTTTCTTTATAAAAGCGTTATTGAATATAAAGCAAGTCATAATAATTACATTTGAATTAAGTTGTTGTTGTCTGATTTATTTGAGAGTTGACATAACTTTAGCCTTTGTGGCTACTGATAATTTATAGACTAATAAAAATATATTGTATGGAATTAACAAAATACATATAAGAAGAAGAAAAACTAAATATAATTTATAATTTAATATAGAATATAACTATTTGAAAATAATTTGATCTACTAGCATTCAAAGAATTGCTTTGCTAGGGAATCTGAGAGTAGGTTTTTCATCTTAAGTCTCATGTTTGAACTATTTTTTAGTCTATTTCTAGTATTTTGAAGATATGGTTTTTTTAATCCAACTGATGTTTTCAAAATTATACACACGATGGAAAACTATTGAAAAAATAATACAAATTATCTTATTCATATAATCTCAGTTCGCTGCCATGCAACCATACAACCAATGAGCTTATATAAGTAATGATGGTGTGGCATCTTCTGTTTTTTAGATGAATTGCATATTTCAGAGGTACTGGATGGAGAGGTTGTGATGGACATAGCTTTTACCATGCACCCTTATTATTTTAAAGCCAACCCGAGGGTCTCTATATTACATAACTTACAATAAAAAATAATTTCCCCCTTCACTTACACACATACGTTAATTAAAATACAGAAAGTGACCAATGAGAGAAAACCATCTAGAAGGCATTCAATTGTATATATGAACTCTGTAGACCTTCCTGCCTGTTGTGTCTCACCAGCCCGTTCAAGCCGCAGTGATCCTCGGTCATCTCAGCCATGATAGTTAAATTGATTCCCAATTGGTCCAGAAGAAATATTGGACGATTAAGACTTTTTGCTGAAACGAATACAGCGTCCTTGGAAATTTGTTTGGGATAGGGTTGATATTTTTTTTACAATCAACAGCAATTTTGGGTCCTTGTACTAGAGCCTGAATCTGCACCTAATATTTCATGGTTGTACAGTACATAGAAAGATGGCGACTTTAGCATGTAAGAGCATGAAAATAGCAATTTACTATGTAATAGACAAAAAAGTCTCATAAATTGTACTGTTTTTTTTTTTTTTTTTTTTTTGCCTATATGGGTCGATAGAATTGCATCTGAAAGGATATAATAAGCATTATAGCGTTATAATTAGTCTATCGAACCTAGGATTGTACTGTTCAGTTATGATTTACCTTCTTTTAACCATAAATTTTTAACGTAATAGTTAAAATTATTATTGAAAACATTTTTTTAAATTCATAAGTATAAGGGTGTAACTACTAAAACTTTCCAAAGTTTACAAACATAGTTTTTTGCTTCATACAATAAGATATATTTTAGTCATCAGTTGTTTCAACATTCATTATATTGTCGAAAATGGAATGAATATGAGTAGCTAAGCCAAGGACAAATGAAATACAGGGTATGTCCATGTTGCTAAGAGGGCTGACTTGCAGGTGATTTTAAAGTGCAATAATAAAATTTTGTAGACTTGTTGACGTTCGCTAAAAAATTGTTATTCATCGTTCGTTTGCCGTTCACCAAAGTTTATTGTTCGTCGTTAATTTTAAGATTGGATCGTTCGTCGTTCGTTTGTCGTTTTTTTTTCCCTCGACATTCCGAAAAAAAGTGATGACGTTTTTTTGGAAAGGAAATTTTTCCCATGAAAAGAAAATATTTGTTTTGTTGGCGCCAAAAAGGAAGACGAACGATAGGATTTTTTTGTTGTCGTTCGTCGTTCGGGAACGACGAACGATTACAAATGAAAGATAAATCAAAAAATCTGAAATTTAGTAATATTATTCGTACCGCTAACGTCATCAAAATTGTTACAATTTTTTTTGATAACGTCGAAATAATAATATCTATGACCTTTCAGTCTCCATGAAAACATGAAATAAGCATATTAACATTGTATTCTAAATATCTTGAGTCAAGCCAACGAATCCACATGTTTTTTTTTGGTGCGTAACATTTTATTGGCTTAATACGATACTTAGTTGTGATCATGGAATAAAGGAAGGAACAAAACACACTTTTTATAACGAACTGATACGTACCATCTATATAGGTAGGTAGGATATCGTTGACAATTGAAATAATTGTCAATGACGTAGGCGATTAATAAAAATTGACTTTTAAAAAGCCTTTCACTTGGTACTCATGATTTAACATGGTAGCTTTTTCTCCCAACATACCCCACCAAATCATGATATAGAGTCATCATTTTACCCATGGAATCTTTTTATCATACTCGATTATCTCTGCTTGACATAATTCTGAGCAACAAAATATCACATCAGAGGTATTATAAAAGTTAAAAAATCAATAAAATTCATTTAAAAAAGAAGAAAAGCACTTTTCAAATATTTAAAAAATGGACTTCGTCATATAACTCTTAACATTATATTACAAGATCTGTACGAGAAGATATGTACGAGAAATATATAATTAAATCCTTTTTTCTGCAAAAATATATTTCTTTTCTAAAAAATCAACTATAACATGCGTCTTGCTTTCAAAAATTATTGATTATTTAAATCGCCGACCTCACTATCTCTGGATGCTCAACTGGAAGAAGAAAGAATAGTCAGCCTCTTTAATGATTAAGATGACTGCTCTACTGTGTGAAAGGATTTAGTTTTCTGTCGAATAGAAAAAAAAAAGAAATCCTGCAATAATTGTCCACTGAATCGTGTTATATTTAACAAAAAGTGTTCTTTAAAATGACGTATCTGGGACTATATTTTTTATTTTTTGTATTCCTTCAAACTATGTATTTAAATCACTTTGACGGCTCACGAGTTAATAATAATCCATTCCTTTTCTTTGTAATTTCATGGACTATTATATTTTATTTTAAAAGGGAGTTAAAATGGCACCCATCAGTTGAATACTCTGTTTTCCTCCTTTTTTATTCAGTTGAGCATTCAATTAAAAATTGAGTGTGGGATTTGTCCTCGCTTTAGCCTTTTTTCATACGTCATTGTCCTTGTATTCTTTAATCCATCTCCACAATGATGTAAATAAATGAAGCCATTTTTTCACATATGAAGATTATAGTCTGTTTTTCGGTTTAAAAGTTTCAAAACATTCGTAAAGAAAAAAGTTTTCTTTACGAGAGGATAAAAGTTAGGAAAGTGTCCTTTAGCATATGTATGTATTTCTTTAACATTGATAGAAAATGCAGTTGTCTTGAGTTTTTTCAAATGCAAAAAAAAGTTTAAGGCATGCAATCCAGTGTAAATATATATATATAATACATATAAATATATATATCTGTATAATCTAGCAGTGGTAAGATCAAACCGGCGTTTTTCTTCTTCTCAACTTAAAATTACATATAAAGTCGTATTTATTTTTTCATTATATTTATTTCGACATTAAAATGCTCGTACAGATGTGTCATTCTTGCTTATTTAATCCATCCCATCTTCTGCGTCGATGACGCGCTGGATCCTGGCGTGGAAGGAGGAGCAGGCCTTGGCCACAGGGCCCGTCCTGTTCAACTTCCTGGCCTGCTTCATTATGGAGTTGACCAGGGCGGCCTTGGTGTTGGGAGCCAGTCAGTTGGTGTGTTCACTCAAGGTAGCCCCAGAAAAAATAGTCCATAGGATTCAAATCGGGGGAGCTAGGAGGCCAGTGGGTCTTGGGGACGAAGCGTATGTGTGCTGACCAACCAGTCCAGAGACTTCTTGGATATATGGCAAAGTTACGTGAGAAACGTCCACCTCCTCGGCGACATCCCTGATGGACCTGCTGGGTCGTGCTCAAAGATGTCTGACACCCTCCTGATGAAGTCGGAGGTCCTGAAGGCCCTGTCGACGACAGCACGAGGGTCCATGGTATCCTTCAGCTGCTGCCTTGAGCTCAGCAACCCTTTTTCGGCGTCGATCCCGAGCAGCTCAGAGACCTGGGTGTTGCTGATGGGTTTCCCTTTACACAAAGAATTTGGATAACGGCACACCTGCGTTTCTTGCTCATTCCAGATAACAGGCTGTAGATTTCCATATGCGGCAACTATGAT
>CP045891.1:27399682-27430986 GCA_013387185.1 Caligus rogercresseyi
ATTTTAGCATCTGCCTTGTGCTTTTATAGATTGTATTCTGGACAAGACTTTATTACTCATCAAACTTAATATATTCACTGCTCTACATGAAATATCTAACAGTATGAAACCCCCCAGAATTAGAACATTTATTCCTTTATTTCATTATCAGATAAATATGAAACAGAGTTCTTTATTTATAATTTATTTTAAAAAGTATAATTGCCCAATATCTTTATGTTCCTGTTAGACACCACGAGAATTCATATTTTACACAATATATATATACAACATATTTTTACAAACATATTCACAACTTTTGATTATTATTATTGTCCCTAATTATAAGTTCACATCATCTCGTCTCATCATATGTATATTTCCCCCGAACTTGGTCGTGGATTCCCATGCATGTAAATGTCTTGATCGTAGTCCGTCCAGTTGTTATCTGTGGACGTGGCCCAATGATCCGAGTCTTCCTCTCCGATTGAGTCATCATTGTGAGGATCCTGAGGACATGATTGTTGTGATAGACGCTTCAGAGCGAGAGCGTTTGTGGCCGGAGGACTTTCTGGAGCTGCGAGACATTCCGCTGGCGCGAGACTGACGACCGTCCATGGCACTCATGAGGGACTGGCGAGACTGGCGGAGATCTAAGAGGAGAGGAAGGATTAGGAAAACGGTGGATTAGGAGCGTGTAAGATTGTTGAAAGGAAGCATTGAGAGGGATGTGGGCAGGGGATAAAATAGGTAGAGCAAGAACGTGCTGATGGAAGACGATGACGTCATCACCCAGATTTACAAGCATGAACACTATTATTAGGATATTTTGTCCTTTTATTAAGGAGTGATCTAGAGAATTTTTTCAGACTATTAAGAGTCGTTAGAAGGAATAAGACATCCCGATCCAAATATAGGCCTCGTTTAATATAATTATTTATGCAATACACAGTTAATCTGTGTTAGTGGCCACTCGTAGTCACCCAATTTTCGAAACCTCCTATGTAAACGGTCACTTGAGTGGCCCCTATAGATAGGGTTTACTTATGATCACGATAATTATTTTGAATACTTTATTTCAAAAGTTTATGTTCGGTGTCCAAAGTAAGGGTCTAGGAAAAAACGTCCTAGGGTAAAATGATCATGTGATAATAGGAATAGGAAAAAACAGTCAAAATATATGAACAGGTATCTTCGAAATAATTTGTTACATACTTTATGAACTTCGATTGGTAATATTGCTTAAGCATATTTACGGATTTTTAACTCAAATATTTCCTATGTTCATGTATTTTGATCGTTTTCCACATGTATTTCGTTATTTGCCATTTCTTGCCCATTTTGTCCGAACATTATTTTGGAAGACGTTTTGTCCTAAAATATTATAGATCGCTAATTTGCGCAATCAAATATTACGTTAAGAAAACCCTTTGCACGGTTGTCCAAAAATGTATTCTGAAACGGATAATCTAAAAAACTATAAAAAACAAGCAACAAAATCAGATTATTTCTTTCGGAATAATCGCAATTTTTAACTGGCAGCATATTTACTAAACAATAACATTCAATTAGGTTCGAATATGTATGAATAAATTTATAAATCTATATTTGAATATCCATGAACTACAATAAGAATGAGCAAGTGCTTTGATCACGATTTTGAGCAAAGTGTTAGGGTTAGTATGGGATTCAAGTTCATTTTAGGGGGTTGTGGAGAATGTGTATCCATTGCGTTGGAGTTTCCTCAGAAGTAAAATTCTCTACGCAGGGTGTTTTCACCACTTATTGCGAAATCAGGATTGATTAGAGCCTCTTGCCATAATCTTGAAGAGGGTGAAGAGCCTACAGTGAAAATGGGTGAGGCAAATAAGACACAACGCCGTGAGAGAAGCTCAGATTGGCTTAATAAGGGATATGAGGAAAGTTTCCTTCAAGGATATCAAGCAAAAATGTAAAAAATGCAGGGAATCGGAATTATTATTTGTTTTTTTTATCGAAGATCACTTGCAATACGCGATATTATTTTGCTAATCAAAATATCATACAAAATCCTGATAGTTTAATCCAATATAGTAAAAATCAGGACAGTTTTAAAGCAATATAGTAAAAATCATGATCGATTTAAAGCAATATAGTAAAAATCAGAGTCATTTATAACAATATTGCAAAAATCCTGATTGCTTTATAAAAGTATTGCAAAAAAAATAGGATCATTAAATAGCAATATCTCAAAAATGAGGATCATTTTGAAACAATCCTTCTCGGGATTTGAGCTGTGTTTTTTATATATCTGCGATCAATTGCAATATGTGAAAATATGTTAATGATCACAATATTGCAAAGCTTCTGATCGTTCTGACCACAGCAATATCGTTTTATAACAATATTGCAAAAATCCAGATTGCTTTATAAAAAGTATTGCAAAAATATGGATCGGTACATAGCAATATCTGAAAAAATTGGGACCATTTTGAAACAATCTTTCTCGGGATTTGAGTTTTGTTTTTTATTTGCGACCAATTGCAATACTTGATAATATGTCAATGGTCATAATATTACAAAACTTCTCATCGTTATACAGCAATATGACAAAAACATGATCGTAAAATAGAAAATATCACAAAAATCCTGATCTTTAAAAAAGATAACAAAATTGGTTATCCGATCATTTTCATTTAAACTCCCATGATCCCACTAAAATAAGTTTCCCCATAATTTATTTTTTACCAGTCAAAGATGAAAGGAGAAAAAAGTAAACAAGATTTGTTTTCAATAGAGCATTTTAATCCAAAATGGAATAGTTCAACTGTGTAAAAATTCTGATTGGTAGTCATATATCAATGGTACAAAAAATGCAATCCGATCATTTTCAAAAATCTTACAAAAAATATATCTTTTTTTTAACTTCTCGGCAATATGAGTAACGAAGAAAAGGGATAAGTATATTTTCCCTCCCAAAATGAATTTCAATTTCCGAAAATGAGACCTTTTGTCATTTATAAAGATCGAAAATTAATAAATTTGATATACTTCATAAATATTTTCTTGTGTATAATGTAGTCATATTTAAATGCATCAAGAATAAGTTTTTATTTTTATATTTATCATTTTTTATAGCAATTGAATTGGAATTCAAGTATAATCGTTATACCTTTAAATTGCTGAAAAGTCTGTTTGCATTATTTGGGACCAAATGCTTGCTTATTTAGTGATGAATTGCAAAACTTCAGCACAGTTTTCAAATTATATTTCAACTATCAAAGAGGACCAAAGGAATTTATAAAATACATAATACAATCATATTCTGCCAACGATACATGTGTAGATACACTAAGCTAGAAATATGTTGAACACACATTGTAATAATTTAGGGGACATAATTTTTAAATTAAATATTGATTATTTGTAAAAAAAAATAATTTTTTTTTAAAAATTGAAACAATAAAAAAATATTAAAATATTTGGAACTTTGCTGCATATTTATTGAAATGCCAATTGATAGTTGCTGGAGAATATCAATTATTTTGATTATTTTTTATATTAATTCATAGCTCAAGTGATTTCTACTGTGTTGGATATATTTTTACTAACATATAGAGATTCTTTTTGTTAGAGATCGAAAAAGGTTATGGCTTCCAAAAATCATATTACAGTAGTAATAAATTTCACTGCTTGATATCCCATAAAACTTTCCTATTTTTTGGATATTATGAAAGATTTTTAGTATAAAAGAAGAACGAAAAAAAGATATTTAGGAATTTGTAAAAAAAAAACCTCAGGTCTTACCTGCTCTGCTTAAGCCTATGGAACCGTGCTTTCCAGTCAAATCGTTTATGGATCTAGACTGCTTCTGGAAGTACTCATTTGAGAAATATGAGATCGTGCGTCATCTGGTATATATCCAGCATTGATGGACCCTACACATACAACATGAGAAACAGAGTGATATCATTGTTATGCATGAAAATATAGAAACTCTTACCCCCACGATCTGGATAGAGTCGGGATCGAGAAGAGCGTTGACTATACATGGACAATTGATCCCAGTCTTTAGGCGAAGTGGGGGCAAGACCTAGAGCAGCTAGTTCGGCCAGGGGTGGCCCAGGATTGTGCATCCCCATACTATGAATTGGCTTTTGGTCCAAAATTAACTGAAAGAGTGAATAAGTTTGGATATAAGTTCATGAAAAAATCATTACAGGATTGGGGGCATACTTTGGCGCTTCGCTTTCGCTGTCCTGTTTTTATGCAGGCTATGAATATGATCACGGCTATTATGACGGTGGCGACTATTGCAGCAGAGGCTGGTATTATGATATAGTCCAGCTTCCGATGTGCTCCAACTCCTTCTGTCCGTAGCTCTCTGCATTGATCGAAGGGAACGGTTTTTTGGACTGATATCCACTTCCTCCAGGGAAATGACACAAACTATTATGCACTCCTAAAAATATAAATTGTTACACAATTGAACTAAAAAGACAGACTTCCTTTATTACGTTTGAAGGAACATTTTTTATTCTAAACTCCTCTCTGTGGGTGACAGCGGGGGTCCTTGCTTGAAGTCGGGCTTTCCAAAGAGCCGATACACAATGCGGAATCCAGAATGTTCGAGGTCTCCGTACTCCACTTAATAATAATAGAGTTGTCCTCTTTAAATGCATCCCGCACAACGACTTCTGGAACGCTGGCCTGGGGCAAGTATTGTCTTAATGAAGAAGAGGGTCGACTATTAATTAATCCGTTCGAGGAAGTGGGATTACTTTGAATAGAACTTGTGTCCCCTAGGGATGATGCGAGGAGAGAATCACGCGGCTTGGCAATGATTCTTCCTATCCCAGACGAACTGAGTCGCTGATTGCTTCGGCCTATTTCGTTATTGGACTCTTCGTCTGAGCCAAACTCCATTTTGATTTTTGTGACTATATCACCAGACTTGCCCAGGAGCGTTTCAGGGTCCACAGAAGATACTTCTCCGCGATTTAGAGGTTTTTCTGGTTGACGGTTGTGGATGAAGGGAAGAATACTATAGCTACGAGATGTCGGCATTTGTCGCGATGTGGTGGTTGTCATAGTAGTTGTGGTTGTAGTGGTGGTTGTTGACGTGGTTGTACGGATGGTTGTTGTGTCGTTGTGGTGGTAGAAGTTGTCGTAAGTGGTTCGCAAGTTAAATCTATAAAGAAAATAATTATAGTGAACTCACGAATATTGTTATTAAACTTCAAACCTCTTGGTCCAAGTTCGTAAAAATTCTTGAATCGTAGATGCTGTGGAGATCCACAAAACTGAGGATTCTTTTCTCGTGAGGTGACCTGTAGGTTTTGCAGAAGGATCCATTGGGATATCCAAGCAATGTGACAATCACAGACCAGAAATCGCCCACCCAAACTGAGTCCCTTGAGGGAAGATCTTACGTCATTGAAAACAACCTGATGCAGCGTGTTGAGGGGATTGCCATCCACTGCGAGAAGGTCAGGGCATTCAAGCCGCTGAAAGCCTTTGGAGGAATGTTCCTCAGTAGATTAACCCCAATCCGGACCTATAAGAAAACAAAGAGTTACTCTTTAATGAACAAAAACTGCACGTCTTTCAAGTACTTGAAAAAAACGTTCTCACGGATTTTAATAATAAAACAGATAGTCATCAGGGTTTCCTTGATTTAATGAAAATAGCATATATTTCTTTTCCTTCATAATAATGAGCTCATAACATTGCTATATATTATTATCGTGAGAAGCCATCTTGAGTTTAAAGGAAGGAGGAAGAATGACATCAACTCTGCCTAAAATTATGATTTTATAAAAGATGTAGAAATACTAATATTTAATGTCTGTGTCGGATTATTATTTCTTTCCTCCCCGCTTAAGCGTACTAAACGATATAACTGTTCAAAAGCTGCTTCCATCTCTTTTAACAACTTCGTTTTTATAATAAAAGAAATCTCATGGAAGACTGAGAGAGGGAGAAAAAAATATGTATATACACATATATAAAACAATCAGCCATCTGTCTATTGAAATACCAAGGAACCAATGTGTACTACACACAAACATATACCTATACACACAAAATTCAGTAATAATAACAGGTAACTCCTAAATCCGAGGAGTATTTTCTCAGGAAACTATTTATAGAGGAATGCATACGTAAAAATATTTGTCAAATTTATTACATGAAAATCATGATGTTTGACCTATCCATGAGACTCTTAGGAATAATACAGAAAGGAGATCCCTTTTGCCATATGTCGTGAAATTATATGAGAAACGGTTCATGTGGACATGTGTCAAGTGTGTGTGTGCTGGATTATATGTTTTATGAGGTTCATGAATCTCTTGTCATTGGGATATTTGTTTTAAACCCCCTTTTAGTGGTCTTTGGGATAAAATGACTCGACGTCATTTTGACTTATTTCTTCTAAAAAACATTATAACTCAAAATATGATCATAAAATAACTCTTGTTGTAATATCTTTAAACATATATTTTTTCCTTCTATGTACTATTATATATTTTTAATTAAAATAAAGCATTTTAAGAAGTATCAAGCAAATCAAATTAAAGCTTGGTATCTCATCTTTATGTTCATATCAAGCTTAATTTTGTAAAACCTTTTAGAGAGTCTACATATAATTAAAACCTTCATTTTTGTACAAAATGACATATTTTTTAATGTCTAAATGTACCAGAGACGAAGTAAAAATTTAAATGAGTACTTTGATCCTAGCTCAATCAAATTATTTCTATTTATTTTTCTATACTTTAGTCCTTTTATGTCAAAAATGACTCTGAATCAAAAAAGAGCTGAAAATTAAAACCCATATTGTTCTGAATTCCTTACTATCTTTGAAACATGAAGACCATATTCGGAATCAGTGGACAAAACTCTGTGAAAATTAGTCCGACCAAAATCTTAAAGTTGATTTTTGTTGACGTGTGTACACTAATGAGAGTAACATGGCGTCAAGGGAGTGTGATAGCTCAGTGCGTTAGTGGTGCAGGTTCGAATCCCGAGAGGGGAGAGTATATTTTATTGAACCTCACTGATAATATCCTAGGTTCGATAGATTAAGTTACACGCCATAAGGCTTATTTATTTCCACACAGATGTCATTCTATCCAACCAAATAGGTAACAAACAACACAGAGTTCATTTTTTGTATGGTATTATAAAAAACGATTTTGATTCGGAAGACAAAAATGTATACAGAAAATAAAAACAATAAAGGGTTATGTCATGGAAACACCATTATTGAGATTCAAAAAGTATACGCCATAGAAAATAGAGTGCCGATGCAATCATTGGTAGTGTTGAGTATCGAGGTATTTGTAAAGAGTGAGACCTCCAATGCCTAATGCATAGGAATGCAATGATGTGAATTCATTCTTCCTATCTAATAATAGAAAATATGAAATCTTACGCTCTTTTATTCATTCTGTCGCTGTGTGTCACCCAACAATGGACACAAATATATCGATACTCAGCGCTACCAATCGTTACTTCGGACCTCTATATTCTGTATCTATGGTTACACCTTCCACTTTTTCCTCCGTCATAAAATATATATTGAACTCCTGGCTCTTGATGTTTCATCATCAACTCAAACAAACGAATGTCATCCTTAAGAACACACTTAAGTGTTATGGCCTCAATCAATAGTATTAGTGATAATCTTTTAAATTCACTCATTTAATATATTCTCACCGTTATTAATATTAGTAATAATAATGATGAAATGAAGTAGTTCTTCACTCTAAGTGCAAGAACGGTCAGGATATCTATTATTTTGATTGTCGATACACGGACACGCACACTGACGATAATAGGGATAAATAGAAAAGAAGAATAAGAGTATATATAATGTTCAGAGATTAGCTTGCAATAGCTCACACTTAAGCCTTCTTAATAATATCTATGCGTAAAATGGAAGATGTTTCCGCTCATCAATGTTGAGACGAGCATGTCTACTTGTGTCCTGTGTATGCATAATTGAATCAACTGGTGCCAGGGCCATGCTGTGAGGCTGCTATGGAAGGTAAATCACTGACGTCATCATTCAGGTATACCGATGACTGATGAGGTCATTGCCATACTTTCCATAGGTATGGCACATTCCTCCTGGAAATACTACATCAATCTCGTAAATCCTCTGGTGTTTTTATTTTTTAGTATGAAATCAATTAGACTATTAGTTATTTTTGTGTCCCCATATGACTATATATAACTGGCATGTACATTAAAATATGGCATGGCTAATCTTTCTATAGTGGAACACAAAGGTATATAAATTATATATCAAAACATAAATATAGTTTCAAATAAAAATAATGTTAATTTGTAAAATTACATAAATGAAACTTCAAAATAAATTTCCGCTTATGATCACAAATCTATTTCAATTCTTCTTATGGAATAAAATTAGTCAATTTCTGATAAGTTTATATCCTTTCAATTTTTTATATGAAAAAATGATATCTTGTATTATTACTTATGTAATAATAATAATGTCTTTGATCAACAACGTAAAAAAATAACTCACGCATCCACAGAAGGAATTTACATTCTAATTTTGTTGCTTTACGTGACTTCAGGATAAAACAAGATTCAATTTCCCCCTTTCTTCCAATCCTCTTTCTAGATATAAAAAAGACTAGCAAGAGAGGGATTAGAAATCCTTCAGAGATATTTGCAAATCCCCGTCATCTGTTATTCCCTTTGCTCTCTTAGTACCAGTCCACACCGTGGATTCTTCTTTAAGTAGTATACCATAATAGTAAAGGATCGTGATATGCTGCCTGCATTGTGTGATTCATTAAAAAAGGGATTTTGTAGAAGTATCTTAGATATTATTGATACAATGGTATTTGTAATTAGATATTATTTTTTGAAATGTCTTGATTTAAATTGTAAAACATAAAATAAACTTGACAAAAATATCAAGGTGTGTTCAACTCTCAATGTTGGGGGCGCAGTTTCGAATCCCAAGAGGGGATGGTCATTTTTGGTCAACCTACTTGATAAGATCCTAGGTTCGATAGACTAATTTTAATGCTATAATGCTTATTTATATCCCTTCGGATGCATTCTATCGAATCCTATAAGCAAAAAAAATATTGGTAACCAAGTGCGTGGACCAAATTTGTCGTATTTTAAAGATGGCATTATTACATGAGCTGATGTCTGATCCGTCTGTGTTTGGTGTTTCCGGGTCAAATTGCTTACCATTTCTAGCGCTAGCATCATTTTAAAGTACCCAAGAAAAGTCATTATTTTCGTTGGTGAGCTGCTATTCAGATATTGCTTAGTGATAACATGAAATTAAGCAATGCTGATATCTCTGGCCTTCTATCAATGTCAGTTAGAACGGTCAGAAGTCCCCAGGATATAAGGACCAAGTTTCCGGCCACTGTCTTGATCTTTAGGGTCGTGTTAAGTGAGGCTTTACTCCGGCCCACAAAGTGGACGCAAGAGTAGCCAAATGAAATGTTTTTGTGTTCGTAGCCTTCTTCTCTTGGTCTCCCTCATTACTGGACTTGAATCCGTTGGGCTACTTTGTCTCATAATTGCGTAAAACACCAAATTATCAACATTCATCAAATAACTGTTTTGTAAAGTTTTTAGAAAATGTTTTGGAATTACCTAAAAAAGACTAACCACCTTTGGTTTCTGCGACATCTTTTTTTCAATTTGTGATAACGATTTAACGATATTTATCTTAACTTGCGATAAATCATCAAAAAAATCAAAACTCTACTTGCGATAAACAATAACCGATAAAATGAAATAAAAACATGGACGAAACTTCATTTATACGAGGTGAAATCAACTTTCTAGAAATGCCGACCTATGCCGTGCGAACAGCTAGGACAATTAAGTCTTAAATGATAATGAAGGCAGATCAGATTTTACTATATCGGTGCGGATAGAGATAAAAAGATCTTGGGATCACAAGCATTTAATAATTAAGTGGGGGATTGCCGGTATACCGTCTAACAGATGATACAATTACTGCTCACCAATTCTGTCGTCCACCTGACAAAATATATATTTTAAACTATCGTTTGTCATTTTATAGTATATTTCTTAAACTTGTCGTGCCCACCGTTTAAAGAGTCTTTTTTTGGCACTGCAATTGTTGACACCGAGGAGAAAACAACTGCCATTGGAGAATAAACTGTTATTATTTAAAATAAGACCCTCTATGAATAAATGTTTGAATATGTGAGTAAATTCTTATTATATCCATACAAGGTACAATTTCCAATTACTTCAAGGGAGATCTTTTGATGTAGTTTCTTTTTTTATACAAGTCACGAGCAATTGTATCAAGTGAACTACTTTCCACTTTATTTGACGGGATTGCCGTACTTAAAGATAATTAATTAAACCCTTAGAAGGTTTCTTCTCTCAAAAAGAATAATGAATTCCGTAGGAGGATAAAAGGGGAGAGACTAAAAACAAAGGGATTATAATTTAACTTAGGCAATGTAAAGTATGTAAACATCACCATCTTCAAGGCTGTCTGCCTTAAGTTGTTGTTATTCCTAATTATCGCCTTGACAATGTGTTTGTTTGTTTTTGTTAAAATCCTTGTACGTAATTTTGAGTACTTTAAAGAGATAATAAAGCTGATCTATGATCAGCTTACGATGACGTAGTACAAATTACTTTGTTTATATTGGATACAAAAATACAGATGAAGGGAGGGAAAAAGCTCTCTATATCTTTTTATCTCTATGGTAAAAATAAGACAGAAGCATTTATTTATCAGGGGGAATGAGTTTGTTGAGGGATTCGAGCTTTTTTCCTGTTATCATCAAATTAAGCATCTTATTAAAATTAATAAAAACATATGTATACTTCATTGAAAGTAGTACGACCGATTAACATACATTTATTCTCAAAAATCCTCATTTACTACTGACTACTTCAGAAACCGGAAAAAAAAATTGTGAGTCCACATTTATGACTGCATAAAAAAAATATTCAGTGAGACTTGTTAAAGCCAAGGAGTTAAAATAAAGAGAAAAAACTATTATATTAAAAATAAGTGAGCATCGTAAAAAGTAATTATTTAATGGTTTTATATTGTTTTCAGTAATCCCCTACATTATGTATACAATATACTGTACATTTATAAATATTGCTCATTATAATTAAAAGACAGTAATGTTTATTATATTTTTGTATATGTAATATCTCTATATCAATAAAGTCTCTACAAAAAGACAGTAAGTCTTATCTGTTTGAATGATTTAAATAAGCTTTTGTAACAAATAATTTTTCATGAGTTTTGAGGCTATAAAATGTCAAAGTGTGTGTTTATTTACTTTCGGCTTCATAATTTTGCTATATTTAAAATATTTTTTGCAAAATATGGACTAAAAATAAGATCCTAGGTAAGAAATCGATTTGCAACTCCAAATATAAATAAATAAATATATATATATAGGTATATAATTTCAGACTGATATCTAGGTCGATTTTTTGAGTTTTCAGAGCTTCTTATTAAATAAGTTCGTGGAAGTAAAGTTTATCATCAATTAAAAATGAGAGGATTGAGTGTTTCTTAAAGAGTTGAAGCTGTTGAAAAGATAGAGCTTTAATATTAAGAATAGGAGTGACTGTTTTATGTGTAGGAATAATGTAATTAAAATGCAATATTCATTCAAATAGGCAAAAAAATCTTTCAAATATGGATGAGTCATCATCAGAGTGGGTTTTTAAGATTCATGGGTGAATGATGAAGAGACTCTTAGGCTTGCAATTCCATCAACTGAGTCAACAAGCAGCCATTTGATGCTCTTTCATTACCATGGATGTCTATGAAAAGTCCATGATATAAGAATAACAAACGTCATGATAGGTTGAACGGAAAAAAGGCATAATAACTTTAAAAACAGTTGGTATTATTAAAAAGTATCACTTCACCCATGACAGTCGTTGAGATGCAAAAAAAAATATTCATTCAGAGATAAAAAACTCATCCTTAAAACAGTAATTATGTATAATGTTTAATGGGCTCGATGAATATCATTGTTGAATCAAGTGAATGAACCCTAAATAATAGAAAAGTACGTTATGTCAGTGTGCATTATATTATAATTGACCCTGAATAAGACTTAAATTATCCAAAATGAAAAGATATATATATATATATATATATATCCCATTTATTATATAATATCTGTATTTTAGTGTGATTTACTGATAAACGATATTTGTTTGCTTTTCGTTCTGAAGTAAATGGTTAATAATTACTAAAAAGGGACCCTCACTAATTAATATATTATTATTCATTTGAAAAGCAGCTGGTCATACTACTCAAGGAATTAATGAATGTTGATTTGCTTCATGCTATCTGTCATTATCGTATTGAAAAAAGTTATGTAGTTTGTGAGGTTGTTCATTATCTCGACAAATGAAGCAAGTTGCCATTGTTATTTTAAAAAAATTAACCCTTTCATCATCATGGAACCCAAGGAATTTTAACCTTGGATTCCCTGGGTAGGTTGGCGTCACATTAGTACATTGTTTTGGTTCGCCCACGTTCATACATGGATATTGCTATTTATATGAATGTTTTGTGTTTATCTCTGAATGCTCATCTGACTCATTTATTACATTTTTTACACATCATGTTGTAAGAATTACGTCAAGTAAACCACATCTGCCGTTATAATGAAGGTAGGTATCATATAGAATGAGTCATCTTGAACTTAGTGATAGTGTTATGTAAAACCCAATTATTAAAATACAATTATAGAAAGTATGTAAAATAGACAGTCCAAACACTGAACTTAATTGTTGTTTTTTGAGAGATAAACCAATATATATATATATATATATATATATATATCATAACAAATTAAAGCTTTTGTTGATTTACAAATATAAATTGACTCTTATTTATCCCAGTGTAAGTCTTGATCCCAGTCACAATTACTACACTGAGAGCTTCTTCAAGCCGTGTTATATCTCCTTTGTTTCAATGCGCAATCACATGAAATACATTTTTCCTCATTGTTTCACTCCGGTGTTGCCATAAGTTTCCCATGGAACATTTTATATCTCTTCTTTATATTTTATGTGTGAAGAGACAAAGAAGCACCAACAACTTTGATTATATCAGATTTGTCTTTATGCCTTGATTTTTGTCAACCAACTCAGCCTGTTGTTTTTCATTACTTTCTTTAATTGAGGGAAACAGGAGAAATTCGTTCTATTTTATGAAAGTGTCGACTGGATGCACATGACATAAATTATATGAGACAATTCCAGTGACGAACTGCATTGGAGAGGATTTTTTTAGATACATAAGTAACTAACAACACATTTCCTGTCATTTGAATTCAGGGATATTGATTGTTGTAGAAAAATGTTTGTTGTTTTAACACTTAAGATACTATAAATGATGTTGTGGGCAGAAAGTGACTTTGATACTATGTTTAAACAATTTGAAAAATAATTATCATAAATCTGAATGATGAGACATTTAACTTATTTGCTTCAACTTTAAAAAAGGAGCTCCAGATGCGTGTTGTAACCCAGATATCATATTGTGTGTTTGTGAACTTAACATTTGCTGACTCGTACGTATACCAGCTAATGTAAAGTTCACAAAGATTGTTGAAGATAGAATCAATTTTGACGTTTTTTTTATTGTCACTTTCTGTTAGTCCCACAACATCATTTATAGTATCTTAATTGTAGCAGAGTAATAAGCTTTTAACTTATAAAAAAAATAGTGGAAAAAACTAGAATTAAATCATTTGGAACAAAAAAACGGATCTCCGAACCATAAGGGACCCACACACCGTTCTAATCAGACAACTAACCATTGAATCATTGAGGAATATATTTTTTTAGACGTGACCCTTTTATTTTAGCTGGTGCATTTTTATAGTCTTGATAAATATTGTTGAATGTTTTTGAAATATATTGATTTTTACAGTCAGTTGTTGATTACATGTAGGCACCTATATAACTCCTGGGTTAATTCAGATTATTTGACATAAAATCCTAATGCAACTTTGGCATTATGATGCTCAGCACATTTGCTTTAGAAAATTAGGTTTCTCATTGAGTTTTAGTCGCTCACACCTGATCCAGATTAATGACCATGAATATGAAGGGGTTCATAACTGTGATTGAAAATGGTTTAGAGCTCAAACATTAATATTGAATTGTATAAGCACATTTTTTTTTGCATATTTCACCCGACAGGATATAAATAAGCATTATAGCGTTAAAATTAGTCTATCGAACCTAGATCTATCAATGTAGATCAAAAATGACTCCCTCTCGGGATTCGATGCGCCCCCAACATTGAGATTGAAACGCCTTATACGAGCTCCTTCCAATATTTCCTTGCATGAACAGCATGAATGATATTATAAAATAATGATTTTCTACTTCTTTAGAAAATAGTCATGTGTAATATTCCACCATCTGATTTAATTGCGAGCATTTAAGCCCTAATTAGAAAGTATTCGTATATAAACAATTGTCATTGATATCTCAGGACTAATTAAAATATTTTGGTTTAAAAAGCTATTCCAAATAAATGAGGAAAAACTAATGGTACTGTGTTTTAATTTCATAAATTATAAAAATCTTTTCAATGTCAAAATCTAGAATGCATATGAACACGCAATATACAATAAAAATGTATTATAAGCATCCTTTTCACTAAGGCAGGGAGATAATAGAATACATATTCAATGATGTCATCAAAAGGAATTATTTTTTCGTGAAATTGGTATATATCTTTAGCAATGCCTTTTGCTCTGTCTTACTGATCTGGTTTTTTATATACTTAATCAGAAAGAATAAGGAGTAAAAAAAGACGAAAAAAACATACAGGGAGTTAACAGAGACACTATCTAATGAAAATGGTGGGAAAAGTTGGGATACGAGCTTTGTAAAAAAAGGATACACGATAAAAGGATTATGTAACATCATCTCTCTGGTTTTATTTTACATTAAAACCGAGAGGGTTACTTATAAGGACCATTAAAGCACGTCAAATATTTTACGGTTCTGTTCAATATCTACAAAAGTAAAAAAACTTTGACAGTTGTCAAAGAGGATAAAAAAGGTTCTCACCAACTTTATGACTCGTGTGGCATTCAGTAAATAAATCCTTATTTAATATATAGTGAAACGTAATTAATCTTATTATCCTTTTAACTTCAGCAAAAATATATTGTCATGTTATTATTTTCCCTTGCAGGTGATTTTTAATGACGTCACATCAACAAGTGATAAGTCAGCCCTTTAGACAATGTGAACATACCTTGCATTTTAATATACATTGATGTTATCTCTCTTCTCTTGAATTGCACATAGAAAATAGGTTTGTTTTAAGCCCCTTGGAAGAATGACGTCATTTCGGAAAAAATGTTGTTCAAAAAAATGAATGGAGAGGGTACATATATGCTTCGAATATATATACTGCTCTCTTATTTGGAACGGATATGTCTAATGATAATGTAGCACAATTCTCTGAAAACTGGGCAGCTGCACAAAGAATTTTTTGGAGAGGTTCCCCAATATTTGACAAATATTTGATAATAGTAACATCATTGACATAATTCGTAAGAACGCCAGCAAGCCCCCATTCTTTAAATGTTAAACTTTAAACCAGACGAACTGGAAAAAATTGCACTTAGAGAAGGAGCTTTTACATATGGTGATATAAGGAGTGAATCGGTTTTCATGACAGGGAGGTTTCTTTATCCTCTTCAAAGAACCGCCAAATATCACACACAGCTAATGCCTTGGTTCTGAAATTTACCGACAAAGAAATCGGGACTCGTGAGGCCCATTCTGTTGCTGAAGAACATTTAAAAAACTTGAATCTTCCCCCTGAGTGGAAGAGGAATATTTTGAGGTCAATGGTTGGAATCGTTGATGGGCGAAAATTTACAAGTCAACTACAAATATCGGCCAATATTATCAAATTTTTGGGACATTGTAAGGATTGTGGTCTTTTGTACAACAACTACAAACATGCATTTTGTGATTGTCCAGTTCTAACTATCATCAAAGATTACTTAGAGTTAAACGCCATGAACATTTCGGGTTTGAAAAGGACCATATCAAAGGCTACATCCTGTTTGGCATCTCTAGGAGGGACTCAGGATCAAAACTGAAAGTTTGTCCATATGTGCGGCAATAAGTAATTGCAAGGCGTATATTGCCAAATCATTAACAGAAGAAGTTTTGATTGATGAACATAAATTACGCACCATCATGATCGGTGCTGCCGCCAGATACTCCGCTTTGTCACTGAAGATTCCCAAAGTACAGAACAGAGGATGGAACTACGCGGCTGAACTGATCAAATACGTCCCATCTACATCACCTCATCTCGCAGCAACACTCAATGTCCTTATTCGCCAGTACAAGAAATACAAGAACACCAAAAACGAACGCTTATAAATTGATCTTATTTATTTGTCTTCTTATCTTTTGCATTTAAGAATTTTATATATTTTAGATTTTTCTTGAATATTTGCTATATTTTATTGCCTTTTGTATTTAATAATTGTATTAGTTGTATTTATATATATCAAGAATGTTAAATGTTTTAGATTTTTAAGGTCTTAAAAAGGAAATTAATTTTAAACTAAAATGTTTATTTATGTTATTCCTAACACAAATTTCCTTTTTTTAAATTATTTTACATTATATGTTTTACATTATATGATGTATTATTTTTATTCAATAAAGACCGTGCTTGTGAGAAAAAAAAAATGTTATTACTTATATATATTTAAGGGCTCACCTTGAGGTTACTCAGTGAACGAACTGCCTGGAAGGGATACTCCGTGATGAGATTATTCAACAAGCTAAGCGATGTGAGTGTATCGTTAATCCCCAGAAACACAAGTGGATCCATACTCTGAATAACGTTCTTTTCCAAATTCAGAGCAGTAAGGGAATTCATGTTTTGTAAATGCCCCGGGGGTAGCTGTCGAATTTGATTTGAGCTCAAATCCAAGAAGTTAAGTCCACTCAGGCCCAATATAGCATTGGGAACCCCCGTTAGTCCACAATTCTTAAATGGAGATTGAAGAGAGAGTTCTCCAGGCCTCTGAGGGCACTTTCAGAGAGCGTGGCGTTGTTTCCTGAGAGCTTCAGGGTTTTAAGCCTCAGAGTAACAAAGGCGTTATTAGGGACGTATTTGATGAGATTCCGGCTCAGGTCCAGTGCGCTTACGAGCCTCAGGTGGCGAAGAGCGCCCACAGGAACAGAGCGAAGCTCATTGTTAAAGAGACTCAGGCTCTGAAGCGTGTTCTCGAGGCCGCGAAAGGCATGATCTGATACAGCACGGATCCCACAGGAATGAAACTCCAGGCTGATGATTTTTAGGTTCTTGAAAATAAACTCATCCAGGCTAGGGATGGATGAGTTGGATAGGGCAAGGTATTCAATCACAGAGTTCTGAGAGTATTGTCGTAGGGCCTGAAGTAGATTGAAGAAGTCCACGCCTCTGCATGACGTAGAAATCCCTAGCTCCTGACTGATCTCACAGGAACAGTTGGTGGAGAGGCTGGCATACTCGAGGTTCTGCTCCCAGGGGCATCGTGCCCCTGAGATTCCTGATGTCAAAAGCGCGAATAAAATGGCGTGTAGGATCATCATTGACCTGAAAAGGGTTGATAAAGAGAATTAATTGCAATTAAGTTACTTTTGCAACTCAAGTGACCCTGTGAGTGATGATTATTCATTCTCAAAGGTCATTGAGTCATAGAGTCATTGAATGAAGAATATCGATGTATGCATCCCCACGCTTTCACACACACACACTTTCATTCCTGATGAGAAAGATTGGATATAAACAATAGATCACCGTAATTAAAGGACAGTCTCATTCAATTCATATTGAATGATAATTAAAACTCGGAGTAAATGAAGCAAAAATAACTTAAGGTAAAATATAACGGACGGAAACATGTATTTGTGGCTTTGGATGATAATTATAAGGACGCTGGGCAACATTGATTTGTAAGAGCAAGTGTGTGGATCATAATATCATAAGTGAATTCAGATATAAAAGAAGATTATTTGTTTTCCTTATTTAATAAAATACAAATGTTTTGCATTTTTCAAATAAAAAGAATGAAATGAAGATCTAGCAAAAGAAATATGTTTTTTTTATCTGAATATGTAGCATAAATGTAGCTGTTTAATTTTGATAGATAATCTCTGATTGACGCTATCCTTGTTTGACTCGAGAGAAACCGACCATTGCCATCAATTTGAAAATCAGATCTGTGGATCTATCTCAATTGCATTCCTTAACGAGTATTCAAGTAATACGAGTATTTAAAAATAGGAACGTGTAGTTTCTTGCATTATAATATCTTAAATCACGGAAAATATATTTCTTAATTCTATATTTTTGGTACTCCCACACATTGATAATGATTTAATATATTGCTGATATTTTTATTTGTTCAGACTGTGCTGTGCATGGAAACACAATTGTAGGAGCAATCATCTTTTTATGGGTCTATGATTACAGGAAGCCTTTTGAAAATCATCGGTAATTATATAGAAATAATGTACTTTTACCATATTTGCATTGCCCAAGTTAAGGGTTTGTGGTAGAAAAAGAAGAAAAATGATTTTCTAAAAGTACGTGATCGACTTCTCCGAAGGATCTGGTTCCTCAGATTCAAAACCAATGAACCCAACTAAAGTATAACATACAGCAAATAATATATACATAAGAAAAATGTATATATTATAATCTTAAATATGAGAGAGATAATTTTTAGGCCGGGGGAAGCACATGAGGCTCACGTGACGTCAGTGGCGAAAGACGTTAGTAGTGACGTCATCGTATAGGAGTATCCTCACAGTAGATGTTTCATAAACTTTGAATTTATAGTTACGTGACTTTAGTGTACTTCTTGGCCGAAGTATGAATTTTAGACTAAGACTATGTTATGTTATTGTTTAGACATGCACTTTGGCCTTATAAGAATTGAAATACAACAAGAGCAAATGAATGAACTTGTGGAATAGTATTTTTACTCCATAGGCACAGAAGAACAGATGTTTAGTTATTCAATCTATGTAAGAAATAAGGGGCTGGCTGTCAGCTGACTCCACTTATTTCCGCTGACCAATAGGCACTTCTTCCCTTCTTTTCCATTGTTGTTGTCTTTGGTAAGCCTTTTATAATCTTACCTTTGGAAGAACAACAACAACTACAAGGTACTAGTCATATTAATTGCTATTTAAGTATATATGAGCCTTGCATGAAAGGTTCTCTTGGAACTTTCCAAGCATACACAACTCGCATCATCTCTCACATGTTGCGGTCAACAACACACACAAGATTCTCAAGAAATAACAATGCGTAATACATTCAAAGACACTTTGAAGAACCACCACCAACATACGGGAGGGTTAATAAATTATTGTTTTTTATCATGTAATTAGAGAAAACAATTGAATTTGTCTTGTGGGATAGCCGCTATAATAAAGGTTACAAGGGTTGTTATTTAGGGAGCCATTAGAGGTAAAGCATCGTGGTTGGTGGATTAGGGGAATGCTAAAAGAGGGCTTTTTAACACTTTGTATATTTATTTGCTTCATGAATGAACAAATTCACAATTTATTGACTTTATTTACAAGTCCTTTGATTAACTATTATGATATAGAAATAAAATACTACTCCATAGAACCCTTAAAAATTCACTTGATGAATATGTATTTTATGAATTGCCACCTCCTAAGGGTAACCGGACTTTATGGAGACAGTGGACTATATGGAGACAGCTTTGTGTCCATATATTTATGTCTCCATATAGTCCAAAAACGGACCATATAACGACAGTGAATTATTTACTAAGACAACTAGTTCGAACTCTTTTTATATTAGCATGACGCATTAATATTTTAAATATATTATTCAATTGATCCAAAACGTTCAAAATGTCAATGAGCAATTCCCAAGATCCGTTGGACTCCGTACTTATTCCTCCAGCACAATTTCGCGATCCTCCACTTCTTGATAGACCTACAGCTCCAATTATACCAGTTGAATATACAACTGGGAAGAAAGGGTCTACAAATGTTATAGTTGGAGGCCATAGGTACTCTAAGGACAAATCACGGAGCAATAAATCTTATTGGAAATGTACCCTTTACCACCAAGGGTGCAGGGCACGCCTGACTAGTCGGTGGCATCCCAACAAATAACCCCATTCATAGTCACGGAGACCAGGAATCCGAAATAGAAGCTGTTGTTATTTTCTTTGTTTCTTTCGGTTGTCTTCCCTTGCCTTTTTTTTCTCTTCCGGTTCGAACTCCCAATATTATCGTTACGTTCATCATAACTATAAAATGAGATTAAATGAGCATGCAATCAAATATGTATAGCCTTTTCAACATTATTTAAGTAAATGCTAATTAAAGAAGGCCTCTGATGCCTTATTTGACACATTTTATTCCTTGTTTTGCTCAAGTGTAACAATGATCTCTCCGATATTTGGGATTTCCGATAGTTGGAACATATATATCGCTAAATCTGTCTCCATATAGTCCGTGTCTCCATAAAGTCCATTTGGGGACTTTATGGAGAAAGTGATTTGATTGGCTGTCTCTATATAGTCCACTGTCTCCATAATGTCCGGGAACCCTCCTAAGAATTTAGAGATATGCTAGATACAGCATAATTTTAATTGGTTAATTAAATTAATATAATGAGAGTACAAGCAGCATATTTCACATTGGTTGTAGATTTCATAGCTTGAATTTTGTATTTTTTAGGTTTTGTACCTACATTTTAATTCAAATTTTAATTAAATTATGTATTTTAAAGCTATAAACTTTAAAAAAGCTGTAGGCTATAATAACATCAATACGGGCATAATATATAAATATCCTAATATAGAATGTCAGGAATGTTAATGTCATTTCTTCATGGATAGTGAAACATCATAAATCCTATTATTATTTTAAACGTCATCAAAAATCTATTTCATCAATATATTTTTGATGACGGAAGGGGGAAGAAACACATTTTGTAATGTGTTTCTTCCCGCTTGTCGGTGTGACGTCATAATATCCATCAGCAAGCGAAAGGTGAGCAATATAGACACATCTTGTATTTCTATATACATAGATAAAATGCCCTTTTATAAAATACGGATTGAATTCCTACATTTATATACATATATATATATATATATATCTTTATAAAAGACACTTTTTATATTAGATACGATTAAATTCTTTGTTGTAAAATAATTACATTTAACAGATATATGAGCAATGACATCGATTGTTCGATCAATACACCTGCCTTTAGTACCATAAGAATCAGCCCAAAAATTAATATTACTACATTGAACATAAATGCACTTTTTCACTATAAACTTATATTTAAAATAGACATTTACAAAAAATATATTCCAATCAATAGAAAACATCTTGAAATTTTATCTAAAGACATGCCTTGACGCCCTTGATCAGATTTAGATCAGGTAGATCTATATATATTCATAATTTCCTTAAGGCCCCTAAAAATATAAATAACTCCAGGCATATCAAATGAAGTTATCAATCAAAATGAGGCTTATTATTTGCATTTGTTTTCCATAGAAACAACAGCAGTAGAAAACAACATGGTCTGTTTTTGAAAAATAATATAGATAATTTATGACTTCCTCCAAGAGTGCCTCAAGAAAATGGCATTTTTTCATACGAATAACAAGAAAAGAATAACTTCAAAAGTATAAATTATTATTCTTTTATGGTTACAGTCGTTTGTTGGAGAACAGTTACATATGAGGGTAGGAAAGACAAAACATGTGTTGCTACGATTATATTTTTACTTCTTTGAACGAGAAACTCACTAGCAGAGATTTGTGTTTTATATATTTAAATAAAGCACTTGTTCATATTGTTAGTTTATTATGAAATGTTAAACAAAGAGCACTTCCAAAAGAAAGACAATATTAGCTTAAATCCCTTGATCTTTTTCCAATTTTGTATGCATATAAGTCAGACATATAGTAAATAAGCTTCAATATTGAGTTTTTGATATCTTTGCTGTTTGTTGATTGCGAATATAAAAGTTTTCAGAGTAAAGCCAACGCAGCCACATAATTAATTATGTAAAAACAAATCATCCAGCCATAATATTTAATTCTTTTTAAATACAAGAATATATTATTATGCTTTAGGGAAACATGGCTCAACACAGCAAAAAGAAGGACTAGTAAACGTCCCTATCATTTTTCTGTATGCTAATATAACCAAGGAACCAGCAAAAGTAAATCAATTTACGAAGGATTCTTGGGATAACTATTTTAATTTTTGATTTTAAGACGATTTGCATATTGCTCTTATATGACCTCAAGATATTTCGATTGTACTATGAACTCGAAGATAATAGGAATTAGCTCATAGTCAGACACAGAATGAATAGATTATTATGTGTAGAACAATCTAGACAAATCAGATTTAAAGCATTCGATTGTATCAAAATAATTGAACAACAACAAAACCGAATCCGACTATCCTTTTAAAGTATTTATATCTACATATATGTATAGAATATATATATATATATATATATATATATATATATATATATATATATATATATTTCATATCAATAAATCAGTATTTCTATGTAGAATTTAAGTTAAATATTTGAAGTATTTTCGTTATTTGCATTAAAACTAGGTTTTCACTAAAGTCCTTTTTGTTACTATAAATTAAATATTAATAAACCCTCTTATAGTTGACATTATGTCACAATAACATGGTTACTCTTCATAGGTGCCGATAAATACATATACGTACTAACATTTCTTATATAACATTCTTATAGGTTTTACTCTTGTGTGCGAAGCACATTTTCTATTAACAGGGCGCTTACATCATCCACAGCGGGTTTTTTTGTTCCTAGATTTTCAAGTGCAGTTCATTTGACAATAGGAGGAATATAATCGGAATCAGATTCCTCCTAAACATCGGAACAGTCTTCAGCAAGTACTTTCAGTTCGGATATTAGTTTTATTTATTAATCTCGTCTTGAAGTGTTTTATCTTTGTACCACACAATCTGCAGCGGTCAACGACGAGAAGATACCTTGGTGCTGTATAATATTGCCTTTTGATCAACAACATCAACTACATACTTTGTTTGGTTATAATATTCTACTGATTCATAAGCTTCTTCGGACCAATAGAGATTGACACATCAGTGAAGAAGAAAACATTTTTGCGGGTTTGCCTTCGCTACAATGAGGGTCGAATTTTTATTCTTCAGGACTGTATTTCCTGAAGAGACGCCTTCAAAAATTTGATCTAGGGAGGATTTTTTCTTCTAATTCGGTTCGGTTCTATTCGACTCTATCAGATTCATCCATTGGAGTTGCTAAAAGAAGTTGTTGAATTTCGTCGATAGTGAAACGTTTTCTTCGTGACATGTTGGCAGGTTGTTAGCACAAAAGCTCTGAGATGAAGAAAAAGCTGCCCTACTCTATTACATGAACATAGGTAACACCTTTCCAAACATTCTAATTCGTTTGGAGTTGCTGATGTTCAACAAAATATATACACATCCGTTACAACTTTGTTACTCGTACACAAAGTATGTCAGTAATATTTTATGTTTTTTAATATACGCGGGTTCAAATGACCCACTCGTCTTTCTAGGTATAAGTGCAAATAAATTAGTGAATAATATAGATACAGTGTTTAAATTTTAAACACGTATAGTTCTTATATATACATTAAAAGTCAAAAAAAATTGGGGCATGAAAGTAGATAATGTAAAAAAGCCGGTACCTTTAAAAAAATTGCAAAAATTTAAAAAACACTCGTCCACCGAATGTTAAAAGTATTCGGAACTTTTATATTTTAAAAAAAATCCTGAGACTTCGAAAACAGCGATGAATCTCTACAAGAGTGCTTGATAATTTTTATCCATCCTCTGAGAGAATGCAAAGAATGACCTCAAAATACTTTTTTAAATTATCTATTTTTGTTTAGATTATATAGAAAAACCTTTTCTTCTCACATATAAAGTTGATTTATGTATTTTAATTTCTATAAAGTAAAGAATGACAGGCATCGGAAGACGAAATCTAATGTCAATAGTAACGATCTACCGAAGTACCAAATTCAACATATGAGTAGTCTCATAAACTTCATATTTCAAGTTCTATAGAACATATTTTTTATATTACATATCAGTTTCTGCACTCATCAATTTCTTCCCTCTACCGTGTTAGAAAGTTAAAACTTTGGGCAATTTTGATTAATTAAAGTGTAAATAAAAGGTGAAGAGGCCTCTTGCCTATTGTAATAATAATAATGATAATAGCACAGTTATTTTGAAATCCAATGAAATTAACTCCTTACATAGCAGAGAAGCAGGGAGAAAGAAAAAAACGCAACAGATGTCGTTGATGTAATCCAAGGCTTTGTTGGGTTAAGTAAGAGGCTTGAACTCTGATATTGTCTACGGTACTTATCATTATTACCTGCCGGGTAATATGTAGTACACACATATAGGGATATCAAAATGGTTGACCTTACAAACTCATATATTTTTCATTTGATAACGCTGTTTTCTTTATTCTTTTATGTCTGATAGTCAGAGTGGTGATCTATTTTTCGACAGGTATGTGCAACCAACAGTGTTTAATTTAATATATATATAAAGAAGTGGAATAGGTAGAGTTCATTCATACGGAACGCCGTACAGGCTAAGGATTCAAGGCCAGTACGTTGTTCCGTTAAAAGAGAATTACTTTAGTCAAAAAGGGGGGGGGGGGGGGATATGTTGATGCAAGACAATTTCAAACTACATGTTATAGGATATTGATATGATTTTAAATTATGTACAACTCAGATCATTGAAAAAATACAAAGTACCGGCAATACTTTTTGAGACACCACGGATTGTATATGACAATTTTTTAAATCTCCATTTGAGGAGTTCAACAAGAAAGCAATTCTAAATGAAAATAGTAAAATGAGGAAAACGCATTTTTAAGTTTTTAATTGGTAAAAATGACGGCCAAATATTCAGAACATTTTAAGACCAGTTGCGGACGCTTTTACTCGTGAATGCCATTTTATATCGATAAGTTGGATTTATTTTTAATAGATTTATTTGTTATAGGGTCCAATTCCACATGGCTCCGATATGATCCCTCAAAGATAGTCCCTTTCATAGCATAAGAGATTTATTCCATAGCAATTATCGATTATAATATATAATTAGCAATTATCGGAGCCTGTATTCAACTAATCGAAATATATACTAATACAAACGAAGGAGAATTTTACCAGCTATTTTTATTGATGGTAATTCATTTTCATTAAAATCCATTTAAACTTGGATTCTGCTGGACCACCACATTGCTCTATCAAGGATGTGATCACAAGGGATATATTTGAAAGCGATTCCTAGCAAAGGGTTTTTACATCGATACACTACTAAAAATGCAACAATAGATAAACGATGGTTATAACCTAAAGTATGGGTAGTCAGTTTTAATATTTGCTTAGAAAACCTTATTTCATAATGAAGGACGTGATCACAATGAAAGTGTTTGAAAAAAATTCCTCTTATATTTTTTTCACGCTAATTAAACTATTAAATATAAAAACTTGTCAGAAAAATACTTTTTAAACTGAACATTTGAATAATGTTGTTAATGTAATAGTATAATTAATTTAATGAACATAAATGTCTCGAAGGATATATATTGATAAGTATAAAAATGGAGGAGCAGGATTTTTAATAGATTACTTTCATCTTTAATGGCCTTCAAGGAATCCGTTGATTATGGTTTTACTACATATGTACAGACCCAAATCATTTATTCGAGGAATATTTAACTTATATATGATCTGTATCATCAACGGATGCAGCAAGATAAAAAATATTTATTTTATAAATTTCAAATTATTTTATTGGTTAATTGACCCACTCTGACTTATCATTAGGACCAATCATTGCTAGACTATCATCTACAGTGGCAAACATATCTTTTGGATCACTGTATTGATTGGATTTTTATATAAAGGCGAATCCGTGTATCTATCTTTTGATTTGGTGTCATAAAAACTGTTGGTTTAATTAACTGCTTTGCTGAAATTGTATTTTTAAGCTGGAGAACGATGGGATGTATATCGTTCTGAGTATCTGATATATACTTATTTTTGTATGGTTGAATTGCAGTTCATTCAAGGATTATTTGGAATATTGTCTTTATGGGAAATCATATTTGTTTTTGATTAAATGACCCAAAGTATAACTTTTCTTTTTGTACTATTTTATTTCTTCATTGAGTTGTATATTATACTATAGTTATATCCAACATATTTAAAATCATATCACATCATAAAAGACTTCAAATTGATAAATGTATACTTTTTTAGGTCGATGAAATCAATCATGGGCAAGGTTATTTAATTTATAAGGGCTATAAGAGCTATTCAAACGGATGCATTTCAATAGAACTATAAATAAATGATTTTAATAGATATTTGAAGATGTCTATTGTTTGCAATTATTTATTTTATATAAGCTAATGACTGCTAGATTTAATTAGTTGGGCCCTTCGACACTATCAATTGCACTTCAAGAAGTAGTAATCAAACAAGAAAGAATATGAAATAATAGCACTAAAAAAATTGTATTAATTCAAGTTTATAATATGAAATAAATATATTTCTTAAATACTTGTTCTTAATTGTTCATAAGTTGTTGTTGTTTGTCACACCTATAGAAAACATCATATTTACATTCAAAACTGTAACATGACGAGTATCTATGGTTTAGAGATAATTTCATGAAGTGTTTACGCATGCTTCTGCAATAAAGTTTAAAGGTATCAAATGAATTATTGTCTAAGTCATTGAAGTATTATTTTATTCATAAAATGAGTCACTCAATACGATTATAAATAACGAAAACTATTTCTTTTGGATATAGTGCAAGAGGGTATGAATTAATTCATCATTTCGAATTGACAGATTTGGCAAACAAATCTGTTATTTGAATAGAAGTATTGCCTTTAGAAATATAAAAGAATCGTATATATTCTCAAGCCATATATAAGGCATCTAACAAATACCAGATCATCCATCAAATTTGGAACTGTTTCATATGAACACAATAGGATTAGATTTTTATCAAGAATCAAACTGGCATTTTGTTATTATGTACACTGTTTTCATACGTTCTTACGTCAAAAACGAACATGAGGTCATTAGTGACTCGTAATATTGTGGTTCAAAGATCAAGAGCCAGTTGTAAAATGACGTATACGGCCCTATAAAATAGAGATACCAAAGTAGCAAATTGTATCGCTGAATATCGGCCATTTCTTAGTTTTCATTGCTAGAGGAAAGACAACAGCAGAAAGAACCAACAAAAGTTTATATATATATATATATATATATTATTATTATTTTATAATTATGACAAAAACTTTCTAAGACAGCATGAATCCTAACGACATACGCGGGACTACTGAATAAAATATTCATATACGTTCATTATTGCAAATAAATATTTGATACCAAAAATATGGCAAGTCAGAAATACACGAGAGGGAGGAAATAAAAATAAATAATTGATTATTATTTTGTTTATATTATTGCTCCACTTTTTTATGATTTCTTTTAGAATGCCTGGCCATTGTTGCAATTTAAATGATTCTTCGCATGTGATTATTTTTTTTAAAGATGAATTTTATAAATATAGTTCATTTTTCCGTGCATGTGAGTAATGGGGTAGATGCTCAATAGGAAATTATTAATGTTGTGTTTAAAAACTAAGGTTTAAATATTAACTTTTGGCAAATAACTTGTATGATTTCCCCCATAAGTTCTTAAATAATAGTAGAGTAGCACGTATAAAATACATTAACTAAATTTAGTCTTTAATTAATCAACGACAAAGAACAATCAGCTTAAAATGTAAATTAATATTACTTTAAAACTATATTTGAAGTATTACTTTAAAAAATAATTTATATTACTTTTTTCAATACAATGATGAGGGTTTTAATTAATGTTTTTTAATGCTTTGTTTTCAATGTAGTTGATTTGAAATATTATATTTTTATCATTTTATAAAAGCTCAAATTTATTGATACATATATGTATAATAAAATTTTAGCTTAAAACTATAATAAAGCAAAGATTTGGGTTTGTGTAATAAATATTTTTTATGTATTAATAAAAAAAGAAACATTGTTAATTATATATCTATATATATAGATATATAGATATCTTTGATTGAGAGTAGAGACACTTTTTTTATTGTAGCAGGGCATATAGCCTGCATTGTGAGGTCATGATCTTTACATATATATATATATATATATATATATATATATATATATATATATATATATATATATATATATATATATATATATATATATATATATATATATATATATATATATATATATATATATATATATGAATATTATTAATAATACCATTGAATAAATATATTTAACGTTACATTGCATGTGATGAAGATTTTTATTGTTTCTTTCTGGGGTTAATCTAAATGTTTAAAACCTGGCAGATCCCTACATCAGGAGAGAATCATCATCAAACCTTGCTAGCTACTCTTGAGATTGGATTCAGCGTGACTTCACACCAATCGATGCTCAGTGAAGTTACGTTACATAGACCAAGCAAGTCTCATAAAAATAGTATTTAATATTAGCTAAATAACTAATTTGGGGGTGCATTTTATTTTGTAGGATGTATAATCAAAGCTCAGACACGTCACGTTAAATATATTTATTCAATGTGATTGGAGTACCATTTAAACAGTCACAAATAATAACAAACAACTATTTTTTGTGTGTATTTTATGTTGTAAAGGTGTAATACGTATTCCTATATGATAAAAAATTATTTCATATGTCAAAAACCATACATTATAATGCATTTTCTTAGAATCTGATTTCTTACATTGCTTAAGGTGTTGTGAGGGATCCTTTGACCTGAGGCATATGCTTCCAGGAAGGCAATTGTGAGTGAAGGATCTATGTAGAAATTGAAGTTTTGGAGAGCCTAATCACATTTTCATTCGTCAGAGGGGATCCAAGGACTGGTGAAGACGAATATTTAAAACAAATCGTGGTGGAGGGATAGAGTAACACACGCAAAATGAAGCATTATCTTTGAAAGAATTTTCTTTTTTCCATGTTTAGAGCCGCATGTCATTCAACGCAGGCGTGTCGGCTTGAAACCTACCTAGGCACCTTCGTAAATTATACGCACATATGTTGAATGTAGAACGCTCCTTCAATAATTAAAGGCGGACTATTATCCAATGCAGTCTAGCATAGTAAGTATGTATGCTTTTGATTAATATAGAAATATAACTCATGAAAATGTGATGTTTGCTTCTTTCTCTCTAACTTTAATTGTTCCTTCTTCAATGAAAATGTTTAGTTTTTTCCGAGTTAAATATATATGTACATGGCTGAATCATAATTGATGTTCTTTAAAGCTACCTACGTAAGGTTTTAACTCCGTTCATTACTATGCTTATTCCTAAGTCGACCTCATTATGTGTATTTGCATAAACTAAGAGATTTTAAAAGGATAAGTGTGGAAAAATTCCATTAAATAGAGCAGCAGGGAATCATCTTCCACCGATACCTTGGCACTTAAGGATGTCCTTTTCACAAAATACAAAAGAGGAAGCCGAGAAATTGAGCGATATACATATAAGAGAGCTAGGCCTCCAAGCGTCGTGGAAGAAACGAATTATGAGTTCTATCTCCAAAACTATGGATGAAAAAAGGTTTACCTCCCAGCTCCAAATTTCTACTAAAGTCTGTTTATTAATAGGCCATGTAAAGACTATAGACCACTATTTAATTCAGTGGTCCATGCGTTTGCCAACTGTCCTGCGCTCTCTTCATAAGGGAATTGTCAGGGTCAATGTTAAATGAGTGGAAAAAAGAATTGTCATGGCCATAATTCTATTCGGACTAAGTTCGAATCCCATAAAGACTCGAGCGAAAACACGAGATATGGAGCTAATTTTATCGCGTATTCGCAGCTATTGGCGGAGAAATTAACTCATGATAGAGTATTGTTATGAAGAATGATCTCGACGGCAGCGCGATACCTGGCCTTTATAATGAAGATCCCTACAATCAATACCATTCCGTGGAAATATGTGGGGGATCTGGTAATATTTATTCGTCTTGCTCCGCTGGACATCTCCAATTTCTGCAACGGATTATGAGGCAGTACAAGAAGTTTGCTAAAAGACAAACAAAATAATATATTCAATGCTTAGTATTTTATTTATTGTTTGCGACATTATTTATTATCTGTATGTTTGATTACAGTAATGTTTACTGAACGTTTTTTTAATAATTAGTTTTTGTATATAGTGCTGCTAAATTTTAGATTAGAGATTTAATTTTAGACTAAAATTTTTATGTATTATATTTTATATGTAATATCTCTATATCAATAAAGTCTCTTTAAAAAAAGGATAATGACAAAGGATAGGGAAAAAAGTGGTGTTTTTAACGTGATTGGTAGAAATAAAGGTCAAGGAATTATTTAAAAAGCTGTTTGCATTATGCTTCACATATCACTTCACTCGCTGGCTGTTGAGGAGGCAAGATCAATTCAGAGGGAAGAAATCCACCTTAAAAATACTAATTATCTCTTCTTCTGGGCCTAGATCAATGACGTCATGGGGGAATCCTTTAAATGGAGTCCAAAATTTATTCCAGCAAATTAATATATTGAATAAAGCAACTCCTCAATCTTTGGTCAATAGTGATGTTGATTTATTCTCTCTCATATCGGTTTATGACTTAATTATATCTTGACTATTTAATCGTTCTTATTAAAAAATAAAGAAAACTGTATACACAAATGAAGCAAACATATTTAATTGGTGATTTGACAGAAAAAACCTTTTGTTCCCTTATAATGATTCAGGATGTTACCTAGACGTAATTGGTTTAAAGAAAAGAAGAGGGAACCATTTATAAAAGTGACTACAAAGCATGCTAGTTGTATCACTATAGGGCCCAGAAAGTCAATAAAAAATCAAGCCATAATGAAGTAGAATATATAATAGTGTAATTGTGACTTATTTACCCTATGGGGACCCTAATACGTAGAGATACCTAACGATAGAGTGTACGAGACATTAAATCATAGATAGCTAGCCACCTCCGTACCCGACCCCTGATAGCAGCCCAGTCAAGTTGATCCTTCAGAAAGAGCATTCTCAAGACTTATTCTAGCAGAGTGACGATTTTAGGA
>CP045891.1:27431086-27461574 GCA_013387185.1 Caligus rogercresseyi
CACGCTGTGGTCATTCCAGCAAGTGGGTATTCCCGACGTGAATCGCGTAAATGCATATATGAGCATCAACTTAATTTCCTTTTCTGTCACCTGGAGAATTTCCTGAAAATCTTGGAAGTGTTAGTGATGAGCAGGGTGAGAGGTTTCACCAGGACATGAGGGGCATGTAGAAGAGGTACCAAGAATATGGATAGCCACATGATGGTCACTATTGCAGGAGTATAGCTCTTGACTATCCTAATTTGCAGAACAAAAGAAGATCTTTAGAGAGAAGTTTTATCACTGCTAATAATTAGCATTCCATGATTTTCAATTTGAATATGTTTTTTGTGTATAGTAAGAAATAAAAAAGCTTAATATCTAATTTTGTTTACCTTCAGAAGTTGTAATATAAATAATATGTATACTGAAAATAATATGCAAAATTTGGAATTTTACCAAAAACAAATGTAATTTTTTGGGCCTCTCTGATTATTTTTTCAACTTAAACTAGTCTCCCGCCCCCACTAATAGACCATGCCATTTCCAAAAAAACCATCACCACTTTTGTAGCTCAATAAACAAAAAGTCTATGATTTTGTCTAAAAGTTGAAAATCGAAAACAAAAAACTCAAAATTTCAAAAACTCTGACCTGATGAGCTAAATGGTTTTTAATTAGTTATCAGGGACCCTTAGGTATTCAAATCAGTTGATATATCCCAAGTAACTTTTTCACTGTTCCCCATTGTAATCATAAATTTTTGTAAATTTCATTGAAATCCTGACTTCTAGGCATGGAATAGTCTGTAACTGAAAATCCTGACGTGATACAGCAAAAACGGTTTTGATTTTTGAAATCAGCGTACCCCAATTAGTCTCAATCATCTTTCACATCTCCAGTAAAAAAAACTGTTGTTCAGTGTATTACAACTAAAAGGAATATTTGGGTAAAATTAAAACATAATTGGCCCTGGAATTCGATATGTCAAAATTATGCCAGTAGAATCAACTCCCTAATCCATCATCGGGTGTCCACACCCCCCCACTTATAAGAAACTAAGGGTCCCACCCATCGCCGATGAGCCCTCACCACTCCAACTACAGTATATTAGGAGTTTTAAACCAAGTATAACATGGCCCTCGGTTTCTACCTGTCAAAATCATGACTTTTAATCTACTGCCTGATGGAAACCAGCGGGATACAAGTCCATTATTATATTTAGTGGAGGTGCCAATCCATAGACAATATAGTGTGCCCGAAGCGACGTATGTTAGAGCTGAATATCGGAGTATTCATTAGCTTGTATATGAGGTTTCACTTTGTCTCTTTAGTTCTTTCTGTTCCCTTATTTCATCCAGAGTTTAAGGAGCAAAAAATTACGCCAGATCTTCAGCTTTATTTCGGCACTCTAAAATTCTCTCCAAACCCCAACCTCAATGATCCGCCCTCAGATTAAATCACTTACAGATATTAGGGAGTTCAAACCAAGCGTCTTTGGGGACCTGGGTCTTTATAGTTAAGAATTACGACGGTTTCAAATCAACCTCCAATGGAACATATTAGAGTTTCAGGATTCATATAATGTTATATTGGGGTTTTCTTAAAGAGAGTCTATTGGTCCCCCCAACATAAACAATTAGGTTGTTTTTTCAAGATATTGTGTTTCCATGTCCTTACTCCTAATGATTTGGTAAAATTTTCCTATTATTGAAAAATAAAAAGACTAGAGTAAAAAAAAACTCGTGGCCATATTTCTATCTATTCGACTTGTAACTGCTAATAAAAATAATTTTGTTTATAATAACGTATAATTTTAAATTATACTAGGTAAGGTTTGGTCATAAAGACTCTCATTTTTTTTCTGTCAAATGCAGCTTCTTATCCTACAAAATGCATCATAATTATCTCCATTCAAGCACAAAAAGAAATCCTTGTCATTAGCACGTAGAGCCCTTATATATTCACCAACATATTTTTATACATGAGCATTTGTCAAACGTTAATTAATCATTATAAAAATGCGGCGGAGACTTTCACTTTATTTAAAAAAATCATTGGTAATATCCGTTAGACGTGTTCGCTTATTTTATTTACATTCAGATTTTAAAAAATGTATCTTAAATATTTTAAAGAAAGGTTTTATATTTTTTTTTATAAGGCGTTGTACTGGGATTATGTTGTTGTTTCATTCTTTTGTGGTTAGTTAGTTTAGTTAGTTAGACTTTATTTCCGTTTGCCAATATATAGGTATAGTTTTCAGGGAAAAATTAAAAACATTAACAAAAAAACATATTAAAGACCACGAATGGAGTAAAAAATATTAATATATATAAAGAAATGAAAACAAGCAATGAGCACGACCACGCAAAAGGGGTATTTGTGCTAATACGGAATATTATGAGAATTTTACTGTGTACAATAATTATTTGCCATTATTTTTTCATTTTGACACATTTTATTAGCTTTAAAAGTCGATTATTATCGGCTTCGCATTGCATGCTTCATATCTTTTTTGGGAAAGTGCAGGGCATCTGTTGATGAGGTGATCGGCTGTCTGCGGCTCTTCCTCGCAAATGTTGCAGGTTGCAGTTGAGTTTTTCCATTTGCTGAAATGAGCCAAAAAGGCCCATGTCCGGTGTAGACTTGAACTAGCAACCGCAATTTTTGTCTGTCGAGGTTGACAATCTTCCTGTTGGGTTTTCCAAGCAAACCACGCGTATGAGCCATGGTCCGTTCATTCAAATAACGTCTCCACCAGGCTTTATAGAATGCATCATATAAGAACTTCTTAACGAAACTTGGAGATATGCCAATACATTTTCGGTTATGACTCGTTGTGCCACTTTTTGCAAGAAAGTCCGCAAACTCATTTCCTGTCAGATCATTGTGACCTTGGCACCATGAAAGTTGAATATTTTTTATGACTTTTTGCTTTCAATAAAGTTTCCTTGCACTCCTTCACTACAACACTGGTGGTAAGGGGATTTAAAATTGATGCAATAGCTGACTGAGAATCCGATAGAATTTTGACATCACCTGAGGGTTTTCCTAATTGCAGAACAGCCTCAACTGCTTGAGTTATAGCAAAAACTTCAGCCTGAAACACCGTAGCTTCGCTGCTCAGGGATGCAAATGACTGATAAAGTGATTTGTCCTCGAGTAATTGCCCATCCAGCGCCTGTTTTTCCGTAATCGTCTTTAGATCAGTCAGTATAAATAGTTATGTCAGGGTCGTGGACATCGTGATTATCTACCCATACACGAATGCCTTGGATGTAGTCACTTTGTTGATTTATTTGGTCCTTTTTATTATTGCGTCAGATGAAAAACGGTGTCCTCGACGCTTTGGAAGATCTCCTATTCCATCCCATGTATCTTTGAGAAAGTGCCTCGTTCTCCATCTCGATTTTGTTGCAAGGGATTGTATGTATAAGTCCGGGGGGTTATACCCAATATAGACTCCATCCCCGCCGTCGGTGTTGATCGAAGTGTGTGAGTCATTCCTAGAAGTACCTACCTTCCTTTGGATCTTATTTAAAGCTCGTATTGCACTCTTTTATGTTGCAATAGCATGCCCCCAAACAATACACCCGTAAGTCAGTGTCGGCCTAATTATTGCTTCATAGAGCCAGAGTATTTTATCTGGGGCTAATCCCCACTTTGCCCTTTGTGGCTTTAGCATTCTTTGGTGGTATTTTAGTTAGATATATTTTTTTACACCTGAAGTGTTTATTAGTTCTGTTCAGTCCTTGCTATTTACTTTTATCAATTTTGAGTCTTAAGTTTAAAGCTAACTGTAAAAAGGTAATATTTTTTTCATAAATAATATGAGTTTAAATTCTTTTAAATATTTCGATAAAAGATATTTTAAGTCCATGACTTACTTAAATAACTTTATTGTGCATTTAAAGTGAAAAAAAATCAATATAAGGATAAACATTTAACCGTGGAATAACACAAAAAGACTACATAAAACCTTTACAACAACCGCTTTGAACACTTAATGTACACACAATAAACCCAACCTAACGCGTTAGTTTGGTTTAAAAGTGGATATAAACGATATTTTAGGATCTGAAACGCACGATTTAACGCTTTTCAAATAAATTGTAATGGATTGTGGAATATTTGATGATTACTTACATTTTATATCTGATTAATTGTAAAATTACTCTGAATAGTAGTTATCGTTATTTTATTTTTTGGCCCATTGCATTTTGCACACACACAACCTCTTACCAACCCCACCTATAAACACAAAAAGACCTTTAAAACAACCGCTTTTGACACATAATGTAATGATAATAGACCAACCAAATCGCATAATTTTGTTAAAAAGAGGTTATTTATTTTATGGTCTTAACCGAACGATTTCACGCTTTTTAAATAAAACAAACTCGCTACGGCGCCCATATGTTCGCCCTTCGGGTATGGGTAGGTTTTGGAGTTAGTTCGTGAGTGAAACAGACCTTAAAGAATATAAGAGAGGAGAGATAAAATAATTTTCTGTTTTGTACAAACATTACTCATAAAAGGACTTGTACAAAGTCACATGAGATGGTTTTTTTTCTTTTTCTATTTCCCTAACTCCTCTCTTCCTTTTCAATTTTTTTTCCGCTCTTTACCTTGAAAAGTAGGTGGTTCAAATCAGACAAGGTCTGAATTGTTTTCCCTTCATTTCTAGTCTCATCACCTTGCAAATAGTTTTATTAGGTCCGTCTTGACCTAAGGATTCCATAGGTACCTTCAAAGTTCAAATCTGACCATAGATGTGGAGGAGATAGCGTGCAGACATATAGACGGACAGAGATTGGTGAATTAATATATAGATTGTGGAATTTTTAATGAATAATTCTATTAGGGGGGGGGGGGGGGGGTGGGGGGGGGTTAAATGCTCTATCACATTTCCATCATTGATTTCTCTGACCAAGTACACTTTTTCTCAAAAATGTGATGGTTGAAAGAAAAAGAGCTTCAAAATAATATTTTTTTAGCAGTTCGGCATAATGTATCATTCACTTCATTCGTGGCTTCATTGGTGTGATCAACATCAACTGAGGAATAAGATTTTCATAAATAAAAATATTTTTAAGAAGGTTTTTTCCCCGTGATCCTTATTATCTAGAGAAACTTGGAGTACATATAATATTCTAATATTGTATATTCACTTGGATCAAATAAATCCAAGACTTTAAAATTAGTGGAAGGAGTGAATGTTTATTTTATTTCATCATCCCTGACGATGAATATAACTCTATTCTAGTGATATGAGGTACAAAATGAAGGAACATATGGGTTGCCAAGATTTATACTAATCAATATTACCTATTCATATTAATTAAATTAAGCGTCCCCTTACGATCGCCGAAAGAATGAATGTTGATTCCAAATCATCATCCTTGATAATATACAGAAGTTTACGACTACCACCCCCCAGACAATCATCCCCTGGACTAACACCCCCGAGACAATCATCCCCGGACTAGCATACCCATTTACCCCCAGTTACTAATATTTATTATCTCTTAAAGTCCACTTATTAAGTTAACTAGTTTTCTTTTACATTAGTGTTGGAAAAATATGTTCCTAATATCGGTCATATGTTTTGTATGACCGATATTAGGAACATATCAAACACTGATGAAAAAAACATAGTTAACTTCATAAGGGACTTTAAGAGATAATAAATATTTTAACAGGGGGTTAATAGCATGGGGTTGGGGTGAATGGCACGGGAGTGCTAGCCCATAGAAGACTTAACATGGAAGGGAGGCTTTGGTGTGCGAGTAAAGTTAACCCTTCTCAAAAGTACATATAATAGTTTGTATTTTCTGTTTCGAGAAGGGGTACTTTACTTGCAAGCGAAGCCTCCCCTTCCATGTTAGAGTCTTCTATGGCTAGCCCGAGGGGGTGGTTGCATGGGGGGGGTGGTAGCTGTTACGAATGAACAGACGTTGAAAAAGATGGATGATTGAGTACCGACTTTGAAAAATGATATTGATCAGTAGGGATAGAGAAAAAAGTTGTTTTTGCAGGCTCACAATAATTTAACGGTTTTTTTTTCATTTGATACCACTGTTCTTTCTTTTTTTAACGTCCGATAGTCAGAGTGATGATCCATTTATCGACAGAGTTGAGCAAACAAACAAATATTATTTTTTTGGTTTGAGTAAGAGGAGTTCCTTTATTTAATTAGTAAATAGAATGAGTCCACTCAAGTATTAACAATGACGTCATGGATGTAGGCCCATGAAGACAAAAACAATAAATATTTTAAAGAACGAATTTTCTTCCCTCTGAATCTTCAACATCAAGAGTGAAATTATACTTTTTTATTACTTTTCTTGTCTCTTTCTTTTTAACAATCACGTTTCAAAAAGCACCACCTATTCACTATCTCTATCTATCGGGGAGTTTTGCGAGAACTGCATGTAAAGTTAGCTTAAAGCTCAAAAGTATCGTAAATAAACATTCTGAGCTCACTGTCGAAAAAATATTGAGTGAAATCCTTGTTGGCCGCCACCTGTCTAGAGCGGCCATTGTCTGATAGCGACCACCCCAATTAGTGAGCCTTTACTTAATTATCTTCGATTTAAAGAATAACTGAATAGCGGCCACCTGCCCCTAGCGGTCATTTTTGGGGCTTCCTTTAATGACCACTAGTGACCTGTATAACAATGTCCCTATCAAAGGATCAAACATGTGAGTTTAAGAAAATCTAAAAAGCCTCATCGTATCCTTTTTCTCAAAAGAAAAAAAAACATCTGCATTAGCAATTTTCTCTCAACCCAATAAGAATTTATAATTTATTACTACTACTACTATAATTAGTCTTTCATAACCATTATTCAAACGGTTTTATTACTTATATACCGACACAGAGCTTATGTTCTTTTGATGGGTAGTTATTGCAAGTGGTGGCCCAATGAGGAAATAGAATCTAACAAATGGTTCATGCTCTGCAATATCCTGTAGATATGTTTAAACTGTACCTTTCCTCCCTTAACTTAAAGTAACTCTAAATACTAAAAAGTGTATCTTAATTTTCACATTCAGAAATTTAATATAATCATATTTACAACATAGTTTTTATCATTAAAAAATCACTTGAATATAAATTGTATGACAAAAATTATATTTTCTAGTTTCAATCAAAACAATGTTGAAATAGCAAATATATTATGCAAGTACATTCATTTTTTATCTCGAAAGCTCAATTGCAAAGCCTGAAATACAAATACAAACATATATAAATGTCACGGGATCTCCTGAAAAAGAGGAAAACTCTTAATTAACCTTCCATGAATATGAAAACAACAGAAAAGACATCGAGATGTAAGGCTGACGATTTTGGCTCTATAAATTCAAGCTTTAGACAGATATTTGAAATTAAGATAATCAGAGATGTCAAAAACATTGAAATAGTCCTGGCCGAAAATTAACTAAACTATTAATATCAAACAAAAGAGAATTAGCGCGAGAAAAAAAGGATACATGCAATAGGAAACACCAAACCTCTACTTTTTTTTTGTATCAACAGATTTTAAATGATGCTCTTGAACGAGTTGTGAATAAATGTTATTTTTGGCTGTGCTTAATTGGCACAAAACCAAATAATTATCTTATTTTGCTACTATTTAACCAAACCCGATTTTTCTTCTCTTTAATTTATACACATATTATTTGCTTGAGTTAAATTAAGCGAGTGTTAATAAATATTTTACTGAACTCTTTAAGGGAACTGAGAAATAAACCGGTTTTTTTTTCAGTTTTGTAACTCGAACCATCGAACCATTTTTGAATTGAGGTTCCGATCCATTTGATTCCACACTGTTTATTGAGACATATTGACGGAAATATCGAGTCATATGCAGTAATATCTTTAGTTCCTAACCGTCCATCCAATCTACTTTTGAAAGACTGTTCCGTACAAACACTTCCGGACAATTTTTGTGACTCCAAACCAGTTTGGAGGTTCGCTTTAGGTTCAGAACCGTCCATCTCTGCCATTTAATTTATTTGTTTTTTATATCTTTAGAGCATGGACCTATCATAATAGTTGGATGCACAAATGTAGACTCAATAAAAAAGGTAAGATCAATGTCGGAGTCAGCAACTGTTGAAACAAAGAAGGAATTATTATTATAAGAAAGCTTTTAAAGTCTTAAAGAATATAAAAGGGATAAATGATAAACCGAGTGACGACACTTTTATCAAGATATATAGAATACAAGGTTTGTTTCTTTCATGTTTTCTTGGATTGTGAAACGTCATTACTCTTATTATAATTAATATTGAAACGTCATTAAAAATATATTAAAATGTTTTTTTTTTCACTAGTCGCTTGTTTTTAATGACGTCACACGGTAAGTGAAAAGTTAGATCTCTTGGCAATATGGACTTGCCTTATATTTCAATATATTTTACATTTTATTCATTCTAAGATAGGGTCATGACATCATAGGACATTTATTGTAGGTTAAAAAAATCCCAAGGCTACTTATGTGTTTCACCTCCCAGTGGAACAACCATTTCAATTCCCTGCAAGTATTCAAAAAGCTCTTTAAATGGGTTGAATTTTTGTTTGATGTAGGGTGTCCTCTTTTTATACAGGTGGTTGCTTTGGAGCAAAAATATGGCTTCAATGTCTTGTTGTAATGAATAGAAATCATTTGTAGATATTAAATACTCTATATTGAAACCTGACAGAATGTAACATAATTCAAATATGACACAAAGTAAATGCAGATATAAATATCTTAAATGAAATTCATTAATGATTAAAAATCTAGCTTATTAGATAAATAATTAAGGTTATAAAAACTCGAAGAATTCCAAATGAGACATCCCTACAAAAAAATAACATCTGACGTCATATCCATGACGTAAACAAATCATAACAAACTGAATTATTGTTATTCCGTATTTCTCGAAAAAAGTAATTCGATTTTGCCTACTCAGTTGATTCGTAACCAGATTGACCATCATGAAGAACACTGAGCCAAGTCCTGGACCTGAAGATCTCTCAGGGCTAAAGAGTGAATTGGAAGCCCTGGAACTAAATGTGAGTTCATCAGTAATACAGATTCTAAGATTTACTATTTTTTTCTTCGTTTCAAAGGCTCCAAATGGAAATCCCGGATCTGTTGTGTATACCAAATTACTCACAGTATATCTCCAGCAAAATGATCTGTAAGGCTTTAATATTTAATATTATAATCAAACATTTATTTAAATATGTCCGAAAATCACTCGTGTTTTTTATATTTGCTCATGAGATCATTGTTAAATACAAAAGTTCTCAAAATAATGCATAATTATATAAAATAAAACAAATTAAAAGCAATTCAAACGTTTATACTAAACAGTGAAATTAGACTCCTCCTACGATCTAATATTAGTCAGGTTACAAAGTTCCAAAAAGTTGAATTCTGGGATGACGTTGAATAAAATTAAAATATTTCACTTAAAATTATCTTTACTTGACTATAAAATCAAAAAATGTCAATCGAATGTTCTTTGAGAATTTTGTCAATAATGAAGCACTTCGAAGAAGAAGAAAATACACTTTTGGAGACTTAGAAAGACTTCATACACTGTCTTTCTATTTTCAAAAATAGCAAAAATAAGTTGATATCAGTATAAACATTGAATGCAAATGCAACTTTTATTATGCAAATAAAAATGTTATTGAATTATATTAGATACTCGTAGAAAATTGTGATCGGCTTATCACAAATTTGAAATGGTTTTCCTAATGGAGGTTCTCGCTAACTCGACAATATATAGGATTTTTTATATATTGGCTATCTTCCTTTTCTATGCCCTATCATTGAAGTGAGGATCTACATATCATTATAGATGATAAGCATTATTATTTCTTTGACGTCAAGTAGACAATATTAGAGGAGACCATTCAAATTATAGTAAATTACATTAATTGAAGTCCAGGAAGGAAGATAAATTGGGTTTTAAAGAATGAAAATATTATCTGGATTATTATAGTGGAGTCTCACACCTCAATAGCCAGGATTGAAGTGATGCTTTGTACATAGTACTAACTGTTTTTATTAACTTTCTTGCTCCTTCTCTTATCACCATTTACCTTAGAGCTCTCAGTTTGTCATCCTTATTGGTCTACATGGGAATTTTAGTACCAACATCATATTTTAATCATGCAATTAAATAATTACCCCAATAATTACCAATCAAAATAATACTACAAATTCAGAGGAGTAACATGAACATTTTATTTTTCGATTTGATCAATCGGTCGCAGCCCTTATTGGACTCACAGACTCTGGTGTGCTCTCACTGAATAACCATGTGATACATGTAGGATAAATAAATCGGTATCAATGAAAAACCTGTTCATCAACGAAACCTTTCATTAATTGAGTGATTCGTTTCAGTCAAGGAATAGTCTGCCTTGTGTATATAACCTTTATTTTCTACCTGATGTACAATACAAAATAACATATATATACTAACAAAAGGGGCATTATCGTCTGAATGAATATTGGATTGAGGCAAATAAATCTCTTTTTGTTATATTTGTCATTTCCTATCGTTAATCATATGGAAAATAAAGTTGTATACAAAATGATTACTATGATTTACGGGAATTTCCCCTGAATAAATGAAAGATCTCTATTTATTTATCCCAGGTTACATCCTCTCATATATATTTTTTCCAGATGTAGTGCAAAGTTTTTATGGAAGCGAATCCCTGAGGAAATCAAGACAGATAATGCGGAAATACAAAAAGTTTGGAGTGTGGGACAAGCTCTCTGGAAGAGAGAACAGCCAGAGGCATTCAAAATACTACTCAACACACCCTGGTCGGATAATGTGAGGGAACTCATGGCAAATGTAACAGGTATGATGAGTCCTTTAAAAAGATAACCAATTATTGTTGAGCTTCATTTTCGTAGATGAACCCCCCATCATCATCTATATTTTATAATTTTTGTGCTAACCATGTTATGTTTATTTCATGTTTTCAGGGGAATGAAACGTCAGTAGTCTTATTGTAATTGTGAGGTCAACAAATAATATATTGTAATGGCATTTTACCATAGAGATATAAAGAGCTTCAATAGCAAAGAAACAACGTCGTTCAGCTGTATTATGTGTGTCCAATATAAACAAAGTAATTGTACTACGTCATCGTAAGCTGATTATAGAGATAGATTATATCTCTATGATCAGCTTACGATGACGTAGTAATAATTACTTTGTTTATATTGGACACAAAAATACAGATGAAGGGAATAAGCTCTCTACATCTTTTTATCTCAATGCATTCTACCCGCTTGTCGGTAGTTTTAATGACGTCAATCCAGCAAGCGAAAATCAGCTCTCTCTAGGCAATGAGTTTACATATCAATATACCTTGTTGCAAACGAGTCTGAAGTCTCCCTCATAGTCAAGTCAAAAATTAAATGCATTGGTTTTTTTAAAACGATTATATTACTCTGCTCTCAAGAATTACTCAGAATGAGGGATTATAGATTAGCGAAGCAGCATAAAATAGTGCAGAATATCTACATATTAGTTATTGTGTCGCATAAAGATATTACAATATGCCAAACGTTTTTTTTCTTCTTTTCTTATTGCAATCCCTTTTCTTTCCAACAATCAATCTGTGAAATAAGTCCGGGCATGTCATCCTTACTCATTAGATTTTAGAAGAAAACACAGTGCCCAAAGTTGTTCCAAATTACAGTCATTATTAATATGATACTCTATATATACTTCCATTTCAGAGACAATCCGTCGCCGTCACGTGGACTTAGTTGCCTCCGCCTACTCATCCATTAGTATCTCAGACTTCTCAAACTACGTTGGCCTCGCCGAAGAGCAGGCAAGGGAGCTTGCTCTTCGTCAAGATGGATGGAAAATGGAGGGCTCCGTGATTCTCCCCATTCGTAAAAAGTCCCCCAGCGTCCAAAATACTCCCTCTGAAGTTCAAATCGCTCAGCTAACGGACTATATTTCCTTTTAGAAAAATAAGTATTGAGTGGGCGATTCACTTTTTTATTTTGATGAGTTTTCTTCCGCCATTTGTAATAATAATAATAATAATCAAAAGGACAACTAAATATAACAAAAAGAGAAAAACCTAGTGGATAATATCACATATATATTTTTTCACATAACAACTATTTATTTTCAAATATAAAAGAGAGGAAAAGGAGGTTTTAGGGTGTGCTTGAGTCGCTGTTGGAATATCTGAGACCGTTGTAGACCTCGTTGATAGAGTCTTGTTTAAGTATAGCGGCAATGCTTTCCTTTTCCTCTGGACTAAGATCCGTTTTGGGGAACTTGACGTCAAATGTGACGTAGAGGGTTCCGAAGAGGTTATTGTTGTCGTAGTTGGGCATGCCCTCCCCTTTTTTCGGATCCTGGCTCCAGGCCAGGTGATTTTTTTCTCGTGTGATTTTGACCTTGTGCCCGTCCAAGTGCTCGATCTCAGTCTCGAAGCCGTTGAGGGCGTCTGTGAGGGAAATTGTGAGATTAGTGTAGAGGTCGTCCCCTTTCCGCTCGAATGTTGGGTGTGGCTCCGTGCGGATTTTGATGATGAGGTCTCCGGGATCGCCGTCCAGATGGGGCTCCCCTTCCGCCACAAACTTGGTCTCCATGCCGTTTGTCATGCCGACTTCAACCTCTACTTCCAGAAGGTGCTCCTCGTTGACGAATCTAAAAATCAAAAATATTTTTTTAGGATTTCCAAATGAAGTTAGAATAGATAATTTAAAAAAACCCTGTTAACATTGAAAGGAATAAAAACACAAAAAGACGATATTTAACAAATTATATCATTACTCATCCCTTAAAATACAAAGCCGAAACTAATCAACATGGTATCTAAAATAATAGCAAGACACTCTTTAATTTTGATAATAAGTTAGCGATTTTTAGTTATGATCGGTACAAAGGGAACACAAGTTAGCAAAAATAAATAATCGAACACTATTAAATGATTATATCATAGTGTGATTACTTAAGATGGAATTTGAAAGGATATACGTTATCGATGCTCAATTTATTTTACTTCCACGATATTATTATATAACCTCGTATTTACCAATGTTTCTACAGAACCAAAAATGTACCTCTAACATTATATATGGTTAAAGAACTAGAAAATTCATATGAAAGGGGAGCGCTTCACTAATAGCTTGTGACTTTTTATTATAATTTGTTCGCTTAATGTTACGAAACAAAAACCATAATCATGATAATTTATAGATAGAGAAAAGACAGTTTTTTTAAACGTGATTTGTTGAAAGAAGAGTAGAGTAAATATTACAAAAATGCAGTTGGTTAAATGCTACAAAGGATCGCTTCACTCGCGGCTGTGAGGAGTGAAACTCAATTCAGAGATAATCTAATTATCTCTTCTTCATGTGCCTTCATCCATGTTTTCATTGTCGAATCATTAGTATGAAACATCCTATTCCGCCTAATTATATTCATTGAATAAATCAACTGCTAATACTCAAGAAAAAGTTACGTTTATTTGTTTGCTCATATCAGCAAATAAATAGATCATTTGACTATGAGAGGCCAAAAAATAACATTCATTTTCTCTCGCTTTGGATGTGAATGATCTCAGTCTAATATATCGAACCTAAACCGGAAGGGAGTTTCTATTGACACATGTGGTGACCAGACCTACCCGTTTTGAGCAACATGTCCCAACTTTACCATAGTTTCATTGCTTAATTACAATTTCTACTTTATTATAAGGATTATTTTCAGAAGAAACGATAACATTTCTCTTCTTAAATTGTTTATTTTAAAATAAAATTGTCAAAATAAATGAAAACGTAAATGTCCTAATTTCTTCATTTCATTTCTAGAATATTTTTATTATTTTTATTTACAAGCCGCATATGTCCCCGTTTTTCATTTCACAAGTACGACCGAATTACTTTAAATCCTTTATTCACTGCAGGTAATGGCCCTACTTTTAAAAGGACTCCCCCTTAACTAGCGCACTCTATTTTTTAAACCCATGACGGGATATTTAATAGTAAAATAAGTAGTTAGTGCAAGGCTTTCCAGAGTTGACGAATTTGAACAATATAATATACAAGGATTAAGAGGAGTCTTTTTAAAGGAACTTTACATCTCTGGAACCCACAGGTTTATAAGGGAATGAGACATTACTATTTTTTGGACATTATTAATAAGAATATTTCTTACTTGACATTGGGGCACTCATCGCAGACTTGTTGCTGCGTCATTTGGAACCGTCCAGGTCCCATGGATCGCGTGACCATTTCCTGTCGGCAGTTGCACTTCCGCGTGCCCTTTGCGGGCTTCATGACTGGCTTATTGTGGGTAATCTCCACAAAGTTCCCCAGATAGAGCTCTTCTAGGGACACGGCCAGATCCATAACGATGTTAGCCCCCTTGTTGGCCTGTCGCTCACCTCCGCCGCCGTTATCAAAGAAATTGAAGCCAAAGTCCCCAAAGAAGCTTGAGAAGGGATCCCCGCCTCCGCCGCCTCGACCCCCTTCCTTCTGAAGGCATTCTTCCCCGCATCGGTCGTAGAGCTTGCGGGAATCCTCGTCTGAGAGGGCCTCGTATGCAGCACCCAGGTCCTGGAAGCGCTGATTCGCATTGGGATCGTTCGGGTTCTTATCGGGGTGCATCTCCTTGGCAAGCTGACGGTAGGCCTTCTTGATCTGGTTCTTGTTTGCGTTACGCTTCACGCCAAGGATCTTGTAGAAGTCACGCCTAAAATAAACGTCAATGATGTTTTATGAGTATTTATGGTATTATATTAAATGATTTTCTTTGCATTTTGTATAAAAGAGCTCTACATGTCTCTTAAATATTAATCATAAGCTAATTTGTGCAGGTTTGTTATTTTTAAAAATAACTTTCATAACAATTCGCTAGCCCCCAAAACTGCGATTAACGATCAATTCATAGAGGACTTTTATTTAATATTAAAGAGCAAAAATAAATGCCAATGCTGGCATATTTTATTCACTATTATTATTACAATTGGCTAGCATCTTATAACAAGGAACTTCACATATTTGTTGATACACATTTACCCCATTGTGAGCTCGTGTTCTTTACTTTAGATCGTAGTTGTATATTTATCTATATAACTATTGTAATACAGTAAAGACCTTGTAACAATATTAGTATCAATCGAAGCACGATAAATATTCAAGTTTTTCGTATGGCTAATTCATATTTAGAGTATCAACATATGACTTATGGACATGCATACTGATTAATACATTCTATAACATATAATAAATCAGAAATTTTGGCAAATGACTAGGCAAATGTGAGAAATGCACAATATTTTGATAATAAATGATATAGTTTATGCTTTATAAATGAACAAATTAAAAGGTTAAATAAAAAACAAAATGATCCTTTGCAGTTGCTGAGATCAAAAGCATAAGAAAGGAAATCAGAAGAGTCAAAATTAAAGTTTTGGAAAGTAGAAAAGATCGTCGAGAATAGACTTCATTCAAAAATAAGGAGAATAAATGAAATAAAATATTTATGAGAGAAAAAAGTGTAATTTTATATCGGGAAATGGTAAAAATATCTACGAAAATAAATATTGGGCTACATTTTGACTCAATTAAATGAGTCAAGAAGAGATTTGAGTACAATTTGTACAACACAAGCTCATAAACCCCCGAATACTCACTCTGCTTCCACAAGAACGGTGCCCAAGAGGGCAAAACTCAGTAGATACGCTCCGAACCACATGACTGATGATCACCCCCTCTTAAGAATAGATTAGGAGCTCAAGATCCCTGAGTTGAATGTGTATTATTATGATTACAACCGGGTTTCTTGACTACCTCATCATCGTGGTGTTTTTTCATTGGCTCTTGTCGTACAATAAACATAAAACAGATTACTCCATTACGTGACGTCATAACATGACACAGGAAAGAAAAAGAAGGAAAAACCTTTCTCTCTCTTCGTTCCGGCTTTTAAGACCGGACAGAGGTGATGAATTGGAATAAAAGCCCATTATCCGGCATGGGTTGAGTCTTAGATATGACTTATTTGAGTCTTGTCAGCTTTGCTTAGTAATCAAAATAATGTGCTGTCATAAAATAGGTACTTGATACTACAGCAATCGGTTGTATCAATTTACACTTTCATTGTGTTGTTAACTCCCCATATACTCTGACAAGTTCTTCACCAATGAAACCTTGCATAAATAATATTAATAACATGTTTATATATATGAATGAAAATAACCAACAATGATGGAAGCAAATATTTACTAACATGTTTTTTAAAGCAACACATTGACTAAGCAAACATTATTTTGCACCTAAAGTTGTCCTGATGGAAAATGTAATACATAAAGATTAATTCACGGTTGATAAGAAGGAAATAAAGCTTTCTTAAGACTGTGCAATTAATAATTGCCCAGAGAATATGTATGAAATGTCCAGTAAGTAAATTTGAACGAAAAAAGACGTCAATAAAAAATAACAGTTTCTTTGAAAAGGTTATAGTTTGTTTTAGTACAAATAATGTTATCCTAGAAAATGATTATATATATATATATATCAGGCTTGTGAGCGTTCAGCTTTTTTGGCGTTCCGTTCAGCGTTCAATTGTAAAAAGTGAGGAGGGTTTTTTAGTAAAGAAATCTCCAAAATAAGTGAAGACATTTTTTTAGCAAAATAATTTCCCAAAAAGTGAGGACGTTTGTTTTTTCGAAAATAATTTTAATGAGTCCTTTAAAATTTCGCATAAAATTTATAGCCATATACTATATTATAAATTGAACGCTGAACGAAGGGCTATTTCTTGGCGTTCCGTTCAGCGCTGAATTTTTTTGGTGTTCCGTTAATTGAACGGCGTTTAGTTTTGCGTTCCGTTCACAAGCCTGAAATTTATATATGTTGCGGCCAAAAGAACTTAAGAGACAGTGAGTGATATATCTAATATGGTATTAAGAAGAAACAGTCAAGGAAAATACATCCTAAGAAGAAATGGCCCAAGAAAAGAATGGATGAGGAAGAAATGACCCATGATAGAAAAGTAAAATGATGACTAAGAAACAAATGACCAAAATAAATATTTTCCTCGTCTAACAACAACATATAAATAATTTGTCTATAATTGTAAAACTAATATAATTCTAGCATTATATACTCAATTTGTATTACAAAATAGCATTTGTACAAAACTTGGCTGAATCCCACTCAAATAAAATTTTCACTCTTTTCTTTCTTTCAGTCAATCACGCTCCTTAATTAATTCATTTCGTCGTGTAGATTTTTTTTCAATGTTATTAATAAATACAGTTACTTAATGTATATTATCATTGTATTTCATTTAATCGGTTTACAAAGCTTTAAAACAGAAGAAATTATTGAAACTAGGGCATTTTTACTAAATATCAAATAATTAAAATACATTTTTAACCCTTTAACTCCAGAGTGTACTCTCAAGTTTATATAAAGAACACTCAAATTGGAAATATTATATACTTATATAGCAGATTCTTTAATCTAATTTAACATTGAATATACCTATTTATTTATTTGGGTTACATATCTCCATTTTTTAAGTATGTTAATTGATATTTTTTGTTGATAATTAAAATTAATAAATTATGTTTTTTGGCGTAAAAGTTAGATCCCTTAAGTCAAAAAGATCAAACTATAACATTTATTGAAATAAAAAAAGTAGAGCTGGGCAGGGAAACCAAACCTTCGAAGCAAGGATCAAGGTGATTCCCAAACATGTTTTGACAAAGTGATGGCTTTATAACACTTGATAACGAATCATTTTCTAAATTGTGGTTTCGAAAAAAGTGTCCAAACCTTTTTTAGTCGGAGGAATCGGGGTTAAACCCAAATGCCTCTGTTTCCGAATCCCTTTTTTGAACCATTTAGTGGTTTCGAATCGGTTCAAATTGTTTGTTTTAAACTTGGTACCCTGCTCAGTTCTAGAAATAAGAAAAACAAAAAATAGCAACCAAAGATAAATTAATTTATTCTAATATCATACTATGAGAAATAAAGCAACAAAAAATAATAATTATGAAGATAAATTATCAGATCAAATAGTAATAATTTATTTAATAGTAATAATAAGTTAATGTTTCCAGCGGCAGAGGATTCTTCTACTTTATCCAGCGACGTAGTTTTGATGAACACTGGGTTTGATGTCGCAAATGGCGGATATGAGGCCTTCCATGACCTTATCCTTGTTGACATTCATGAAGATCGCATGCCCTCAATTTTATTTTTGGTGTCCAAATCGATTCTTTGTACGATGTCGTCCTTGGAGCCAATGAATCTGTTGAAAATGATGAAACAATAATTAAATTAATAGAATATCGACCTAAAGAACAGCTAAATGATATAATGACTCCATAAAGGAGGGAAGATCAATGTCCGGCTCAGCAGCTGATCGACAGAACTGCGGCATGAAATGTGTTCATGGAACTATCTTTGGTTTATCCAATGCTTCTATAGTTTCAAAACTATTTATATTCATAATTATCGTCAATAATTATGATACGATTATAATAATGCTTTTAAGGTAAACTTTATTTTGGAATTCTATGTACCGAATCACTTTTCAACTATAATTATGAATCTCCAAACGCAAGATGATAATAGGGACAAGAAATCCATGACATGACTACTTGTTTTTTGTACAGTTATTTGTTTTTCTTTCATCATATAAATGTATTTGATCGTATAATATATTCATAGAAACCCTTATATGACATGTAGAACCAAATGGAATTACATATTTTGTGTAAACTCTTTTTGTGATTTGTGTAAATATATAAGTATTTTTTGTTAATTGACGATATATATTTAAAAGACACATACATCATAGAAATTAATTGTCGGAATGGATGCAGATTTCTAAATAGACATCAAATGTAGAACTAAGTATGTTAAGTGCCAATAAGTAGCTATCAGCTATAAATCATCATTATTGATGAATGCAATAGATACAAATCTTAAAATATGTAGCCAGTATACTAAGAAAATATGGCATAAATAGAATATATTCAGCTATTATTGAGCAAATAAATATATTATTTTCTTGTTAAATGATAGTTTTAAAGAAAATCATATAGATGCATGAAAGGATCGGTGTCAATTCCACTATAGTCCAAAAATGCAGTGCATGAATGCTGTATTTTTAGAAGTAATTAATAAATAAAAACAATAGAGATATATAGCTCTGGTAGTTAGAATATATAGCATTAATGGGATAGTTAGATATTGTTCAGTATATAAATACTTCATTTTCTTGTCAAATGATGATATTATATTCAAAGAAACCCTTGGAATCAATAGAAGAACCCACCTCGCCTCATGATCCTTGAAGTTCTTTTCTCTTTGGACCTTGAAGGCTTCGATTTCAGCTTGTGCCTCTTCCTTGGCTTGTTTGAGGCGTCGATTCTTTCGTTTCCTTGCCTCGGCAACCTTTTCTGCAGCCTTTTTCTCGGCAGAGAGGAGCTGTTGAATACCTTGGGTTTGAGACGCCATCCTGATCACGGATCAAAACTGTGTGAAGGAGTTTCTGTCTGATGTTTTTGAGTCTTTATCAGTTTCTTCTCCTCCCCTCTTATTATTTGACAACTAATCGATGAGAGTAAGGAACTCGTGATGTTCTTTCTCCACCAAATAATAGCTATAAATATAGCTACATGGCTAAATATCTCTTCATTAGGGGTGCATTGAACACCTAGGAGTTATTTCGAACCTAGAATATAAGCGATTCTTCTTTTAATTAAATATATTGGAACTGGGATTAGGAAGAAAAATGGACTGCTGGTACGCCTTGTCGGTAGCAAGCTGTTTTCAATTGGTATCTATAGTTTTATATTAAAAACATTTATAGACTGTAGACAGCATCGGCATATGATAGATTCTGAAAAAAAAAACTGCAATTCATTTCAAGAAATCAACTGTTAAGATCTAACAGATATCAATTAACATGTAATGAGTAGCGCTACTCGGTAGATTTTTCAATCTCAAAATATTCTGCATAAGGAATATATATATATATATATATATATATATATATATATATATATATATATATATATATATATATATATATATATATATATATATATACTGCTGGTAATATCGATTACTTATCTACATATAACTTATAAACATGAAATGTTATTTTCATTTTATACTAATAAGTTATTGAAAAAAATGATCCTGGAATTAGTAAATAGTTTTTAGTTTTTATAAGGATTTTACTGTATTTCTTAGACAATAAAAATGCAAATAACTCGATGTATATTGAATTACAAAGTTTTTAAAAGCACTTGTTTATTTCATGTAAATATTATACTATTTATTCTTGCTGTTACGGGCAAGCAATGAGTTGAAATTCGGCATGGCGATGTATCACGATCCGATATTGTGCATAGCTATATTTTTTCCATTTATAGACAAGGTAAACTGAATAAGAACAAACCTGCAAGTTAGTGAATGATTTATTTAAACGAACGACCGAAATTTTCCTTGTCGTTTATCGTTCGCAAACGATCACAAATCAACAGGTCTTATCATAAACAATAATCTTTAAGAAACCATGGTGTTCCGCCTCTGCATATAAAAATAGCATCTAGCATATCATTTAGGACAACTTACTGGGTTTTTATTCTCGAGCCTAATTGATTAGAAGAAAAGGAGCTCAACTAATAATATTAATCTAAGTAACACCTCTGCATTTTCATCATGATTATTGTGACGTGAGAATCAATTCAGTGATAATAATTTAATGTTTGTCTTCTTCAAACGAACCATTATAAATTAATTAATATCAACTTTATAATGTTTAAATGAACTATAGCAATAATATCCTCAAGCACATTATTGACGATAAATAGATCATCACTCCCTGACGATGAGAGGTACAAAATGAATTATCAAATAAGGAACTTCAACAAATAAAAAAGTATATCTTTATCGCGGAGTTTGCGAGAGCGATCATCAATACATCCTTTATAAAGTTGTCTAAAGATTCTTGAGGAATTGTGGGAACATATCAATATTTGTTGAGGAGATTGGATGCATTTTATAATTAACAAAAGTAGCTTTCTTTTCTTATTATCTTATAACATTTACGAATAAAATATTACTTAGTATTTAAAAAAAAAATAAATTAGAAAGTGTTCATAAGTAAGGATAAAATTAAATGGAAATGTGTGAAGTACCTAAATAGGTATATATATGCCTTTTTCAAATAGATTCAAGTCTAAAACACTCTTTTCCAATAATTAAATGCATTTATTTGATATGGTAAGAATTCTTTACAGGATTTATCAACATAGGATGTTATTTATGCATGTTATTCATAGAACTATATAGTCCAATATATATCATTGCATAACTTAATATAAAGGTGCAACGTATTATTTGCCATTTGGTTAATCATTGCTTTGATTTCAAGGCACTTTGAATTTTATTAATAAATGAAAATCAAAAGTATCTTATATCCCATATCGACAAAAGAATAGATAACTTTAAAATAAGTCACTCAAGTAATATTATTTAAAAAGATATTCAACTAAGTCCTATTCTGGCTTAAATATTTGATCGTTACAAACACTTTAGCGTTTAGTGCTATGTCGTGTGCCAAAACAAGAGAATATAGGTTTTGTCCCTTCTATAAGGATGTAAGGGAAGCCTTAATTTATTTTTAAATGTTCTAAGGGAATGCTTTATTCAAAAGTTTAATCTGCAAATGCTAATAAGATATTTTATTTACTTATTGAGGTCCGTTTTAAAATGATATTGATTTTATAACATCAACTTTGAGTATATTAATTATATTGTAAATAAAATATCCCACCCCGTTAATTGGTCAGTAAATACGGATTTTATGTTTCATCAGCTGAAGTTGTAAAAATATTTATCTATATATATATATTTTAGTGATCTTTTTCATAAATTTGATTGTTTTTCTTTATAAATGTTGATTTTTGTTATAAAACAATTGAAAAGCTAGATTTTTAAAAATTAAGTTGTACGCTTGGTAAAATCAATGACCATCAAAGGTGGTAAATCTATCTATTCTGATATTTGTTAATTTATCTTAGATCTTTCGATCATTAATTACTTCATTATATATATTATTCATTACAATCTTCCTTATTGGTATTTAAAAAAATCCTAAACGCAACAATGGGAATTAATGAAATCACATAACTACTCCTAATAATAACAGGCACGTAGCAATATGGACATTATAAATTTAAAGTTCACCCAACCTCTGCGTTCAAGATTGACCTGGGAGTACCATAAATTCAAAGGTACTCAGTTTGTTTTTATCAAAATATACCCTTCAACCATTTAAAAAAAAATATTATTGGATATTTTTTTACAAATAGATAGTTAGATAGAAATTAATCTGTGTTGATAAAAATTAACATCATAGTGTTTAATAAGATAAAATACATTTTTTGACTTTTGTTTATTTTCCACCTCAATTAATTAAATCAGCATTTTTTTTGTTCATTTGGAGGTTTTATTATATTAATTAAAGTCCACTAGTGTCCAGGTTTCCCTCGATAGTCTTATTGAAATTAAATAATCAGACTCACTCATTTATATAACTTCATCATGACTCATGATGAAGTAATATAAATTAGTGAGTCTGATTATTCAAATTTCAATAAAACTGTACAGGGAAACCTGGACATCATGAGTTTGATAATAATACTAGGTTTTGATAAGATTATTCAATTGGGGTTTATTCGGTTCCGTTTGTTTGAACAGCGTAAATTCCTCGAGAGGAAATAAGCTTCAGCATTTACTACTATGAGGAACTCATTATTTTTTATATTGGAAATGCTTTAAACATAATTTGAATTAAGATTAAAAAAAAAGATTTATTGATAATTGCTTTCTCACTGGAATGATTGGCGTTGTTCTATACACTACGTTCTATGGACACGTGTTGGTCATCGCTCTAATGACCGGTTTACATGGGGCTGAGGTACGCTGGGCCTAGGCAGCCGCTAGGTCCTAACCTACGGCTGGAACCTACGCGGCCCGCCTTTAGGCCAAACAGCCACAACCCCATGTAAACCGGTCATTAGACTGTAAGTCCAATATCTTTCTAAATATGAGTTTGAGAGGGTTTCTTATGATATAAACTTGTGTTTCGCGTACATTTGTACATCTGCTGTGTTGTTTTCATAACTTTTTTTTTCTCTGCAGCAAGGCCTTTATTAGTCACATAAAAAACACATTAAAGCAACTTTTTGTTTAAAAGCAACGACGAAATGGACCTTGAAAGCTAGTGAACGACCATCGTCAAGTTGTTGGACTCTGGCCAATCCCACAAGGCTATCATGATAATGCTTGGGGTAAGCTGAACCTTCATCTGGCGTTCCAAAAAAGTTATCAAAGAGACAGGCTAACCCACAAGGAAGCCTGAACAAGGAAAGAAGCGATCAGTGAGTACACCAAGGCTGACCAAAATCGTCGCCGGCAAGATTCTTCGTAACCCGCCCGCTCAATGAATAAGATGACTCAGGAGTACAACGTATCTGAGAGGGCCATCGGGAGGGTGGTCAAAGCTGACTTGGGAATGAAGCCGTCCATGTTTAGGAAGATACATCTACTATACAAGGCCACAAGGGTCAAGAGGAAGGCTAGATCAAAGTTGGTTCTCAAATGGTACGCAGACAACCCTAGTGTCGTTGTGATCTTCTCTGATGAGAAACTTTTCGAGACCACAAAGAGGTTCAATCCTCAAAATGATCGTATATTGTGCAGGGATGCTTCCAAGATACTAGAGAATATCAGAAACGTCTACCAGATGCAGAAGCCAGCATCTGTGATTGTCTGGGGGCCGTGGCCTCCAATGGCAAGAAATCACCCTTACTACGGATTCCAGACGGTGTTAAAATCAACAAAATCATATTTTAGGACTTCCTTAAGACCAAAGTATTCCCGTGGATCCAGAAAGAGTGTGGAGGAGTCCCTGTCTGCTCCAGCAAGACGGAGCTCCGACCAGTACTGCAAAGATTGTGCAGGACTGGTGTGCTGCCAATTTTTACCACTTTTGGAGCAAGGAGCTTTGGCCTTTCTCATCTCCTGATTGCAACCACCTTGACCTTGCCATGTAGGGGATGGTGTAGTGGAAAGCCAATGCTAAACCAAGGGTCAATAAGGACCAGCCGATGGCCACAGCTGAGGCTACCTGGAACATGATTCCCGAGGAGATTGTGCGTAATAGATGCACTGGTGTGGTCAAGAGACTTAGGACTGTGGTTGGAGCAAATGGTAGATACGTGGAATAACTTTGTAATATATATTTTGAAGCAGTTTGTTGTCAACAAAATTTTCAAAGTAATATATTTTCTAAATTATGTATTTTGGGAGCTATTGCGTAATTTCCATGTTTCACTAATTCTGCCTAACCCTCTACATATTAAATGCAATGTTAGTCATCACTAGGACTGGGCAAAAAATATGCGAATAAAAATCTGGAACCAAAATACGTTTTTTAAATGATTGGCATATTTAGCATTTTTCTAGTTTATTCACATATTTAGCAATTTTTTTAGTTTATTCGTATATTTTGCTATTTTCTTCATGATTCACCCACATTTAGCTCATTTTTAGACTCGTTGATTGACAAATGTAGGGAAAAAGTGGACAGTCGATCCTTGTCGGAATCTGGCTCCCTAACATATACAAACATGTTGTCATTCATAAATTAAATTGAAGCATGTTTTAGTTCTCTCCCACTTATGTTAAGCGCAAGTTTTTTTAATCTCTCTTGCATAACTACAAGATGACTTTCATTATCTTTCCCTATTCCCTGTAAGCCTGCAAGCTCGTATTGAATTTTTTTTCTTATGTTTTTATGGTTTATTAGTCACACAATATCTTTATTTTTTACTTTATATATTATTTGTATGATCAAAAAGTGTATATAAACCCTTAATGTATATATGAAATAATAAAAATATCTAAATTGTAAAAGAAAATTTATTAGCATATTTCATTATTTTTCCGCATATTTCTTAGTTTTTTGTTCCAGATTTTGGGCTTTAAAAGATATATTTTTACTCCAGATTTGCCCAGCCCTAGTCATCACATAAGTGAGATGAGGTTAGGAAGTGGCCCTTTTTGTAAACACAGAGGTTTGGTTGTTCAATACAAATATAACAATAGCATAAGATACTGAATTGTGGGTAATTAAAAGAGAAGTGACGCTTACCGCTAGTGTCCTGACAATTGAAAATAAGCCAAAGTATCAATGGGATTTTAATCCAACCAATGTTTATACAATGCTAAATAATTATTTAATAGATGGAACCCCTTTAATGTTGCCAGTGTAGGAAAATCAGATGAAACCTGAAAGGTTCTCAAAAGCAAATATGTGTGTATTTTTTTTTGAGTTTCATAGAGATATAAAGATATAGCTTATCTTATTGTCAATAGCAGAGAAACATCGTTCAGCTGCCACCTGTGCCCAATAATAAAAAATTAATTTGTACAACGTCATCGTAACTTGATCATAGAAATATAAATATCTGTTTATATTGTGCACAATAAGGTATTTATGTCCGTATTTCTGCGTATTTGCTCGCAATCGACCTTAAACGCAATCGTTTGACAACTTTAATGGAATGTCTGGCATTGTTCAGCGCAATAAGGACGAGTTTTCCCGCCAAAATTGCTACTGTTTTCTGGGATGCACGCGGTGTAATCCACATAGATTATATTCAGAAGGGAGGAACAATCAATGGCGAATATTATACCCCTTTAGTGGATCGATTAAATGAGGATTTACAGAAAGAAAAACCCCATTTGGCCAAGAAAAAAGTTATTTTTCATCTAGACAATGCAAGAGTCCACCTTGCATTGCAAATAAATGAATTCTTTTTTGTTGTTATTAGATCGTCCACAGAAAAGGTCTATTAGAAATATCTGATCATAGAAAGAAACTCTAAACCCAGCATTCCTCTTAGTCAATGACCTAGTTAATTTGTTAATGACTGAAATTGCATTATAAGATTAGTGAAATATTTGCAAATAAATTCACTCCATATCAAATAAGACAATCAACTAAATTGTCGACTTTTGATGTTAGAGGAAAAGAGGAACTTTCAATATAGTTCAATAAACTTTTTACCGCCCTCTATTGATGAACAATAAAATTAAAGTTAGATCTCATCGACAAATATTATAATGGAACATTTTATCGTACGCGGCCATAGAGATCTAAAGATATAGGGAGTTTATTCCCACCAATTAGCAGCGAAACATCGTTCAGCTGCATTCTGGACACAATGACGTATGTCTCTGAAGAATCATAGAGATATAAAAATGTAGAGAGCTGATTCCCTCCAATAGCAGAGAAACATCGTTCAGCAGTATTTTGGACACAATGGCGTATTTATCTAAAGAATCCAATAAGCTCTCTATATCTTTATATCTCTATGCACGCAGCTACTACGAGTGAATAAATCCTAGCAATGATAGGTTCAGAAAGCTCTGGTAAGTATTCATTAGTATACTCATAACTATTTCTTAAAAATGAAATTATCTTAAGATCTGTCGAGAATACCTTTTAAATAAATAAAGTTGTTGGTCTTATCAAATTTACAAATATTGACGAACATAAAATAATATAACATATGGTTAATATCATTGACATAAATTAAATTTATATACATACAATATAGTATATACTAATTAAAGTACTATTTTCTTCTTCATATATGTACAGTTATATGATATATTTAAAGCATACAAAGTAAATTTCAACCATAAAAGTACAGTTCTTAGGTAACTAAAGTAATATGAGTAAATAATTAATAAGATATATATATATATATATATATGTATATAAACATTGGGGTCGAATCAAGTACTTGATATGAACATGAGTCTTGGGGTTAGGAGAAAACTGGGCCAAGAAGTCATACTTAAGGACATAATGGACTTGTATATAAGATCAACTAAGCTGATAATTGCCATCATTCAAGATCAAGTCTTCAGTTCAAAGAGTTGGTAGTTGAACAGACATTCTCAATTATGATTTCTAAAATCCTGGTTGTGTCTGCTATTGTAAGTCTTGCATCAGCTGATTTTCGTTTGAAACGAGCGGCTGAAGGAGATATCACTGATATCACCAGGAAAATCACAATCGATGACAGAAATCTCCCGGGAATAGTCCAGCCTGATGGCAAAAGATGTGTGAAGAAGATCGTCTACGTTAACGAAACTGTTTTCGAGCAAGGAATGGACTGCCATCATAAACTCAAGAAAAAGTGCCACTTGACCTACATTACTGACTACCACTCTGCTCCCGAAGAGAAGTGCGAAACCACTTTCACGAAAGACTGCCACATTAGCTTCAAGCCTGTTGTAAGTACTTTTTAAACTCTATCATGAATATTTTAAAACAATAAAATCTTTAGCCTCACACAGAGAAGGTGAAAAAGTGTCGAATCCCATACAAAAAGAAATGTGGCTCTGGAATTGTTGGACCTGAGATCTGCCGGAGAGTCACTGAAACTCTATGCGAGACTACCTACAAGGAGTACGCCCTGGATCAAGACGAGGCTGATTGTAAAACCGTCGAGGAGATCCGATGTGAGAAGATTCCCTTCGACATTTTGCACCTTCCCCACGCAGACAAACAGCGACCATTTGCCGAAAAGGAGAGATGCGAGAAGTGGCCCGTTCAGAAGTGTCAGGTCAACAAGAAGAACGTGAAGAAGATTCACCCCGACACTCAGTGCAAGAAGATTCCTCGCAAGATCTGTGCCCCTAGTAACTGCCAAGTGTTGCCAGGCCCCGAGATTTGCAATGATGAGACCCGAACTGTGATCCAAAACGTTCCTGAGGAGGAATGCGACCTCCAGCCTCAAGAGCAATGCCGCACCGAGTCCACTCTTGTGCCTCGACTCGTTCCAAAGAAGAACTGCATCAAGGTCCCTAAGGATATTTGCGTTAGTACGAGAAAGAACCCCAAGACCATCACCAAGCCTGTGGTCAAGAACTGGTGCTACGATCCCAATGAATTGAAGAAACATGCTTCCGATTAGGCTTAAGATTAATTATCCTATTGAATTAATGATTTTGTTGAAATACATATGTTATGTCCTAAGCCATCGAATTTCATCCGGTTTTTTTGACACTATTCAGCAAATTTTAATATATTATAAGCGGAGGAAAATAGAAAAAAACCCTCTAGTACCCATAGTGATGGCCGAACACAAAAGAAGCCCATTATTGAACTTTCTGCCACATTGGTAGTTTCTGGGATAATAATGCGTTAGCAGCTTGTCTAAGTACCCTTTGACTGGGGTTGTTTCCTGAGAAGGTGATAATAGGACAGTACGACAGTTTGGATTAATTTGCTGACTATATAGTTCATCGTATGACCCAAATATATATATTTTTTTTTGTAAAAATCAAGTCTAAAAACCCAAATAATTGATACTTCTATTTAAGTTAATATTTTTTAGTTGCCTTTAATAGTTAACAGTATTTAAAATATACATTCTCTTTGAAATTCGGGCTTGTCTTCACAAGGTTTATAAGATGAAGCTTCCATATCCTTGGTTTGATATGCTTATTCAAACGCTAAAATACTTTTTTATCTACGTATTGTATAAAACCAATTACATTGAACTTAATTGTGGCAAAAAATAGAGTTTCATTCAGTTAAAGGTAAAATTGGCTCTGTTAAAGGTCATAGATGTCAAAAAATGTGTGCATGGCTGCCTTGAGATCTTATGGATTCCGCCAAAGTTGTCTTTTGAATAATAACAGCAAATTATTTGTATATTTAGTTGGATGAGGAAATCAAGGTAGTCCTCGAATATAATATATTGTGTATTGTAGATGAGCATATAAAAGTAAAACATGATTTATTTCAAAATACTTTTGCATTGTGTTATCATTATTTTGAAATAATTATATTAAGAATATTCTGGAATCTTCGAATTTTTGTATATAAAAACACAAACAGCAATGAATTATAAAAGATTCCTTGTCAATTACTTTATCAACAAAGTTACGCAACTACAACAACAATTCGATATATAGTTGTCTATTGTAACAATCACTTGAAACTTTCACTTAATATTTCCACCAGCTAATCTATTAAAGGAATAATTGATTTTGTTACTACTATAAGCTCTAGGTATTCATTTATATGATCAACAACTATCGTGTGAAAAGCGGTTAAAAAAAATATATATCCAACAAACTAAAAATGTATTTGGTATCTATTATAATAAATAATAAAAAAATGCCTAAAAACTAATTTTTGAAAGATCTTTATATATAACCGGAAGTTTTGACCGAGAGATGCCCTACAAATTCTTACAAAAAAATAAAGAAATAATGCAGAACATTCTTTTCCATATCCAACCTCAACTCGTGACTAAAAAGGGCTTTGGATTGCAGCATATTAATTTTCTAGGACAACTCTAAGATACGAGGGTTGTTATTTCTGTTGCATACAAAGGAAAAACATTGATGGTAGATCAAAGATATTTCGATATTAATCAATAATTTCCACGAATTCAGTATGTTTGCAGCCAGATTAGCTACAAAAGCATTATTATGAATTAAATCCATAATAAAAACATCTATCAATTTTTTTTAAAGCTTTTATATTGTTGCTTCGGTCGTACTATATCCTAGTCTATTTCTGTTTTGTTGAAGAAAAAACGTCATATCTTTTACTTTCTTTGCGTATTCAAAAGTGGGTTGGGACATTATTTGAACTTTTATTTGTGTGTTGAACGGCTGGGGCGAAGACATTTGTCTCAACTACGCCAGGAAAATACTAGCCATTCCAAGAAGGAGCTCTCTTGACTGACCTCAGCTTCGGATGTATTATTATATTTTGCGGAAGGCGTAAAGTAAGTTTTTTTGAAAGATAACTTTTAAGGGTCTATACCATAGATATATAAAGGCATAGAGAGCTTATTGGATCCTTCAGAGAAATACGTCATGGTGTCCCGAATACAGCTGAACGATGTTTCTCTGCTATTGGAAAGAGAAATAAGATACTCGTAATATCTCTATATATATCTCTATGGTTTATACCAGGGGTCGGCAACCCAAATGTTTAAAGAGCCATATTGGACCAAAAAAAGGAAAAAAATTGTGTCTGGAGCCGCAAAAAAATAATGTCTTAAATAAGCCTTATAATGAAGGCAAAAAATTCTTAATTCTAAGGTATATTAACCTATTTCCAAATTGACTAAGATGGCTCATACACATAATGAGCCGTTATGATCAATGTTTATATTTACTGTTGCGCATCCGTTATATAATGACGCACCACGTTACTATTCCGTTGTTCAATGCCGCCTCAAGTTTAACTTCATTTAAATATTAGTTAATTATGTCTCATTCCTTGAAAGAATTAGTGACGTATGATTTTTATTCCATTTTATTTTGAAAATTCGAAAAAACATCAACAAAAAGAGCTTATACATATAATATA
>CP045891.1:27461674-27473774 GCA_013387185.1 Caligus rogercresseyi
GGCTGAAGGAGATATCACTGATATCACCAGGAAAATCACAATCGATGACAGAAATCTCCCGGGAATAGTCCAGCCTGATGGCAAAAGATGTGTGAAGAAGATCGTCTACGTTAACGAAACTGTTTTCGAGCAAGGAATGGACTGCCATCATAAACTCAAGAAAAGTGCCACTTGACCTACATTACTGACTACCACTCTGCTCCCGAAGAGAAGTGCGAACCACTTTCACGAAAGACTGCCACATTAGCTTCAAGCCTGTTGTAAGTACTTTTTAAACTCTATCATGAATATTTTAAAACAATAAAATCTTTAGCCTCACACAGAGAAGGTGAAAAAGTGTCGAATCCCATACAAAAAGAAATGTGGCTCTGGAATTGTTGGACCTGAGATCTGCCGGAGAGTCACTGAAACTCTATGCGAGACTACCTACAAGGAGTACGCCCTGGATCAAGACGAGGCTGATTGTAAAACCGTCGAGGAGATCCGATGTGAAAAGATTCCCTTCGACATTTTGCACCTTCCCCACGCAGACAAACAGCGACCATTTGCCGAAAAGGAGAGATGCGAGAAGTGGCCCGTTCAGAAGTGTCAGGTCAACAAGAAGAACGTGAAGAAGATTCACCCCGACACTCAGTGCAAGAAGATTCCTCGCAAGATCTGTGCCCCTAGTAACTGCCAAGTGTTGCCAGGCCCCGAGATTTGCAATGATGAGACCCGAACTGTGATCCAAAACGTTCCTGAGGAGGAATGCGACCTCCAGCCTCAAGAGCAATGCCGCACCGAGTCCACTCTTGTGCCTCGACTCGTTCCAAAGAAGAACTGCATCAAGGTCCCTAAGGATATTTGCGTTAGTACGAGAAAGAACCCCAAGACCATCACCAAGCCTGTGGTCAAGAACTGGTGCTACGATCCCAATGAATTGAAGAAACATGCTTCCGATTAGGCTTAAGATTAATTATCCTATTGAATTAATGATTTTGTTGAAATACATATGTTATGTCCTAAGCCATCGAATTTCATCCGTTTTTTTGACACTATTCAGCAAATTTTAATATATTATAAGCGGAGGAAAATAGAAAAAAAACCTCTAGTACCCATAGTGATGGCCGAACACAAAAGAAGCCCATTATTGAACTTTCTGCCACATTGGTAGTTTCTGGATAATAATGCGTTAGCAGCTTGTCTAAGTACCCTTTGACTGGGGTTGTTTTCCTGAGAAGGTGATAATAGGACAGTACGACAGTTTGGATTAATTTGCTGACTATATAGTTCATCGTATGACCCAAATATATATATATTTTTGTTGTAAAAATCAAGTCTAAAAAACCCAAAAAATTGATACTTCTATTTTAAGTTAATATTTTTTAGTTGCCTTTAATAGTTAACAGTATTTAAAATATTATAACATTCTCTTTGAAATTCGGGCTTGTCTTCACAAGGTTTATAAGATGAAGCTTCCATATCCTTGGTTTGATATGCTTATTCAAACGCTAAAATACTTTTTTATCTACGTATTGTATAAAACCAATTACATTGAACTTAATTGTGGCAAAAAATAGAGTTTCATTCAGTTAAAGGTAAAATTGGCTCTGTTAAAGGTCATAGATGTCAAAAAATGTGTGCATGGCTGCCTTGAGATCTTATGGATTCCGCCAAAGTTGTCTTTTGAACAATAACAGCAAATATTTGTATATTTAGTTGGATGAGGAAATCAAGGTAGTCCTCGAATATAATATATTGTGTATTGTAGATGAGCATATAAAAGTAAAACATGATTTATTTTAAAATACTTTTGCATTGTGTTATCATTATTTTGAAATAATTATATTAAGAATATTCTGGAATCTTCGAATTTTTGTATATAAAAACACAAACAGCAATGAATTATAAAAGATTCCTTGTCAATTACTTTATCAACAAAGTTACGCAACTACAACAACAATTCGATATATAGTGTCTATGTGTAACAATCACTTGAAACTTTCACTTAATATTTCCACCAGCTAATCTATTAAAGGAATAATTGATTTTGTTACTACTATAAGCTCTAGGTATTCATTTATATGATCAACAACTATCGTGTGAAAAGCGGTTAAAAAAAAAAATATCCAACAAACTAAAAATGTATTTGGTATCTATTATAATAAATAATAAAAAAATGCCTAAAAACTAATTTTTGAAAGATCTTTATATATAACCGGAAGTTTTGACCGAGAGATGCCCTACAAATTCTTAAAAAAAAAATAAAGAAATAATGCAGAACATTCTTTTCCATATCCAACCTCAACTCGTGACTAAAAAGGGCTTTGGATTGCAGCATATTAATTTTCTAGGACAACTCTAAGATACGAGGGTTGTTATTTCTGTTGCATGCAAAGGAAAAACATTGATGGTAGATCAAAGATATTTCGATATTAATCAATAATTTCCACGAATTCAGTATGTTTGCAGCCAGATTAGCTACAAAAGCATTATTATGAATTAAATCCATAATAAAAACATCTATAATTTTTTTAAAAGCTTTTATATTGTTGCTTCGGTCGTACTATATCTAGTCTATTTCTGTTTTGTTGAAGAAAAAACGTCATATCTTTTACTTTCTTTGCGTATTCAAAAGTGGGTTGGGACATTATTTGAACTTTTATTTGTGTGTTGAACGGCTGGGGCGAAGACATTTGTCTCAACTACGCCAGGAAAATACTAGCCATTCCAAGAAGGAGTTCTCTTGACTGACCACAGCTTCGGATGCATTATTTTTTGCGGAAGGCGTAAAGTAAGTTTTTTTGAAAGATAACTTTTAAGGGTCTATACCATAGATATATAAAGGCATAGAGAGCTTATTGGATCCTTCATAGAAATACGTCATGGTGTCCCGAATACAGCTGAACGATGTTTCTCTGCTATTGGAGGGAAGAGAAATACGTCGTTGTGACCAGAATACAGCTGAACGATGTTTCTCTGCTAATTGGAAAGAATAAGATCTCTATATCTTTATATCTCTATGGTCTATACAAACATATACAATCAATAAAATGACTTACATAGGATGGTTTGACAAAAACAAGATAACTCCAATAGTTATACAAACTAAAGGAAGTGAATGATTAAAAGCTCCTGTTGATCTAGGAGTAGTTATTTATATAAATGGTTATTCTTTATCAATTATGTTGGTCTATTAAAATATATCCCCTTCTTTTGCACATTTATCACAACATATTTTAAAGTAGTTTTTTAGGGTAAGTTTAAGAGTATGTGTTCGATAAACTCAATTTAGCGCTACAATATTTTGTATATCAATATAAATCCAATTTCATTTAGTTGAAGAAGCAAAAAATAGTAAAACGACCATTTTTAATTAATATATCATCTGTTAGTGATTAAAGAGGTCAATAAAGAACAACATCAATCCGTTAAAATCTGAAGATCCTGGCATTGTATGTGGATGTTTCACAAACTTTGAATATATAATTTTAATTGCTCTTTAGTCGAGATATGAATTTTCGACTAAAAAGTCTACTCATATTATTTTTATGCAAGTATATTGGCCAGATAATAATTGAAATTAATAAGACATATTTCTTCCCTGTTCAAGACAAACATCCTTTTTTTATTTACAAGCACCCTGTGAAGAATTGCTTTTCTATGTACTCTTGTCTTTTTGTTTAATGGTAGTGAACTATTGGGAAAAAATGATCCATAGTGTTACAGTTCCTACATTACCTCGAAGTGGTTTCGGTTGCGAGCAAATTAGGAAAGAGAAGTCAATAGATAACATTTTGGTCTCATTAATAATGTTGAATTAAATTGAGCTGAAAGTCCAAACATATTTTGTATATGATAAATGCAGCTACTCAATAGCATACATGATATTAAAAGTATCCTGTTCATTTAAAAAGATGAACTATTTTTGGGGATCATTAAGAAGCTTTGGCCAGTGAGCAGTTCACTTAAATAATTCTAATAAACAAAGTCATTTCTAACCCTAAGATTTATAAACATAGAAAAGTACAGTTGATAAACAACAGAAAAACAACTTTAAAAAATAAGAAACAAATCCAAAACAGGAATCAAGGTGAAATCAGATATTTAAATGATAAGAACCGAAAGTCAATTTAAAAATATATACTTTTCTAGCGAAACGCCTTACTGCAATACCTAACAGTGCTGATAATTTTTATGTGAATGACCATTTCATGAGACCTTAATATTCAGCGACGAAGCTCAACTAGTGCTGATTCTTTTCTTCAATAATGTAAGAGTATCCTTGGAGCTCATTAAGAGGCTTTTGTCAATGAACAGTTAAGTAGATTCGAATAATCACACAAGCAAAGTACTGTTCTCAAACTACAGCAAATTAAAATATGAACCTTATGAAGGAATGAATACACAAAAATAATTGGGGTCGAGTCAGGTACTTGAAATGAACATGGGTAGGAGAAAACTGGGCCAAGAAGTCATGCATTAAGGACATAATGGGCATGTATATAAGATCAACTAAGTTGATAATTGCCATCATTCAAGATCAAGTCTTCAGTTCAAAGAGTTGGAAGTTGAACAGACATTCTCAATTATGATTTCTAAAATCCTGGTTGTGTCTGCTATTGTAAGTCTTGCATCAGCTGATTTTCGTTTGAAACGAGCGGCTGAAGGAGATATCACTGATATCACCAGGAAAATCACAATCGATGACAGTAATCTCCCGGGAATAGTCCAGCCTGATGGCAAAAGATGTGTGAAGAAGATCGTCTACGTTAACGAAACTGTTTTCGAGCAAGGAATGGACTGCCATCATAAACTCAAGAAAAAGTGCCACTTGACCTACATTACTGACTACCACTCTGCTCCCGAAGAGAAGTGCGAAACCACTTTCACGAAAGACTGCCACATTAGCTTCAAGCCTGTTGTAAGTACTTTTTAAACTCTATCATGAATATTTTAAAACAATAAAATCTTTAGCCTCACACAGAGAAGGTGAAAAAGTGTCGAATCCCATACAAAAAGAAATGTGGCTCTGGAATTGTTGGACCTGAGATCTGCCGGAGAGTCACTGAAACTCTATGCGAGACTACCTACAAGGAGTACGCCCTGGATCAAGACGAGGCTGATTGTAAAACCGTCGAGGAGATCCGATGTGAGAAGATTCCCTTCGACATTTTGCACCTTCCCCACGCAGACAAACAGCGACCATTTGCCGAAAAGGAGAGATGCGAGAAGTGGCCCGTTCAGAAGTGTCAGGTCAACAAGAAGAACGTGAAGAAGATTCACCCCGACACTCAGTGCAAGAAGATTCCTCGCAAGATCTGTGCCCCTAGTAACTGCCAAGTGTTGCCAGGCCCCGAGATTTGCAATGATGAGACCCGAACTGTGATCCAAAACGTTCCTGAGGAGGAATGCGACCTCCAGCCTCAAGAGCAATGCCGCACCGAGTCCACTCTTGTGCCTCGACTCGTTCCCAAGAAGAACTGCATCAAGGTCCCTAAGGATATTTGCGTTAGTACGAGAAAGAACCCCAAGACCATCACCAAGCCTGTGGTCAAGAACTGGTGCTACGATCCCAATGAATTGAAGAAACATGCTTCCGATTAGGCTTAAGATTAATTATCCTATTGAATTAATGATTTTGTTGAAATACATATGTTATGTCCTAAGCCATCGAATTTCATCCGGTTTTTTTGACACTATTCAGCAAATTTTAATATATTATAAGCGGAGGAAAATAGAAAAAAACCCTCTAGTACCCATAGTGATGGCCGAACACAAAAGAAGCCCATTATTGAACTTTCTGCCACATTGGTAGTTTCTGGGATAATAATGCGTTAGCAGCTTGTCTAAGTACCCTTTGAGGGTTGTTTTCCTGAGAAGGTGATAATAGGACAGTACGACAGTTTGGATTAATTTGCTGACTATATAGTTCATCGTATGACCCAAAATATATATATTTTTTTTTGTAAAAATCAAGTCTAAAAAACCCAAATAATTGATACTTCTATTTTAAGTTAATATTTTTTAGTTGCCTTTAATAGTTAACAGTATTTAAATATTATAACATTCTCTTTGAAATTTGGGCTTGTCTTCACAAGGTTTATAAGATGAAGCTTCCATATCCTTGGTTTGATATGCTTATTCAAACGCTAAAATACTTTTTTATCTACGTATTGTATAAAACAAATTACATTGAACTTAATTGTGGCAAAAAATAGAGTTTCATTCAGTTAAAGGTAAAATTGGCTCTGTTAAAGGTCATAGATGTCAAAAAATGTGTGCATGGCTGCCTTGAGATCTTATGGATTCCGCCAAAGTTGTCTTTTGAACAATAACAGCAAATTATTTGTATATTTAGTTGGATGAGGAAATCAAGGTAGTCCTCGAATATAATATATTGTGTATTGTAGATGAGCATATAAAAGTAAAACATGATTTATTTCAAAATACTTTTGCATTGTGTTATTATTATTTTGAAATAATTATATTAAGAATATTTCTGGATCTTCGAATTTTTGTATATAAAACACAAACAGCAATGAATTATAAAAGATTCCTTGTCATACTTTATCAACAAAGTTACGCAACTACAACAACAATTCGATATATAGTTGTCTATGTGTAACAATCACTTGAAACTTTCACTAATACCACCAGAAACTTAAAGGAATAATTGATTTTTTACTATTATAAGCTCTAAGTATTGATATCTATGTCAAAGAGAGAAGACGTGTGTTTGTTGTTTCAAATATTCTTGTCGTCAGACATAGTGAATAAAGATCTGTGCACTCACAATGGATCCGCCTGATGGCGAAGAGATAGGCAGTGCCTGTCTTGTGCCTCGGAAGAGGGTGGATGGTGCTTCTCCGCGTTGGAATCGAGAGGAATCCAATGTCAATCATTCACCGGAGGGAAACGTAACAATTGAAGAGGTGATAAATGGAAAACCTCTCCAAAAAACAGATGACGATAATGACGCGTTGAAAACAACAAACAAATGTCCTACTGCTGTAAAAGTAGTAAGTGAAAAGAAAAATAGTATTTCTAAAAGCGGCTCTACTGGAAAAGAAGTGTCCGTGCACGATTGCGATAATAAAATGAAGGAAGGCACAAATAAACCAGCTTATAATGAAATTACTGGAACTGGAGTCAGAGAAACAAATCCTTTTACTCTCCGAAGTAAAAATAATACTGAGAATGATGAAATTAATAATGAGAGGGGGAGATTTATGATCCCTCTCTTTATTAAAAAGACTGTTGGAGGACTCATAAACTCTGATGATATGTCTTTTGGGAACGCAGCTACACTATGGACCCAAGTTCTAGGGCTTAACCCTGAGGACTTGGACTCCATATGCCTTCGCCTTCCACACCGACCCCTTTTCACTTCAATGAGAAGAATATTAAAGGAAGAACTTAAGGCAAAGGTCAAGTTACCTTGTGTAGTTAACTTGGTTGATAAAAAAGGAGCTGAGTTTACTGTAAATGTTGAATCCAGACAACTTATGAAGGAGATAAATGTCCCCCTGCATTTTGATGTGAGAGTGCCTGAGATAAAAGGAGTCATTTCTCATGAAACAGTACGACATTGCTTAAGTCTCTTCACAAAAGTAGAATCGGTCGAGCGCTTAAAAAAGCGTTCTAATGTACAGTTAGAGGCCCAAAATAATAAATGTATTCAACACTGGCCAGAAGAAATCCGCAATAGGATAAGTATACAAACACCTCATGCTATTGCTAAAGTTATTGGGAATACAAATAACCTCCCCAGTTACCTACCCATCGATCAAGAAATTAGACCTTTATACTTCTCTGGAAGACCAAAACAGTGTGGAAGATGCTACCATTTTGGCCACCTAACAAATGAATGTATCAACAGATCAAAATCTCCATCTGAATACCGTAGGTGGTTGCTAAGAAGAATGGCAAGGAGAGATGCGGAAGGAAATACAATTCCCTTGACAATGGATTTCGATATTAATGAAAAAGTTTTTGATGGAAAGCTCAGTGTTGCTTCTCAGGAAATTTCGGAGAAATTATCTATCACTGATAGCGTAAAGCAGGTCGAGGACGTCACAAAGGAAGTGGAAGAGGAGTCTGTTGGACGGAAAGGATTCGAAGAGGAAGAAGAGCTGATGGATGAAGGGGATTCCGGAAAAGAAGAAGATCCAAAGAAACTGGCAATAACAAGTCAAAACTCTAAGAAGCAGCCAAAGCGTAAATCGAGTGTGCCATCTCAGAAATTTAATGATAATGAAGGCAATGGCCAGACGAAGAAGACTAAAGGGCCCTTAGGGTCATCTTTTGAGGTTTCAAATCTCGAAAAAAGGAAATTATAACATGGCACCTCAACTTCGTATATTACAAATTAATCTTCACCATTCCAAAGCTGCCGAAGCCGAACTGCGTCTTCGTGACCTCAATTATGATATTGCTCTAATTCAGGAGCCTTTACTTAGACATAACTCAAATTACCTCTTTTCGAATAGTCCGACTAAAGTCGTGGTTGGACAGCCTGGTGGAAGAGCATGTATAAGAGTGGACAAACAAGTCCCTTTCTGGGAAGTAAATGAATTCTCAGATAAAGATATAACGACAGTCCTCATTCAACATACATGTGTCACACAATATGGCGAAAAGACTAAAATTAAGAATCTAAATGTATACTACTGCTCAGCGTATTTTGATATCAACGTCGAAATTTCTGCTCAAATGAAATTCCTTGACTTGCTTGGTTTTTGTATGAGTGAAAACAAACCATTGGTTATTGGATGTGATTCAAACGCACATAGTCCACTTTGGGGATCACCTAACTCAAATGGTCGGGGTGGAGTTCTTGAAGAGATAATTGAGCAGTTTAATATGAGTGTTCAAAACATTGGAAATATACCAACATTCAATACCCAACGAGGTTCGAGCCATATTGATATAACTTTGACTAACCGCTCATTTAATCAGCGTTTGCAAATTTTTGATTGGCAAGTTGATGCAGAATATTCATATAGTGACCATTCTTATATTAAATACTCCATTGGTTGCTACGAGCCAATTATAAAACAGTACCGTAATCTTATAAAAGCTGACTGGCCGAAATTCACTTTTGAGTTGAAGAAGGAATTAAAAAACCTACCTTGTCCATTAACTAGTAACCTTGAAGTCTCTTCTCAGGCTTGGACGACAACTGTTCAGAAAATACTGGATATTGTAGCTCCTTTAAAACCAGCACGAAGAACAAGACCAGTTCCTTGGTGGAATGAGAAACTTGAGTCACTCAGAGCGCACGTACAAAATATTTTACGCCGTGTTCGCCGAGGCAAAGGAGGTCAACGTCTTCGAGACGCACTTGGAAAGAAGACTCGTGAGTATAATATACTCCTCAATAAGTCTAAAAGAATTAGTTGGCGAGAATACTGTAGTAGATATAACACCTCTGGAGACGTGTCAAAGATTGTTCGATCACTTGGACAAGATAAAACTGCATCAATCGGCCTTCTCTGCGATGCTAATGGAAAATCAGCTGAAACCCCTGAAGCTTCTATAGAAAACCTTCTAGCACATCACTTTCCTGGAGGAGAACTGGATCCCAGTACTGATGTAGTTCGTGATGCATGGTCTACCGTTCCTATTGATAAGTATGATGATTTGGGAGGAATAATAACTATTGAAAAATTGAAGCTTTCAGTTCAATCTTTTCACAGTTTCAAGTCTGCGGGTCTAGATGATATATCCCCATGTACTCTTAAGTTTCTGCCAATTGAAATGTTGGAATATCTTCGTATTCTTTTTGTCCGATCTTTACGTTTAAATGAAATTCCTCTCATATGGCGAAAAATGAAAGTGATTTTTGTTCCGAAGCCAGGGAAAGAATCATATGAAAGCCCAAAATCTTTTCGTCCAATTACACTATCAAGTTGCGTGCTTAAAACACTGGAAAGGCTTTTACAATGGCACCTTCAAGAAACTCTACCCCCTCAGCTATATCAACAACATGCTTTCACTATCGGTCGATCCACTGACACGGCTTTAGTTGAGATGGCCAATCTTCTAGAGAAGGCTGTATATAATAAAGAATATGCTCTAGCTGTCAGTCTGGACTGTAGTGGAGCTTTTGATAACATTTCCTTCGAAGGAGCCCAAACAGGACTTCAGGCCATGGGAGTGAACCCTCACATCACTTCTTGGTATGATAATATACTTAGGGGTAGAATAGTGGAAACCACCATACAATCGATCTCCAGGATAGTTCGTCCAACTCGGGGAAGTTCGCAGGGTGGAGTACTTTCTCCAATAATATGGAATGTAACAATCAACGACCTCTTATTAAAGTTCAGAAATAGTGAAATAAAGATTATTTGCTATGCTGATGACATTATTCTAATTGTTAATGGTCTAGACCTTAAAAAGATGGCACAGAGCATGAATCAAGCCCTCGCAGTCGTTGAAGATTGGGGAGGATCAAATGGTCTCAAATTTAACCCTTCAAAGACGGTGGCAACTGTTTTCACCCGCAAAACCAAACATGCCATCGCACCATGGCCATGTCTTCATATGGCAGGCCAAGATATACCATACTCCCAAGAGATGAAATATCTAGGAGTGATATTTGACTCCAAGCTTAGGTTTCATTCTCATATAAAGACGAAAGTTGCGAAATCAAAAAAACTCCTTCATGCAATCAAGAGAGTAATTGGCCAAAGATGGGGCCTAAGTCCACGACAGGCCTTATGGGTATATCTAAGTATGGTGAGACCGACTATCATATACGGATCTGTGGTTTGGGCACATAATCTCACGTTTGGCCAACAAACTCTCCTTGATAAAGTCCAAAGATTGGGCCTCCTTGGAATCTGCCACCCAATGCGTTCAACACCGACTCGAGGATTGGAAGTGTTCTTTGGAATATTACCACTCTTCCTTGAAGTAAAGCGTGTTGCTATCATGACAAGACTCCGGATTATAGATGTAATGGAAGAACAGACACAATGGTTTCACTCGAAAACAAAGAGCGTTCCATCTGGCTTTGCTCAGAATGCTGTCATTTCCGAGCTATTCCCCGCCATTAATAAGGATGTAATAGTCAGGAAGAAAATGTGGACGGCCGATTTTCAGGAGAAACAGCTGGATCATCAAGTGAATGTATTTACTGATGGATCTAAAAATGAGCACGGAGTTGGGTCGGGGTACATTGTTACTAAGGGACAAATTATGGTTCAAGACGCCTCATTGACCCTTGCCCCTTATAACAGTGTATTTCAAGCAGAAATTTTAGCCATTAAGGAAGCCCTTTCTTGGATTAGAAGTAATCCAGAGAAATGGACATCTAATGGTTTTTGTATTTGGACGGACTCTCAAGCGGCATTGCAATCTCTACGATTAATAGAGACAAAAAGTGCCCTAGTTCGGGATACCAAATACATATTCCAATCAATTGCAAATATGATCCCCATCTCTCTTTCGTGGGTGAAGGGCCACAGCGATATCACTGGCAATGAAGTAGCTGACATGCTCGCAAAGAGAGGTGCTGAAAATGTGAATCCCACCCATGATATTGGAGCCCCTTTATCACATTTCAAGAGGGTTGTTTCCAACTTTTATGAAGAAAAGTGGCAGACTATTTGGTCTAATCTTACATATTGTCGCCAAAGTCGTGCAATGATGCCAAAGGTCAAAATTAACCGATGGCGAAATCTTTTAGATTACCCTAAAAGTAAGCTAAATCGATTAGTTCAATTCATGACTGGACATTGCCTTCTCCGAAAACACTTCAAAGTCATGAACCATTCTGTCAGTTCACTTTGCCGTGGTTGTGGGGAAGCAGACGAGGATCCTCTACATTTAGCTCGTGACTGTCCCAAGTTTGAGCTTGAAAGGGCCGTCTTTCTGGATTCGGACGAAGAATTTGGAGATATGTCAAAAGTCCACAAGTTCATTGCAAATTCAGCTGTTGTAAAATGGCTCAACTCAGCACCATCCTTGGATGACGATCGGGACGGAATGCAATAGATGACCTTAGAAGAAATCGTTGCGAGGGCACCATAAGTGAATTATATATTTTTGCATGTGCCCGTTCTGCCAATGTTATTTTGGATGTGTAGCAATAAAGTCTAAAAAAAAAAAA
>CP045891.1:27473874-27506022 GCA_013387185.1 Caligus rogercresseyi
AAAGTAAGTTTTTTGAAAGATAACTTTTAAGGGTCATACCATAGATATATAAAGGCATAGAGAGCTTATGGATCCGTCAGAGAAATACGTCATTGTGTACCGAATACTGCTGAACGATGTTCTCTACTATTGGAGCGAAGAGAAATACGTCGTTGTGACCAGAATACAGCTGAACGATGTTTTTCTGCTAATTGGAAAGAATAAGATCTCTATATCTTTATATCTCTATGGTTATACCAGGGGTCGGCAACCCAAAATGTTTAAAGAGCCATATTGGACCAAAAAAAAGAAAAAAATTGTGTCTGGAGCCGCAAAAAAAATTAATGTCTTAAATAAGCCTTATAATGAAGGCAATTTTTTTTAATTCTAAGGTATATTAACCTATTTCCAAATGACTAAGATGGCCTCATACACATAATGAGCCGTTATGATCAATGTTTATTTTTACTGTTGCGCATCCGTTAGATAATGACGCACCACGTTACTATTCCGTTGTTCAATTCTGCCTCAAGTTTAACTTCATTTAAATATTAGTTAATTATGTCTCATTTCCTTGAAAGAATAAAGACGAATGATTTTTATTCCATTTTATTTTGAAAATTCGAAAAAACATCAACAAAAAGAGCTTATACATATAATATACTCCTAAAAGCCAAAAGAAACAGCAAATGATATGTATATATTAAATGAGAAGAAGAAATCACTACATACAAAAACAGCCCCTTGCCACTAAATATGTGTATGACAGAATTGTGCTCGTATCCGTTTAATAAGACTTCTGTTTTCGGACAGGCTAGTTTCTGAACATTAGGCATGTAAGATGTAACTTTAATCTTGACGCAGGACTGCAAGCTCTCATCTGTGAGGCGGGTGCAGTATTTGGTTGTTGTAGTTCATGTTTGAGAAGATCTGTTCGCTTAGGTATGTTGATCCAAAGATGGATAACACTCCAAATGCATAGGTTTTCATATTCTTATAGCTGTCGGGAAGAGCATTCCATGTCTTATAGACGAGTTTTTCGGTTGTTGGGAGGCTTTCAACTTCGCTCCATTTGTGACTTTGGGCAAACTGGACTTTCTGGCGGGTTAAGTCTTCAAGTTCGGCTGTCAAGCGTTTGAATTTGGACACCCATAGATCTTTGTCGACTATATCGGCAGTTTCCATTTCAAGGCCAGCTTGATTTACTCCTAGAAATGTGCTCAACAAGGACAAATCAGTCTCCAGGGATGTGACAGGGAAAGACAATGTCATTTTTTCTTTTCGAAACTTGGTAAATCTGCTCCCAAATGCAGCTTGCATTTCAACGATCACACCTTGTAAATAATCGCGGTTGATATCGGGATGGGCTTCTCTGAATTGTGAGAGACCGTGTCTCGCTGTATATCTCTGGCTAAGACAGTCAGCTTGCGTTCGAATGCAACACAGCTTCCAGCATTTGTAGTGCATTTCATCCCGACCCTGGAGACTTACATTAAGTTTGTTTAGGTGGTTTGTCATATCTACTAAAAAGTGTAGTTTTTCGAGCCACTCGGTATCTTCCAGTTGCTGTTAGATAAGGTTTTTGCTTTGCAGGAATGTTTTAATGTGTTCAAAACAAGCGACAAAGCGATACAAAACGTCTCCCCTAGACAGTCATTGCACTTTGTTGTGAATCAGAAGATTGGAATATTCACTATCAACTTCATCAAGCAATGCACGAAAGTGACGGTGGTTCAATGCTTTTGCAGTTATCTTGTTCACCATCTCGATGACAAGGTTCATCACTGTCATACACTCTGATGAGAATGTTTGTGCACAAAGTGCTTCATGATGCAAGATGCAGTGAAAAGCAAGCAGGTTTCGATCCAATGTTTTCTGTAGCAAAGTCACAACCCCCTTTTTGATCCTCTCATGCTGGGTGCCCCATCTGTGGCCACTGAAATCAGATGGTCGGTATTTATTCCATTGTCCTTTAAACACTTCAACACAGCCTCACATATGTCCTCCCCCCGAGTTTGGCCTTTCAATGGTATTAATTGGACAATTTCTTCTTGCGGTCCATCGGCGTTGGCATACCTGCATAATAGCGCAATCTGTTCAATATCGATCATATCACACGACTCATCACAGGCTATTGAGTATGCTGGAGCTGAATTAATGTCCCTGATTTGCTGATCGTTGAGATTGCCTGCCATTGTAATGGTCCTTTCCTTAACTGACTTAGCAGAGAGAGGCATGTCTATGATTTTCTGTTTTATCTCTCTTTTGTTTTTGAAGTCTGCGAAAAGGTGTTCTGATATCGTGATGAATGATTCCTTCATGAAGTCACTATCTGTGAACGGTTTTCCACACTTTATTATCACCGGGATGCAAAAAAACTAGCCGTAGTAGTGGAGTTCGGAGATGAAATCCACTTCTTAAATCTATTTTTGCGATCCTCTAATTTCTTAAAAAGTAATTTGAATGCACTTTTTATCTCACTTCCATCTGGGTACTTTGCAGCAAATGTAGAATGTCTTCCCTGGAATGTCTTTTCCACTTTTTTTTTTTTTTTTTTTTCGACCTTATTTTATTTAGCGAAGTTACATATAATTACATATATATAAATAAACATTCTAGTTTAAAATTAAATCGCAAAATATAAAAGTCAATTTCAATAGACAAACATTCTAGTCGTTAAAAAGGATTTTTTTTGTAAAAAACAATGCGGTAAAAACGGTAAAAAAATCACAGTGACAATAAAAATGGTAAATTAATTACAAAAATGTCTTCTGATAAAACCTCTATAAGTTCGTAAGAGTTTTTTAAGATCATTCACTGTTTTGTCCGAGAATGAGGGAAAGTAGCGAACCAAGTCTCCCGCGAACCTCCACTGGGAATCAGCACGTCCTGGAATCTTGATCTCCAGCGCAGAGTAACGAGCAGCAGCGGAAATTTGAATGGATCTTAATTCCTCCGTTTCGATAGTTTTCCCCGACGCAAGGTGCTCCGCTACATAACTTCTGGAGCTTGATAGAGCAAACTCTATTGCTCTTGTTTTCTCCGACGCAGATCGCAGGTTAGATGTGAGACCGAAAAGAAGAATGGGGGAAATATTTTTGTCGTCGATTCGATGAATGTTGAGGCTGATAAAGTCCCTCACGATTTTAAGAACAGGACATTGCGAAAAGGCATGAATAATTGAGTTAAAATTTTGCCACAGTCTTTACATGGAGCGTTGAAGTAAATACAACCCGTGGATATTTGTAACTGGGCAGAGAAGCGTTTTCCATGGCTAAATTTGGAAATCGAACTCAGAATTCTACTCCTCCACGATATCTTCAAATCCAATTCTTTTAAGTATTTGTCGACAATTCTTTCCGCCTCCGCTTTCGTATCTGGAGAGAAACACATTCTTAGATGCCACGGAACGGGGACCATGTGCTCTTCTGCCGCCCTTTGAAGTTTAAAAACAAATTTTCCGGACTTGAAGATAGAGTCATTCGTGAGATCATGTATTGTGAGGATATTGGAGGATAAGGCCATTCTTTCCAAATTTTTCGGGTCGTCTAGATTCTTAAAAAAGAACTTTTTTTCTCTATTTTGACGAATAATGTCAATAGTTGAGGAATTATAAAAACTTGGTATTCCTCTCCATATTATTCTCTGAATCACAGCTAATGAGGTGGAAAAATCTTCTAGGAATCCATTTGTTGCGTCTGTCCCTAACATAATCCAATTATAGGCCGGGCTAGAAGCGATATGATTCCTCCATTCCAAATTTGGATTTTTAGAGAGGTCAATTAAAACTTTCCTATATATTTTGGGAATTATCCTAGACAACAGGGCAAGTCCTCCCCCCAAATCTGATTTCGGACGTTTAAGAGCCGGTAAATAGATTCGATGAAAGAGATTATTTAGCCAGATGCTTTCCTCCTGTAGTGCCTTCTCTGCGATCCACGGAACGGCTGTAGATCTATACAAAACAGCAGGAACCACCCGGTAATTGTACAGGTCAATCCTTTTTTGTAGATTGAATTTCCTCCATTGAGGAATTTTCCCGTCTACAAAGTTTTTAAGGGTAGACCAGTTATTACTTGTAGGACCATAACGTCCCCAAGTAATTCCTAATACGTCCACGGTTTCTTTTATTATTACGCTAGGGAGCTTACAATCCTTGTCAGGAAACCACTTTCCAATCGGCAAAGCAACAGTTTTTTTTACGTTTATTTGTAAACCGGATCTTTGGCCGAATTTTTTGAAGAAATTCAGAACAACTTGAATGCGCTTTATCAGTTGTTTTTCAGAATTACCTTCTAAGAAAAGCGTTACGTCATCCGCATACATGTCCATAATGTGTTTTGAATTGCCAACACTGACACCAAAGCCTCCATATTTTTTAATGATGTTATCACTGAGTTCTTTTAGTCCAGCAGCGAATAATAGAGGTGCTGTGGGGCAACCCTGACGACAACTCCTCTTCAAAGTAATTGCCTCACTCTCTACACCCCCTACAGATAAGGAGGAGGTACCATTGAACAATAAAGCTCTGATGGGATTAAAGAACTCCTTAGGAAGTAACTTTTTTATTGCTTTCATGATGTGAGTATGCAGAACCGTATCGAAAGCCTTGGAAAAGTCTACTGCTATTAGGGCACCATAGGAACCCTTGGCATTGACTATTTCGCATACGCTCTGTATATTCCGGGCGATGTCTGAGATTTTCCTTCCCTTTAGGAACCCCTTTTGCACTAAACCAAGTTTAGAATTCAAAATGGGTTCGATTTTTTGAGAGATTATCCCCGAAAGAATTCTATAACTTTCATTTAATACTGTTATAGGTCTCCAACTGTTCGGATCCAAGAGATTGCCTTTTTTAGGAATTAAAGTTATTCGGCCTTTGGTTAGAGCTTGGGGTAACCTCCCGTGAATTTCCATACACTGACCAAATTTGAGGAGGTACGGCACAACCTCTGTTACACAGTGCGAAAACAATTTGCCGCTAATACCATCCGGACCCGATGCTTTATTATCTCGAAAAAACTTCTTTATATGGTTGGAGATGACAACTTCGGAAAAAATAGATGGAGCTATTTTTAATGGACGAGGAAAATTCCTACGTTCGACTCCGAGAATCCGTTGAAAGCGTCTGTGAAAGCAAGCCAAAATTTCATTTTTGTCTTTAATTTCCCTTCCATTTTCAAAAATTCTTCGAATTTCCACAATGGGTGGATGATCCATTTGAGAAAGAGCTTTTAGTCTTGTTGTGTGGCTATTCTCTAACACTTTTTTCCTTTCCATTTCAAACTCCTTAATCTCAGCAAATCTAAAGAGATTGGTTGTGTCCGACGTAATCGAACGAGCAAAAATTGGAGCATTGTTGAGGACATCTTCCAGGTCTTTCTGAAGCCTAGCTGCGTTTCGCCTCTTTTTCCTGACGAATTTTAAAGATGAAGTTTTAATAATATGGTTAAAACTATTGAGAAGGTTGTTATAACCGGCGGAAGGATTAAAATATTTTAAAAGCTTGTTTTGAAGTTGATGTAAAAATGCGGAGTTATCAAATAACCATGATGGAGTTTTAAAACGACCTTGGGGTTTAAAATATTGGAAATCTAAATCTATTAATTTATGATCAGACGCCGGATGAGGACGATAGCAAACATTTTTGAAGGAAGAAAGAAGTACCGAAGACGCGAGGACCAAATCAATTCGAGAAAAATTCCTTCCAGCTCTCCAAGATACTTTGTCATCAGGGTTAATTTTTTTGATAACATCATCCAAACTGATCTCTGCCATAAGTTTTAATAATATTGTTTGATTGGGGTAACGATGCCTTGGTTTATCCAAATCGACGTTAAGATCCCCAATTAATATATGCGGATAAATATTACCTTTACACGAGTTAATCATGGCTTGGTAAAAAGGCAAGTTTCTCTTATTAGGGCCGTATGCGTTTATGAGGTAAAAACCCCCGGTCTTGGTTGGAATAAAAAATTTATGCCATTCACCATCACTATTATAATCTTTCACAAGCTCGGCACGCTCCATCCTTTTACAGACGAACGAAATTATTCCTCGATGTGTTCCGTCACCAGTGAAGAAATGTTCATAGTTTTTTGGAATGCAGAAAGGACAGGAAAAGGAACACGAAGAAGCAAAGGGAGTCCTTACATCTTGGAGACATATTATATCTGGTTTTTCTTTTAAAAGACTCTTCATCAAGGCGTGTCGACCAATTCGATCCTTGCCTCCTCTCGTGTTTAGGGAGAGTATTTTTCCTATTTCCATGTCCAGTTTCTGACACCTATTCATTTGAGAAGTAAAAAAAGCATCAATTTTGTTTGTGTTTTCCAAGGCATAGGTAAATAAAGTTAAGAAAAAAAGACCACTATTTTTTCTGAACCTTGCTGGGGGTTTGTTCTTTCTGTGGGGATAACCCTGTAGAAGGAGAGGTTCTTTTGGATAAAGAACCGGATCTGGTTCTTGACACCAAAATTAATTCCGAGTTTATATGAGGGTTTTTGGGTTTAGAGTGCGGTTTGGAAAATTCCTCACTATTGGGAGGAGAACCATCGATGTCGGCGTTCCCATTTTGAGATTGAATATTAGGATGACTTTCACTTTCTATAGACTCTTCTTCCCCTGAGACTTGTGGGGGGACATCTCCCCCTGAAACAACTCCATCAGGGTTTGGGTGAACCTCCACTGATCCCGAGAGAGGTTCGCTTTCTCCAGCTTCATCTAAATTATCAGAATGAACCAACTCTAGAACCTCATTCGAAGGTTCTGTCCTTTCAACTTCATCCTCGGATAAATTTTCTTCCCTATTAAGATTTTCCTCTAAATTGTTGGGGACGACAACGTCCGTAGAAGTTTCATTTTGTTGCTCAGGAGCTGGGACTTGAGAATCTTCTTTATCCTTTAGGCCACAAGAAGAAGAACTTTCTTCAAGGACCTTTTTTAATGCTCTGGCATAATCAACTACTTTCAATCTTGGGTTGTTACATCCATGCTTAAGGTGACCAATACCGAAGCAGTTTAAACATTGGAGTTTTGCACCTTTAAATTTTAATTTAATAAGACATCCCTGAATCGGGACAACTTGGGGTATATTTGATGGGTTTGCAATAATTTCCACTATATAGTCTCCATCCATACGTCTCTATTTTTTTCTGCAGCCTCATTAGAGGGTTTTTCTTTGGGTAGTGAGCAGTAACTTGGCCAAACTGTTTTAACCACTCCACTGCCCATACTTCATCAATCCTTTTGAAGGTGTTTTCCATAGTTATGGTAATCTTCTTTTTTAGGTTTACATCAATCTTGTCCATTCCCTTTATTCTAATCGAGGCATTGACCCGTTTCCCTCCAACTGACTTTACACTGAAGGGGTGAGTTTTCTTCAGATCATCCAGTCTACCTCTGATATCAATTGGAAACTTCGAATAAAAACCAACTTGATTTAATCCGAATTTCGTATTAGCTCCTGCTAATTCGTGTTCCTTGAACCCGAATAGAAGGGCCATGTCATAAATATCAACATGTTTAAGTCCTTCCATTCTGAAAGAACTATCTTCTTTATCCTCTACGACAACAACAAATATTTCCCATCTGAATCTCTTTTCCCAGTTAAGAGATTTTCTTCTCCTCCTTTGTAATCAGTGCCTCGCTTGAGCGCTCTCGAGTAGAGCAGTCTGGGCACTTCTTCTTCAGGAGGTTTATCTGGCGGGGGTCTTCTTCTTTTTTTGTTTAAAACTCCTTCATCTGGGGGTTTATCCGTAGGTATGTTAAACACTTCCATGTTCTCCTCAGGTCCTTAGCCTGCTAAGAATTAGTAGGAGGAGAAGATAATACTCCGTAGAGCAAGAGGATTAAGGGCGCAAAAATGAAAAGGGAGAGGAGAACTCCCTCCTTGACCTTTTCCCTCCTTGTGTCTGAAGACTTTTTTTTTCTTTCCTTCTTCTCAACTCAGCCACCACAGTAAGATGCGGGCAAGGAAAATAAATTTTATAATAACATAAAAAACTCCCTCACAGCGAAAAGGAGAAGAAGAAGAAAAAACAACTACAACCTCTCTCCTTGAAGGATCCCCAGAAGATTGAAGACGATCCAATTCCCGGGCTTCCAGAGGAGGTACACTTTGAGAAGGACCTTCAAACGAGACCTGAGGGACTTATGTCACTTTTTACTCAAATAAAAAGGACAAAGCACTCCGAAGACCGAGGATAAAGGCACTTAACACAGGACAGAAAAAAACACGTCCACACTGTATACATAAGAAAGATCTATTGATCTATTGTTTTTTTTGTTATTTGACAGCTTCTCGCTACAGAGCAAACATTCAGGCGGTCCTTCCTTATTGGCAACAAATGCAAAAGATTCGATCCAAGAAATGTTGAATCCTCTGTTCTCCTAAGTTATTTTTTTCCCCCGTGGGATCCATGGTTAGTCCAACAGTCGCCGATTCGTTTTCAACCTGATATTATTTTATGGTGTATAAAATCTGCACCCTTTTAAGTGTGTGTCAAATACTGTAATGCAAAGGCTGTAGTGAGCAGATCCCAGGTATTCCAACCAGTTACCTACTTGGGCTGTTTAAAAAAATGTTCTAAAACCCCAAATATGGAGCTTGTAAGCCGGAAGACGATTCTTACTGCAAATATTATAAGCGGAGGAAAATAAAAAAAACCTGTAGTACCATAGTGATGACCGAAGAACAAAAGAAGCCCATTATTGAACTCTAAAAAGGCTTTGGTTTATTTTAGACAAGATTTTTACAAATAATGATTGATACTTTTATTTTAAGTTAATATATTTTTATTTGTTTTTTGTAGTTAACAATATTTTAAAATTGCTACATTATCATTAAATTTCGGCTTTGTCTTTACAAGGTTATTAGTTGATATATTTAGTGTTGGATCGAAAAAGTGTCCGATGTGTAGATTTTGGGGTTTCTATAACTAAGGGAATCAAATATAGGGGGAACCTCTTGACTCTCATTCCTCAAAACACCTCTAAGATCCACCATTTCAGTGGATATACACTTAAAACGGTCGCGTTTGTATCGCATGCAATCACGATGTGGGACAAATTTGAGGCCTTGAAGTCGTCAAAGAGCCTGCAAAGATCGCAGCTACGATAATGGATGCAGCGCCCATATTTCGCAGCTGTGATAATAGTTTAGGATGTTATTCATTTTGACAGAATATAAAGTGTGAGTTTGAGTTTCGTTAATTCAAGAAACTAAAAGTTCCTTTGTACGAGATAATATGAAGCTGATACAGTACCTCTCTCATAAACACTGGAAACATGAGCACAGTTACGTCACAACAATTGTGTATTGGGGTTTCAAAACCATCGCAAATTGTAAAAATACGAGTATGGAACCCCTCAAATGCCCTTTTGCGCACCTTAAGTTCTCGGGTCCCGCCAGCCGCAACAGTGTGGTATTGGGGTTTTAGTCCCACCGCCATTAGTAAAACTACAAGTTAGGAACCCCTCAAATGCCATTTGTGCAACTTGGGCCTTTGGGTTCCGCCAGCCGCAAATATGGGGTATTGGGGTTTCAAACCCTTCGCTAATTATGGTCGCTCACTTCTAATAAATACTTTTGTGAAAAAGGTGCTTACTTTTTACATAATTTATGAAGACTCTCAAAATCAAATGGGCTGTGGTATCCTTCGGATTTTATAAAACACCGGGGATAGATGGAATTAAGCCATCATCTTCCAGAACCTAGACACTAAAAGTATGAAATGGCTAGCCCGACTTTTTTGAGCCTCAATTCGACTCTCATATGTTCCAAGACAACTAAGGAAGTCGAAGGTCATCTTTATTCCAAAGCCAGGTAAGGATTACTACTCAAAGGTAAAGTGTTTTCGTCTTATTACTCTCACTTCTTTTATTTTCAAAACACTCAAAAGATGTTTAAATAAATTGAAGGACATTTCTGGTACATTCGAAACTATAGACATTACGTTTGTGGTCGAAGGCCTCAGGGCTAGGAAAGTCTGAAGGTAATATTAAGTATGAATCCTATTAGGTATTAATCCCAATTAAGAAGTCGCTCCATCACAGTCGAACTCAAGGGCATTAGAAAAAGAAACGAGTTCTCACCAGAGGGACACCTCAGAGTGTTGTACTCAGTCCAATTGCCTGGAATCTTGTATTTGACTAGCTTTTGGGGTTATTTGATTCGGGCCTAGTGAAGGCCATGGCTTCGCTGACGATGCTGCTCTTTTAGTTTCAGGTCTGGATCCGAACTCTATGGTCTGTATCCTTCAAGATGCCATTAACAAGGCTCTTGAGTGGGGTACTGGCTGTGACCTTGAGTTTGCTCCTCATAAAACAGTGGCTATTCTCTTCCACAGAAAGAAGAAGGCCCCTAATATAAAGAACTTGAATAGGAATGGTATTAACATATGTTTATCTAATTCTCTTAAATACTTAGGTGTGACTCTAGATATCACACCAAGCTCAACCAATCCAAATAAACTACTGATGGCTTGCAACAACGCCTTCGGGAAAGCCAACTCCAAGGGCAATGAGATAGTTATGCACCAGCATAATCGTCCTAAGATGATTGTTGATGATTGTTTGGTCTCGTCCAACCCAAAGTACCGGAAGAAACTGGAGCGTATCCAAAGGCTGGGTATGATAAGAAGAACCTTTATCCATCGTAGTACACCTACGTAAGGACTGAGGTTATCTTCTATTTGCCTCCTATAGATTTATATATCAAAGTGAAGGCCAGAAAGGCACTTTTTAATTTTAACATCACGCCACATGGAGAGGGAGAGCATGGGTCTAAACCTGCCATATTCTTGAAGAGTGGCGGGAAAATAAAAAGTTAGAAATTTCATCTTGAACTAACAAAGACTTTTCTACGAGTCTAGAAATGAGTTGGAAGAAAAAAAAAATTATATTTATTATGATAGCTTCGCTGTAGGTGAGTATGAAAGTAGCTGGGCGATTTTTCGATTTCGATTTTATTCACGATGTATTTTTTTTCTACGATTTAAAATGACACGTTCGATGTGAAAAAAAAAGCTCACGAAGTTGGGCGGACATGCACGAGGATCTGCGTGCGAACCAGGCTATTAAGCTGATGCCAAAAAAAATCATCAAAGTTTTCAGACACGGGGATAGCCCAAACAGCGCCGCACGTAACCAATCAGTTGGAAGAGAGCCACGTCAAGTTGAGTTGCGCACACCACAACATAAACACACGTGTAGAAGCAGCAGTGCAAACGCAAAGCCGTGGTGAAGTTTACAGCAGTCAAACCAAACCAGTCAAACTAATTTTAAGACTATAAAAATGAGCGAGAACTCTGTTGCCGGGAGTTCTGGACAGGAATTAAGTGAGAGTCCGGACGACATCGTTGAAAAGAAGGGCGCGAGAAGTTCAGCTGCTTGGAGGTACTTTGAGTTCTTGAAGTCGGACAAAGAACAGAGCAATACACTGTGCAAAATATGTAGAAAGAACGTAGCTGCTAAAACGGGAAACACCAGCAATTTATTTCAGCATTTAAGACAATGCCACCCTCTAGATTACGCACAGTTATCCAAGACAGGCAATGCCCCCTCGCCCTCGTACACCTGTACACCTTTTGAAAGTTGCTACAATTTTCACTAAAGGTATATATAGGTTACTGGTATTTTTTTTAAGGACCTGCTAGGGTCTAGTTTGACAAAAGATTGTACAACCATTTTGTTTTTGTTCTGTGAAACCTGAATAGTCTGTTGAGCTATTTTTGTTATGTAATGCTGTTTTTTGACCAGAAAATAAAAAATAGTTTTTTTGTTCATATCGTGATATAAAATCTAAATCGAAAATTTTTTGGGGAAAAAAATCGAAATCTAACTTTTTCTCATATCGCCCAGCCCTAATTGAAAGCCACTAACGGTATTCAATGCTACACCGATGGTAGCAAATCTTTTACAAAATCGGACGGGGTTATCATTTGTCCAATCCTTTATTTTTTGTTATAAACTCAGCTGGGAAACTCAATGACGAATCCACTGTGTTTCAAGCTGAAGTTTGGGCTATCTCAATGGCAGCCCTCTTATTACTAGTAAAAAAGAAAATCTTAAACCCAAAAAAATATTTCTATGTCGACAACCAAGCAGCTCTTGTATCTTTGGGCTCGGTTGTTGTAAAGTCTCGTTCAGTGAACAATTGCATAATGTTTTGAATGCACTTGGACGTGTATACCATGTCAACCTTCATTGGATTAAAGCCCACGTAGGTTGGCCAGGATATGAGAAAGCTGACCGACTTGCAAAAGCTGAATCAAGATCAAATCTATTAAAAGACATATCTATACGGATTCACTAATATCAGACCTGACAAGGAGGAGTCTCTATAGAGAATGGGCCTCCCGATGGACACATGATAGATCCTGTAGACAAAGTGAGCTATGGCTTCCAAAGCCAGACCCTAATCCATCGAGACGATTGATTAATCTTAGTCGTGAATCTCTATGTATTCAAATACAGATAATAACTGGTCATAACTTTCTTAGATATCATCAGTCATTGTCGAACAAATTTCTCACTCGAGAGTGTCGTTGTTGCCAGCTGAGTGATGAGACGTCTTATCATATGTGGCTGAGTGTTATTCTTTTGTCTTAAGAGAATGATGGCTCAAAAATGCTTTAACAAACATTCTCTGGAGCTAAAGCAGATACCAGCAATTCTTAGAAATTGTAACATTGGTTACCTGTTTAGTTTCCCGAGGTAGAATGGGTAAACAACATGGTTAAAGTGGTTGTGTGTTCTAGGGAATGGGCTAAGATCGTAAATTCGATTTCGCCTGGACTCAAGACTCGACTTCAATTCGTACTCTTGGATCTTACCCTCAAACGAACAAAATCAAACAAAGTTATAGTTGTAATACGCGGGACCCAAGAGCCCATTGGTGGTGGATCTGAAACCCAAATATTTTTGTGACTGGTGGAACCCAGGGTCCATTGACGGGGATTCTGACACTCCAATTGGTTATAGTTGTAATGGCTGAACCCAGGTGTTGAGGTTGAAACCCCGATATGTTATTGGTGTGAATTAAAGAACCCGATGACCCGTTGGCGGTTGGTATGAAACCCCAATTATTTATGGTTGTACTAGGCAAGACCCAGGGGCCCAGGGGTATTGGAGTTAAAGCTCCAATAAGTTCAGTTTTTTCATTTAAATAGATGAATTATTTTATGGGATAATTAATATGCGGAAATTATAACTATGTATATAATTTTGTTTATTGTATTGATCAGCGTCCCCTTAGTAGTTTGTATTCTTGTTGATATCATGTTTGATGTTGTAGTATTAATGTATAATTTTACACGTGTTTTGTTATTCCTTTTGGTTAGTATTATTTGTTGTATATAGCTCACTTTGGAACACCTTGAAATATCAAAAGGGGACTGATGTCTCCCAAAATTATAGATAGAGTCCACTTTATTGAGGCCCGTCCCTGCCTTTCAAGGGAAGGAGTTCACTAGGAACTTTTCATGGTCCTTCGATCCAGATGGTCAATGGATGCGACCGATACGTCTGGATTTGGATATTGAGGCGGATATTTGTTAAATCCCCTCATCGTAGAGACTCTCCGAGGACTGCTAGTTGTAGCAAGGTTAAGGAGGAGTCGACAGTTGTAATGAAGCAGACCGAGCTGATATTGGTCTGTGAATCTCCACTAACAAATTCATTAAACCACGATGATAAGATCGTATTTATATCAATAGATATTCATTATAACACGATAAATAATAAGAACGAGATGTTACCTCTTTAAAAATATTATCAAAACCAACACCCCGCCGTTTCAAATGTATAAACTTAGGTTCCGAAATATTTTTCGTGTGACGTCTCGTCTGCCAGAAAACATAAACAAATCATTTTACTTTATATAATAAGTATTAAATCCCTACTCAAATTATCATTAATGCATCTTATTCTTACAAAAATTTAAAAAAACTTAAAAAAAAAAATTGCTTCAATTAATTAAAAAAAACAAAAAGATTTTTAGAGGCTATGAGGAAATGTCAACAATTTTTTAAAAGAATTTTATAGTAAATGGAAGGGTGGATAGGAACGACAACCTTGTAAAAAGAGTTTTAAAATCAATGTCAAATGTACCGTCGGTTCCATTGGAAGCTATTAATAAATTTGCTAAATTTTGTGTATTTCTCCAAATAAAATATGAAAAAGTCGCCTTCATGAGCAAAAAGCTAGTCATAGAAAAAGTGTAAGAGAGAGGCAAATTATAAAACAGTGGATTAATTAAATGCTCCAATAAAATATATACTTTTTCGAAATATGTCTTTCTAATATATTTATATAATATATGATTATAAACAGTATTTTGTTTTAATAGTTTATAAATTATATACTTTTTTTCTAAATAAGTCTTTGAAAAAATATTTGTGTAATATATGATTATAAACAGTATTTTTCATAATATATTTCGTTGTTTTTTTGTGTTTTATCATATAATGATTGAAGAGTTTGCTTTTTCATGGAATATTTTGGATAGTTTCAGCAAATTTAAGTCATCAATCTTTTTTGAGTACCCACAAAAAAAATCCATTTTCTAATAGAATTGTGATAATTAATTCTTCTATGATCTAATTAAAGGCTAAATTTGATTATATTTAATATATTTTACTAATAAATAGACCCTCTTTTGGCATACGTGATGTCATGCTCATGAGGTAGGTTGCGTGGCGGTGTATTTTTTTACTTTCATTGGTTAAAGTTTTAACTTAAAACGGCTCTACCTTACTTTTAACTAACTTGATCAAAACTATATTTCGATTGTTTACATAATATTATATTTCATGTTATTGCACCTTTTTCAACAGCTGACGGAGGAAGCGTAAAGTTTGTTTATTCCTCAAGTAAACTGATTAGTGATGGTTCGTAATGTCAGACCCTGTTCTATCTATCCTGTGACGCGACAACAGTTATTTGGACTTGAATTTAGAGGAGGAAGGTTGTTGGATCCCCTCATCGAGGAGACTCTTCCGAGGATTGCAATTTGGAGTGTAGCCCAGAAGGAGTTGCATCATATGGAGAAACGTCCTCATCAGTCGTCAAGGAGTATTGGACTCGACTACTTCAACAGGACTCCGTAATATATTTAATAAATTTGTTTTTGCTTGTGTGTTTGGGTTCTCTTTCGCTTGAATCAACTCTTTGATCATATCAAAATATGGCTAGCGTAGGAAGAGCATGCGTAAAATTCTTGGAAGGCTTTTGAAGATTTGTTGGAGGAATTATTCCTTGAAATTAATAGTGAAATTCCAGTGTATTCTCATATCTCTTACCTTCAGGACTGTCTTAGGGACTCCTTAAGTCAATTGAGGAATCAGTACTCACTTTTAGCTCATATTGTGAGTGAAGATGTTTATTTGTCCAATGTAGATGAGGAACATGATTTGCATAGGCGATTTGGTCGCATTTTGAAGAATTCGAGATGTCTTATCATAGAAGGCGAAAGACTTCGTAAGGCTCAAGCAATTGAAAATGCCTTGAAGTTAAGGGAGGCTCATTTGCAAGCTCACTCAACGAGAGTGGATGTAATTGCTTCGAATTAAGAGCCTATCAATTTAGAATCAGCTATTGTAAAAGTCTACAATCAAGTATGAAAGAAATTCCTATCTATGCCGTGCTTCTTCTCAAATTGATCCATCTCCTTATAGAAGACTTGAAAGAGTTGAGGAGCAAAGTTTAAAACGAGGAATTAACTTATGACATACAAATTGCTTCCAAAACAAGCTATGCACTCTAGTAGAGGTGAGGTAAAAAACTTCTTCCTCTAAATGAGAAGTGTATTGAAGTGCATTTGATAATCGTCTATCAAAGATTTCGAAGAAGAACCTTAAGTTAGGTCTATTCAAATGTATCACATTTTGTGCAAGAGACCTAAGAATGGGGTTTTGGAGGTCTAGGGACCCATTTCATGATTATTCCCCCATAAGTCAGGTGATTTGAATTGCGGGCACGTCATATTTATGTGTTTGCAGCTGTCCAATGGGGAATTTTGCATCTAGAAAACGCTCACGGTGAGACCATAAAAAGTATTCAATCAGACATTTGTGTCGATGAATTGTCTAAAAGCGATGATATCTCCCAGGAGGTTAACAATTTAGACGATCATTCCATAATGTTTCATTCGAAATGTCAGTTTGAACTTCAAGTGTGGAAGGGCTGTTATGTTTTGAGAATGGATCATATGAGCGAGCATTACATTGATAAAAATGCTGGGGATAAGCCAAGCAAACTAAAAAAACCAACCCAGGCTTGAGTTAGAGGCTTCTGGGCTATTTTCTTGTTCGGTTTCTTATTTTGAAAATAACAAAATCTTTGACGCTTTAACGGTCCGATCGAGGACATATTCTTGTATAGTTTTTTAGTTGACTCAAACAAGAGCTTTGCTTTGTGTAGCATTTCTTGCCAATAAATACCTTCATTCTGGACGTTATTTGTCCTGAGTGTTGATATCATGTTTTAAAAACTCAGCATTCTTTAGAACAAATGAGCCTTGGGTTCTCTTTACACAATTATGTCTATAATGAATGGTTTTTTAAATTACATTGGCAAGGATTATAAAAATGTCTGAGGACTTAATTGTATATAAAAAATTAGTATAATTCATGACGTATCAAATAAAAAATAGTAATTAGTTGAATAAGTATATTAGTCTGAATAAAAAGATGGATGGGTCACATTAGTACACCTTTTGTTAGAATTAATATTATTTACGTATTTGTCTGTTGTTCCATATTCGTTTTGACAAGCCCTCTGACCAAAGGTTTTTATACTCTTGCTATCATTTGTCCTCCATGTTCTTGGATCGTAATATTGCATTGAATCGACTATTATACGTTATACTTCATATCTTCATTTCGACCTTTAGTTGCTTATTATATGGATGCCCATTAGGGGCATTATATCTCGACATGGCAAGAATGGATAGTATTTCATTTAAAGTTAACAATAGATGTGTAGGTACGAGCTTGGATAACAGGGTCGTATAAAACGGTCAATTAGTACCCATGAAATGCTAATTGTTGAGATCCCCTGATTCAAATCATTGAATTAAAAGACCGAAAGAGCGATGTATAGTTGCCAGTCAATAATATTTTTCTTCCGAATGACTTCGTATTGAACCTTAGTTCATTGGTCAGGAGTATTGATTTCGGCAGGAGGGGATTTGGATGCACAAGTGAACAAACATTATATTTTGAACCAAATGCTTGGTTCATCCGGGGGGAGTATGGAAATTATAACTATGTATATAATTTATTTTTTTTGTATTTCATTTCTTATAAGGGTTGAAGTACATTCGTAAATTAATTACATAAATAGACATTATAATCTAAAATTTGCACTCCAACATAAGAATACTAAAATATAAATTAAAACTTTAATGAAACTTTCATAAGAGGTAATTTTGATCCTCAGGTTGGGTTCTATCATGCCAGGTCTGATAATTTTGAATACTGGGAGGCCGTACACATTCTTGCCGGCGAGACATCAGCGAGTCCATTGAGATAGTTCTTGAGAGAGACATCTCCATAACCGGTTAAGGGGATGGGGTGTGTTTGATGGACGTCTTAAAGATGCCCTTTTGAGAGAACCGGTCGGAACCGGTCTGCTGGTAGGAGATGATGTCGTTGATATTCATTATCTAGACTTTTCCAAAAAAAACACTTTTGTGCATCGCACATTTAAATATTAGTATAGAAATATATCTTTTAAAAAACATCCATTAAAAAAACCTTAGGTATCATATAAAAAAACAACAACATTCCACAAAACATTTAAGCATAAATAAAACAATGCCATGAATAAACTTGTCGAATCAATACATAGTCTAATAAAACTTTAATAATATAATTTTGTTTATTGTATTGATCAGCGTCCCCTTAGTTGTTTTGTATTCTTGTTGATCTCATGTCTTATGTTTGTAGTATTAATGTATAATTTTACACGTGATTTAGTTCTTCCTTTTGTTTATTATTATTTAATGTATATGTTCACTTTCGAACGCCTTAGAATATAAAAGGGGGACTGATGTCTCCCAAAATATAGATACAGTCCACTTTTATTGGGGCCCGTCCCTGCCTTTAAAAGGGAAGGAGTTCACAAGGAACTTTTCAATAAGCTTTTGCCAGTGAACAGTTAAATTAAATAATCTTAAAAACAAAGTCATTTCTAACCCTAAGATTTAAAAATATAGAAAAGTATAGTTCATAAGCATCTAAAAAACAACTTTCAAAGAATAAGAAACACATCAAAAATAGGAATCAAGGTAAGATCAGATATTTCAAATGATATGTCCCAATAGTTAATTAAAAATTAAATACTTCTATTGGGAAACGTCTTACTGCAATACCTAACAGTGTTGATAATTTTTATGTGAATGACCGCTTCATGCGACCTTAATATTCAGAGACAAAGCACAACTAGTACTGCAATATTTTTTCAAAAATCTAATTATATTAGTAGAGCTCATTAAGAGGCTTTTATCAATGAACAGTTAAGTAGATTCTAATAATCACATAAGCAAAGTACTGTTCTCAAAGTACAGCAAGTTAAAATAAGAACCTCATGTAGAAATGAATACACAAAAATAATTGGGTCGAGTCAGGTACTTGAAATGAACATGAGTAGGAGAAAACTGGGACAAGAAGTCATGGCTTAAGGATATAATGGGCATGAACTTTTTATCGCCCTCTATCGATGAACAATAAAATTAAAAGTTAGATCTCACCGATTAATATCAATAATGGAAACATTTTATCGTACGCAGCTATAGAGATACAAAGATATAGAGAGCTTATTCCTCCAATTAGCAGCAAAACATCGTTCAGCTGCATTCTGGATAGAAAGACGTATGTCTGAAGAATCTATAGAAATATAAAGATATAGAGAGCTGATTCCCTCCATAGCAGAGAAACATCGTTCAGCAGTATTTTGGACGCAATTACGTATTTGTCTAAAGAATCCAATAAGCTCCCTATATCTTTATATCTCTATGCACGCAGCTACAACGAGTGAATAAATCCTAGCAATGATAGGTTCAGAAAGCTCTGGTAAGTATTTATTAGTATACTCATAACTATTTCTTAAAAATGAAATTATCTTAAGATCTGTCGAGAATACCTTTTAAATAAATAAAGTTGTTGGTGTTATCAAATTAAAAATATTGGCGAACATAAAATAATATAAACATCTAGTCAATATTATTAACATAAATTACATTTATATACATATAATATAGTACATAGGTATATGTATACTAATTAGAGTACTATTTCTTCTTCATATATGTATAGTTATATGATACATTTAAAGCATACAAAGGAATTTCAAACATTAAAGTACAGTTCTTAGGTAACTTACTTAATATAGGAATAATAATAATAAAATATATATTATATATATATATATATATATATATAATTGGGGTCGAGTCAGGTAATTGAAATGAACATGGATAGGAGAAAACTGGGCCGAGAAGTCATACTTTAAGGACATAATGGACTTGTATATAAGATCAACTAGCTTGATAATTGCCATCATTCAAGATCAAGTCTTCAGTTCAAAGAGTTGGTAGTTGAACAGACATTCTCAATTATGATTTCTAAAATCCTGGTTGTGTCTGCTATTGTAAGTCTTGCATCAGCTGATTTTCGTTTGAAACGAGCGGCTGAAGGAGATATCACTGATATCACCAGGAAAATCACAATCGATGACAGAAATCTCCCGGGAATAGTCCAGCCTGATGGCAAAAGATGTGTGAAGAAGATCGTCTACGTTAACGAAACTGTTTTCGAGCAAGGAATGGACTGCCATCATAAACTCAAGAAAAAGTGCCACTTGACCTACATTACTGACTACCACTCTGCTCCCGAAGAGAAGTGCGAAACCACTTTCACGAAAGACTGCCACATTAGCTTCAAGCCTGTTGTAAGTACTTTTTAAACTCTATCATGAATATTTTAAAACAATAAAATCTTTAGCCTCACACAGAGAAGGTGAAAAAGTGTCGAATCCCATACAAAAAGAAATGTGGCTCTGGAATTGTTGGACCTGAGATCTGCCGGAGAGTCACTGAAACTCTATGCGAGACTACCTACAAGGAGTACGCCCTGGATCAAGACGAGGCTGATTGTAAAACCGTCGAGGAGATCCGATGTGAGAAGATTCCCTTCGACATTTTGCACCTTCCCCACGCAGACAAACAGCGACCATTTGCCGAAAAGGAGAGATGCGAGAAGTGGCCCGTTCAGAAGTGTCAGGTCAACAAGAAGAACGTGAAGAAGATTCACCCCGACACTCAGTGCAAGAAGATTCCTCGCAAGATCTGTGCCCCTAGTAACTGCCAAGTGTTTCCAGGCCCCGAGATTTGCAATGATGAGACCCGAACTGTGATCCAAAACGTTCCTGAGGAGGAATGCGACCTCCAGCCTCAAGAGCAATGCCGCACCGAGTCCACTCTTGTGCCTCGACTCGTTCCCAAGAAGAACTGCATCAAGGTCCCTAAGGATATTTGCGTTAGTACGAGAAAGAACCCCAAGACCATCACCAAGCCTGTGGTCAAGAACTGGTGCTACGATCCCAATGAATTGAAGAAACATGCTTCCGATTAGGCTTAAGATTAATTATCGTATTGAATTAATGATTTTGTTGAAATACATATGTTATGTCCTAAGCCATCGAATTTCAACCGGTTTTTTGACGCTATTCGGCAAATTTAAACATATTATAAGTGGGGAAAAAGAAAAAAACCCTGTAGTACCCATAGTATTCACCAATGAACAAGAGAAGCCTATCACTGAACTTCTTACCATATTGGTAGTTTGTTGGATTATCATGCTTTAGCCGCTTGTCTAAGTATCCCTTGACTGGGGCCGTTTTCCTGAGAGGGTGATAGGGCCGCATGACAGTTTGTTCTAATATGCGGACGGTTGCCTATAGTCGAATTACTTGGAAGTATTTTCATCGTGTGATGAAGTATAATTTTTCGTAAAAATCAGGTCTGAAAAGGCTTTGGTTTATTTTAGACATGATTTTTACAAAAAATTGATACTTTTGTTTTATATTATTATATTCTTAGTTGTTTTTAGTAGTTAACAATATTTTAAAATTGCTACATTATCATTAAAAGACCCTGCAAAGATCGCAGCTAAGATAATGGATGCAGCGCCCATATCTCGCAGCTGTGATAATAGTTAGAGATGTTATTCATTTTGACAGAATATAAAGCGTCAGTTTGAGTTTCGTTAATTCAAGAAACTAAAGTTCCTTTGTACGAGATAATATGAAGCTGATACAGTACCTCTCTCACAAACACTGGAAACATGAGCACAGTTACGTCACTCGAAACGAGATGATTGACATGCTAGCAAATGGTGGATGAATGGATCAGCTTTTCATCATTTATAGATAACGTGTCTTGTAGTGAATATTTTCTAGTTTCTCTCATTGACATTTTTTTTTCAAATCTCCTTTATTATTTAGAATGTTATATAAAAAGTATATATAAAGAAAATATACATTATAGTTTATAATAAAATATCTAAATAAAAGGCGTTACAATAAAAACATCACAAGAGCTGATTAATTAAATGTTTGATTATTCTTTTCAAATTTTAAAATATCTCTTCGACTTTGAAGGGTAAAACTTGATGATGTTTCCAGCACTTATCCATGAATCATCGGTATCGGATGGAATCTTGAGGCTGAAGGCGGTATATCGGGCGGCAGCAGAAATCATCGCGGAACGAAGGATTTTGGGGTTTAAGCTTTCCCTTTTGATAAACAACTCACAATGTAGGCTTTGCAATTTAACAAAGAAAACTCGATTGCCTTGCTTTTGGGAGAGGGGAATCTATTGTTTTTGAAAGCCCAAAAAAAACTGTTGCTTTTAGATACTTATTGGCACCGTTCTCCAAACCCTTCAAATTGATGGACAGGAACTTTTTTATGGTAGCAACAATGGACAGTCGACAAAAGCATGCTCTACGTCATTGTTAAGTTTGCCGCAATTTAGACAATGCGAATCGAAGGATATGCAGTCGGCCGATATCTGCAATTGAGCCGTTAATTTCTTGTCATCGTATAATCTTGTTATAGATGCAAATATCCTTAATCTCCAATTTTCCGGGAAAGACAATCTTTTTAAATGGGCGTTGGCTACAACCTCAGCTTCCTCGCGAAAACTTACTGATGACATTTTGAGGTGCCATGGACAAGGAGGTTTATGGAGACGAGCAGTTCTTGTTAACGAAAAGTGAAAACGGCCATCCCTAAATACAGAATTAGGTGTCGTATTATAAACTGTTAAAATTTTGTTCCTAATTGCATTTTCCTCCAATTCAGGTGGATTGCCTAAATTTATGAAAATAATTTTTTCTTGGAGTGTTGACAGTTAATATTTACCGTGGACTCACTTTGAAAATTGGGGTATATTTCCAAATAATTCGTTGTGCTGCAGTTCAAGTCTATGATAACGCTACAGTATATATATTTGTTAGATCTGTTCCAAATAGGAGACGGATAATACAGGTCGGTATGAGTTATAGTTCTCTCCATTCCATATCCGGATGTCTGGAGATGCTTATAAAAACTTTAATAAATATTCGTGGAATTATTTGGGATAAAAGAGCAAGACCTCCACCAATTTGTTTTTTAGGTCTCTTCAAAGTTGGAAGGTAGCGCTTATGAAAGAGTTTAAGGGGCCAAGCATCCTCCTCAAGCATAGCTCTTTCTGCTATAATAGGAGAAACGGAAGCTTTGTATAGAACAATAGGAATGATCTGCGAATGTAAAGATCAATTCTCGTTTGAAGGTTATACTGACTCCAGCTTGATCTTTTATTGTTGATTAACCCAGTCATTGATTCCATATTTCTGTGAATGCTTTCAGATCCCCAGTCGACTCCCTAATATTGAAACTCATTATTTTATAGAGGCAGCCACCAATTTTAGTTTTACCCTCCCCAGGAAAGCTCCACAAAACCTATTGGTAAAATGAAAGTGTTTGGAACATTATTTTCCAAGCCATACTTACTTTGAACTTTTGGAATGACATCAAAAGAATTTCAATTCGTTTTATTTAATTGTAGATTCAGGAGTTGTCTTCAATATTTAGGGTTATGTCGTCCGCGTAGAAAAATAGGTGTTTTGAGATTCTTACATAATTGGACACAAAAGCAACTTTTTCGTTGTAATCACATCAAAGCTCTTCAATAGCTGCTATAAAGAGCAAAGGTGCAGACATTTTTTTTGTAATATCTGTTGATTTGATTTTTAAAATAATGATAGTCAAGTAAATATTCAGAATTTGTTCAAAAAATTCAAAATTAGGTATATTTTCGTATTGATCTATTAACAGATATGTAAACATGAAAATCACACCGGATTATAAAAACAAAATTACATAAATCTATTAGGTTATGTTTTTTTCATACACATATACATTAAAAAACTTTTGATTTTTGTTTGTTGTATTCAACAACTTGTAGTATCTCTATTCTTCGTCAGTTGTTATCGTTGTAGCGAAATCACTAGTCATTTTTACTCCTCTTCATCCACATCATTTGTCACTTTTGGACTTGAAAAATTCTGTGGAGGAAACATAAATGGTTTACTGCAACATCAGTTCAGGTCCCTGGTGCTGTGGCGACTTTTGGGAATGAAATTCTGGAGACTAACGTCGAGGATAGTGTGTATGGGAATAGCATACCTCTTGTCAGTGAGGAAGCTCCCGTTTCTATACATGTCTCTGAGACTCAGGACCAAGGACTGGTCAACGAATCCCCTCCAGCTCTTTCCATTGAAACTGCGACAAATTCGGACACTAACATAGTAGCCACAAATACACCTCAAACAGCGAAAAAATTCCGAAAAATCAGCGTTCTCACCTGGACACGAATGCTATTCTGTTGGACAGGACTCGGTCTCAGTCATCGAAAAGAGTAAGATCTTTCTCAGGTCCATCACCCGATAACAGAAAAAAACCCGACGAAAATAAAAAGAAACTAATCTTAACTTCGTATTCAGCCAAGTTATGAGTGTTTTTCAGATAAACATTCCCAAATGAAGATCACCGATTTTTTCGAAGATAACTCCTCAACGAAATTAAAGCAAATATGGGCATTAAAAAATCATATCACTCAATACAAGAGGTGGTATGAACAGACTAAAGAGACATGCTCTATTGAACTCCATCTTTGAAAAAAATCCCGACATTGTTTGCCTACAAGATGTAAAATGTGAGGTGTCATCAACATGTCCTCCGAACTGTTGGTTATGCAAACCTCGACGCTTCAAAACGTTCTTTACGGGTAATAACTCAAATCGAGGGGTTCAGACGTTTATCTCGAAAAATATAAAGACGGCAAAATCTGTTAAAGAAGCATCCGAAATGAGTGATTGGCATCAAATATATATTTCGACAAGTGGTATGGCTTTCTATCTCATTAATGCTTATGGTCCCAATGTGCAATGCTCGGACTTTTATGAATCCATTGTTGGAACCCTAACGGACAGTGTGAGAGCAACCAATCTACCAGTCATAATGGTTGGAGACTTGAATGTGGATTTGGACAGGCAGGGTGCTTATTACTCTAATAGGAGAAGTCTTCAAACGGCTATCAACATTTTCAAACTTGTGGATATAATGGGTCGATTCTCCCCTGATAGTTTTTCGTGGTGTCGAGGTAAATATAGATCAAGAATTGATCTGGCCTTAGCTTCTCCTAGTATTGTTAAACTGATTAAAAATGCCACTTACAAACCAGAACCTTTCTCGGATCATAAGTTAATTGATTTGGAGCTACGCCTAGGATATCATCAACGCCGCTTCAAGCTCCCTCTTCAAGTTCTTCAGGACGCAAAGCTAAAAAAAAAGTTGCAATCACATATAAGAGAGGCGTTTCTCCCAAATACTCCGCGGACACGGCAATGAGGGTTTTCACAAAAACTATTCAATCCACCACAACTTCTTTCTTGAGAGAAAAGAGAGAAGCCTCGAAAAAGCGACAGCAGGATATTGAAAACATTCTTAGTTCGTCTTCAATTTTTGCCCGGTCCTTAATGGCGGATACATTCAACGCATTTAGGGTGTCCGAGGTTGTGGAGGCTGAAATGGAAGAGAAAGTATCTCTCGAAAAAAGTGCCTCCCAAAGAGTTAAAGTGTTTCAAATATTGAACAACGACCATCTCCTTTCGTTAAAAGAATTATTGAGGGTGGGAAGGTCTTAAATGCCCCAAAAGACATTCTTCGATATTTCCATCAAAAATTCCAGTCTGTCGTGGGAGGATCACGGAAAAACTTTCCTCGGCGGAAAAAATGGTCAAGGATCGGAGAAAATAAAATATTCACCAAGGAATCAATGACAAACTATATTCGTCATAAACTTAATTATAAAAAACATCAGGTCCAGATGGGTTAAGTGGTGGAGTTTTTGTTCACTTTTTGGAGGAAAGCGTTCCATACCTATTAAAAGTAGGTAAATCCATGGAATTAAAGGGCAAGATGCCTATGGAACTTACAAAGGGTAGGATCGCTTTAATCCCAAAGAAAGGTGATGGGTCAGACTTTAGTCACTGGAGGCCCATCACCATTCTCAATTATTCATATAGAATATTATCGGGAGTGCTAGCCCAAAAAATGGAACCCATTCTTAACACCAAGATTGGCACTCAACAAAAGGGCTTTCTCAAAAAAAGAAGAATCTGCGATGTCTCCAGAAATATTCAAGCTTGCATTGATTCAGTGGAAGAAAGGGAAACTTTCGGAGCAATAATTGCTATTGATTTTCAAAAGGCCTTCGATTCTATATCGCATATTCACATTATGAGTGCGGTTAAGAAACTTTTACCGAAGGAATATTTCAATCCCATTCGGGCATTATTGCTAAATGGAACCTCGACAATATCACTTAATGGAATGGAAAGTGATCCCATCCACCTTAAGAATAGCTGTAGGCAAGGATGCCCATCTTCTCCCTTACTTTTTGTTGCAGCGGTTGAGGATCTAATTCGGATGGTTTTGAAAAAGTACGGAGGGTTTGGCGTGGACGTCAAAGGCACAAAACATTTAATAGACCTCTACGCCGATGACGTTACTCTTATGGTAGAAGGAAATTCAGAACTTCAACTGAGCAAAAGAGTAGATATCGTTTTAAACTTTTTTTCAAAATACGAACGAATATCAGGCCTAGCTATCAACAAGGCAAAGACAACGATTCTACCTCTTGGAAAATGGAACCCTAAAGAAAGTGAAATTACTTCGTGCCAAATTAGCAACCAAGTGGACATTCTGGGAATTACCTGGAATAATAAAGGAATTGATGAGAAGAACTGGACGAATGCATTTTCAATCATCCCTCGAAACATAGCAAAATGGAGGAGCTTCAACATTCAGAGAAGAATTGACTTTTATAATTTGAAAGTTGTTCCTCTAATGTTATACAAGGCGTCCTCTCATCCATTAATTGCCGAAAAAGTCATTCTCGAGGAGGAAAAATGGCTTCGTGCCTTATTTCACCATCATTATCTTCCATCTATTCTAAGACCAAAACGTTTGCTCGGGGGAGGTATTTCTCGCTTGAGTTGTATTATACCAAAGGTGTATATCAAAATCTTTAATGAAATTACAAAAAATCCATCCATCGAGTGGAGAAGATCTGTAGCTTATGACGAAATCTACTGGTGGTTAATGTTCGGCTCAGACTTAACTAACCATTTAACTTCACGACTCTCTCGGGTCTGGGGTGCATCTCAACGTATACTATGGAAACTTTACCCTATCTACGACACCAATACGACCGTAGATGTCATTCGACAAAACGCTCACAAGCATTTATATTTTCGAAATATACCTCGACCGGACATTTTGGAGGAAATGGCTATTAAGTCAAGAATTCTTACAGTTCATGATCTCTGCAAAGATAACGTATTTTCTGATGGGAGATTTGTGTATCCTTTGACGAGGACGTCTCTGCAACACATTCTTCCGAAGCCATGGCACTTAAAAATGTCTCCTCCATCGCATCAAAGAGAGGTAGAAAAAATAAGTAATAAATATTTGAAAATACTTGGTCTTCCTTCGGTTTGGAACAATCGGATTCGACAATCTTTGCAAGGTATCCACGACGGAAGAAAATTCACAGCTCAGCTGATGATTTCGGCTGATCTTTTATTTTTTTCTAGGCCGTGCAAAGATTGCGGTCTTTTGTTTAACTCAACAATTCATTTATTTGTTGAATGTCGTGCAGTTAAAATTCTTAAGGACTTCCTATTGCTCAACCTACCTACCCTTCAGTATGAGTCCTCGAATGCTTGGAAAGGCATTATCCTTTTCGGCCTTGGGAAAAGCAACAAGTCTCCGGAAACTAAGGCGTTGACCTTCAGTATTATGAACTCTAAGTCGCTGATTTGTCATAAGCTGACCTCCTACAAACCTCTCCATCCTCAAGAGCTGAGAAGCATATTTATATCTGCGGCGGCAAGATATGCAGCATTATCGTTAAAAATCCCCTCGCCAGACGAAGGAGGAACGTGGACGTCCGCCGGAAGGATAATTAAGTATTATCCAAGCCTCTCCATCCAACACCAAAGACTTATAAAAATAATTTCAAAAAGATTTAGTAATTTTTAGCACTTAGCATAATTTTATTATGTTTTAATTACATTTATTATGTTCATCTTTTAAAATTCTTAATAGTTGCTTCCCAAAATATTGTCTTAATTTGATAGCCTTTACCTGATATTATGTGTTATTTTATTTTGTGCGTTCAACCCCAGAGCAAAAATTTTAAACTAAAATGTTTAATTATGTTTTTATTACGCATTTGCTCTGGTTTTTATGTATTTATCTTATTTTATTTACATAATAAACGAACATGATTTAAAAAAAAAAAAAAATCTTCGATAAGAAGAATCATGCTCCCAAGTTGTAGTCTCAAAGTATCGTTTTCCTTTCCTATAGCTATCAGGCTTCTTGGTTTAAAAAAAAATAATTTACTGTCATCTTTCCTTTAGCAGCGTGATCATACTTTCGTGTGAACTCAGCCATACAAAATTGCTGTTTCCTTTGGAAGATACCAGTGTTTTTTTTTTAATTTATGAAACAGAATTTGCTATTTCTCTGTGTTGATAAATATGTGAAGCATATTCTTGAAAAGCTGAAGATCGTTGATTGGAGTATAAGTTGCTGACATAGAGGTTATCAGTAGAACTATTTGTAAAACGAGGGTGTCCAGTAATATAATAATAGGTATTATTTTCGTGCACGCCTTCATCGCACGCTTTACGTCGTATGCTTTTTTCGTATGTTCCTTTAGCACACGCCTTTAACATCTCACACTTTTTAAAGCAAGTATTATTAACGCGTTGTTTTATTGTCGTTGTTGCTTATAGTTGCACGTTTTAACGTCATGCACTTTATCGTCGCAGGTTTACTTCAATGTGTTACTGAACTGTAACATGAGGAAAAAAAGAAGAAAAAGGAGTAAGTCATTTTCGCAGCAAGTTTCTATGCCTCATGGATGAAGACTCTCAAAATCAAGTGGGCTGTGATATCCTTCGGATCTCTTAAAAACACCGGGGATAGATGGAATAAGCCATCATCTTCAGACCTAGACACTAAGAGTATGGAATAGCTACCCCGACTTTTTTGGGCCTCAATTCGACTTGTTCCAAGACAACTAAGAAAGTCTAAGGTCATCTTTATTCCAAAGCCGGTAAGGATGGTACTCAAAGGTAAGTCTTTTCGTCCTATTACTCTCACTTCTTTTATTTTCAAACACTCGAAAGAGTTGTTTTAAATAAATTGAAGACTAGGATTCCTCTGAACCCTAATCAACATACTTTCAGAAGAGGAAAGAGCTGCGACTCTGTTCTCTCATCCCTATGGTTGACCTCATTGAACGATCTATCAACAGGGTTCAGTATAGTCTCGGGATTTTTCTGGACATTTGTGGTGCATTCGAAACTATAGGCATTACGTCTGTGGTCGAAGGCCTCAGGGCTAGGAAAGTCTCTGAAGGTAATATAAGTATGAATCCTATTAGGTATGAATCCCAATAAGAAGTCGCTCCATCACAGTCGAACTCAAGGGCATTAGAAAAAGAACCGAGTTCTCAACCAGAGGGGACACCTCAGAGTGGTGTACTCAGTCCAATTGCCTGAATCTTGTATTTGACAAGCTTTGGGGTTATGATTCGGGCTAGTGAAGGCCATTGGCTTCGCTGACGATACTGCTCTTTAGTTTCAGGTCTGGATCCAAACTTATGGTCTATATCCTTCAAGATGCCATTAACCAGGCTTTGAGTGGGGTACTGGCTGGACCTTGAGTTTGCTCCTCATAAAACAGTGGCTATTCTCTTCCACAGAAGAGAAGCCCTAATATAAAGAACTTGAATAGGAATGGTATTAACATATGTTATATAATATCTTAAATACTTAGGTGTGACTCTAGATTCGCTTAGATAGGCTTACTTCGGTCTCATATCACATCCAAGCTCAACCAATCCATATAACTACTGATGGCTTGCAACAACGCCGTCGAAAAAAATCTGGGGGCCAGACTCCAAGGGCATGAGATAGGTATGCACCAGCATAATTCGTCTTAAGATCTCTTATGGATGATTGTTGGGTCTCGTTCAAACCCAAAGTACCGGAAGAATCTGGAGGTATCCAACGGCTGGGTATGATAAGAAGAACCTTTATCCATCGTAGTACACCTACGTAAGGACTTGAGTAATCTTAGATTTGCCTCCTATAGATTTATATATCTTAATGAGGGCCAGAAAGGCACTTTTTATTAATTTTAACATCACGCACAGGATGGCGAGAGCATTGGGTCTAAACCTGGTCATATTCTTGAAGAGTGGCGGGGAAAATAAAAAGTTAGAAATTCATCTTGAACTAACAAAGACTTTTTACGAGTCTAAAATGAGTTGGAAGAAAACATTTTCATTATTATGATAGCTTCTCTGTAGGTGAGGTATTGAAAGCCACTAACGGTATTCAATGCTACACCGATGGTAGCAAATTTTATCAAATTTGACGTTGTTATCTTTTGTCCAATCCTTTATTTTTATAATAAACCAGCTGGGAAACTCAATGCCGAGTCCACTGTGTTTCAAGCTGAAGTTTGGGCTATCTTAAAGGCAGCCCTTTTATTACTATTAAAAAATAAAATCTTAAACCCAAAAAAATATTTCTATGTCGACAACCAAACAGCTCTTGTATCTTTGGGCTCGGTTGTTGTAAAGTCTCGTTCAGTGAACAATTGCATAAATGTTTGAATGCACTTGGACGTGTATACCATGTCAACCTTCATTGGATTAAAGCCCACGTAGGTTGGCCAGGAAATGAGGAAGCTGACCGACTTGCAAAGCTGAATCAAGATCAAATCTATTAAAGGACATTCTATTCCGGATTCACTAATGTCAGACCTGACAAGAGGGGGTCTCTATAGAGAATGGGCCTCCCGATTGGACACAAGATAGATCCTGTGGACAAAGTAAGCTATGGTCAGTGTTATGGAAATTCATGGGAGGTTACCCAAGCTCTAACCAAAGGCCGAATAACTTTAATAAAAAGGCAATCTCTTGGATCCGAACAGTTGGAGACCTATAACAGTAGTAAATGAAAGTTATATAATTATTTCGGGGATAATCTCTCAAAAAATCGAACCCATTTTGAATTAAAACTTGGCTTAGTGCAAAAGGGGTTCCTAAAGGTAAGGAAAATCTCGACATCGCCCGAAATATACAGAGCGTATGCGAAATAGTCAATGCCAAGGGTTCCTATGGTGCCTAATAGCAGTAGACTTTTCCAAGGCTTTCGATACGATTCTGCATACTCACATCATGAAAGCAATAAAAAAGTTACTTCCTAAGAAGTTCTTTAATCCCATCAGAGCTAATTGTTAAATGGTACCTCCTCCTTATCTGTAGGGATCTAGAGAGTGAGGCAATTATTTTGAAGAGGAGTTGTCGTCCGGGTGCCCCACAGCACCTCTATTATTCGCTGCTGGACTAAAAGAACTCAGTGATAACATCATTAAAAAATATGGAGGCTTTGGTGTGACTTTTGGCAATTCAAAACATATTATGGACATGTATGCGGATGACATAACGCTTTCTTAGAAGGTAATTCTGAAAAACAACTGGTAAATCGCATTCAAGTTGTTCTAAATTTCTTCAAAAAGTTTGGCCAAAGATCCGGTTTACATATAAACGTAAAAAAAATGTTGCTCTGTCGATTGGAAAGTGGTTTCCAGACAGGATTGTAAGCTCCCTAGTTAATAATAAAAGAACCGTTGACATTTTTGTTAGTTAAGAATTTATTGCTGTCTTACCATAGTACATACAAATATACAATTATACAATGATAAAATCAAATACATACATACAGCAAAAGAACACGACCACACAAAGGGGTATATGTGCTACAACAGCAAAATGGATATGAGCATTACATATATATATTATTTTATAATCTACTTATGAACAATTAAATTAAAGTTAGAATCAATAATTCGTTACATCTCTTTACATTTAATAAATTTATAATACGAAGATCTTCATCCTCCTCTTGCATGACTTGGTATCTCTATATGGAAGCGATGGGCATCGGTGATTAGGTGGTCAGCGGGTTGGGATTCCTCCATGCATATATTACAAATGGCATTTGTGCTTTTCCATTTGCTCAGATGGCCAGAAATGGTCCATGGCCTGTGTAGGCTTGAACAAGTAATTTCATGTGGGACGTGAAAGTTCGACAACCTTTGGTTTTGGATATTTCAACATACTATGAGTATGTTTCATTCAAGATCCTTTTTGTATCTGTTGCACCAAAATTCATAGAAGAAGCCATCTATCACTTTTTATGTAGCTTGGTGGTGCTCCAACACATAAGCGATTTTTACTTTGCGTTCCTTTCTTTGAAAGGTAGTCCGCAAATTCGTTGCTGAGATGTCTGAATGGCCCTTACACACAATCAAGATGTATATTTATGTTGGATTGGGCGTTGTTTAATACTTCTTTGCATTGCTTAACTGTGGCACTTTTGTAAAGGGGCTTAGAATAGCAGCAATTGCCTATTGAGAATCTGACCGAATAATCACGTACTCCCGAGGCTTGTCTTGTCAAGTAAAGCTTTA
>CP045891.1:27506122-27529900 GCA_013387185.1 Caligus rogercresseyi
TCATGTTTGAGAAGATCTGTTCGCTTAGATATGTTGATCCAAAGATGGATAACACTCCAAATGTATAGGTTTTCATATTCTTATAGCTGTCGGGAAGAGCATTCCATGTCTTATAACGTGTTTTTCGGTTGTTGGGAGGCTTTCAACTTCGCTCCATTTGTGACTTTGGGCAAACTGGACTTTCTGGCAGGTAAGTCTACAAGTTCGGCTGTCAAGCGTTTGAATTTGGACACCCATAGATCTTTGTCGACTATATCGGCAGTTTCCATTTCAAGGCCAGCTTGATTTACTCCTAGAAATGTGCTCAACAAGGAAAAATCAATCTCCAGGGGTGTGACAGGGAAAGACAATGTCCTTTTTTCTTTTCGAAACTTGGTAAATCTGCTCTCAAATGCAGCTTCCATTTCAACGATCACACCTTGTAAATGATCGCGGTTGATATCGGGATGGGCTTCTCTGAATTGTGAGAGAGCGTGTCTCGCTGTATATCTCTGGCTAAGACAGTCAGCTTGCGTTCGAATGACAACACAGCTTCCAGCATTTGTAGTGCAGTTTATCCCCGGCCCTGGAGACTTACATTAAGTTGTTTAGGTGGTTTGTCATATCTACTAAAAAGTGTAGTTTTTCGAGCCACTCGGTATCTTCCAGTTGCTGTTAGATAAGGTTTTTGCTTTGCAGGAATGTTTTAATGTGTTCGAAAACAAGCGACAAGCGATACAAAACGTCTCCCCTAGACAGTCATCGCACTTTGTCGTGAATCAGAAGATCGGAATATTCACTATCAACTTCATCAAGCAATGCACGAAAGTGACGGTGGTTCAATGCTTTTGCAGTTATCTTGTTCACCATCTCGATGACAAGGTTCATCATTGTCATACACTCTGATGGGAATGTTTGTGCACAAAGTGCTTCATGATGCAAGATGCAGTGAAAAGCAAGCAGGTTTCGATCCAATGTTTTCTGTAGCAAAGTCACAAACCCCTTTTTGATCCTCTCATGCTGGGTGCCCCATCTGTGGCCACTGAAATCAGATGGTCGGTATTTATTCCATTGTCCTTTAAACACTTCAATACAGCCTCACATATGTTCCCCCCGAGTTTGGCCTTTCAATGGTATTAATTGGACAATTCTTCTTGCGGTCCATCGGCGTTGGCATACCTGCATAATAGCGCAATCTGTTCAATATCGATCATATCACACGACTCATCACAGGCTATTGAGTATGCTGGAGCTGAATTAATGTCCCTGATTTGCTGATCGTTGAGATTGCCTGCCATTGTAATGGTCCTTTCCTTAACTGACTTAGCAGAGAGAGGCATGTCTATGATTTTCTGTTTTTATCTCTTTTGTTTTTGAAGTCTGCGAAAAGGTGTTCTGATATCTTGATGAATGATTCCTTCATGAAGTCACTATCTGTGAACGGTTTATCACACTTTATTATCTCCGGGATGCAAAAAAACTAGCCGCAGTAGTGGAGTTCGGAGATGAAATCCACTTCTTAAATCTATTTTTGAGATCCTCTAATTTCTTAAAAAGTAATTGAATGCACTTTTTATCTCACTTCCATCTGGGTACTTTGCAGCAAATAGAATGTCTTCCCTGGAAATGTCTTTTCCACATATACTTTTTTTTGTTATTTGACAGCTTCTCGCTACAGAGCAAACATTCAGGCAGTCCTTCCTTATTGGCAACAAATGCAAATGATTTGGTCCAAGAAATTTTGAATCCTCTGTTCTCCTAATTTTTTTTTTTCGCCCGTTGGGATCCATGGTTAGTCCAACAGTCGCCGATTCGTTTTCACCTGATATTATTTTATTGTGTATAAAATCCGCGCCCTTTAAAGTGTGTGTCAAATACTGTAATGGCAAAGGCTGTAGTGAGCAGATCCCAGGTATTCAACCAGTTACCCACTTGGGCTCTTTAAAAAATGATCTAAAACCCCAAATAGTGGAGCTTGTAAGTCGGAAGACGATTCTTACCTTAAAAACGTAGTGGCAACAAACTTGAAAAAAGCTACCTAACCTATAATTGTGTATTTACTGGCACCAAATATATTAACTGCGTCGTATTCAGTCTATCTTTTGACGAAGAGAAAAGTTATAACTTGTTCATATTCATACACCTTCGCTTAAGTGGGTTGAATTATTCTTCAAAATGAACGTCTTTTTTTCATTTTCAATTTTTTTTGGGAAAAAACTCCAGGGAGCCACTTGGGAAGCTCTAAAGAGGTGCATGCGGCTCTAGAGCCGCGTGTTGCCGACCCCTGGTCTATACAAACATACAATAATAAAAATGACTTACATAGGATGGTTTGGCAAAAACAAGATAACTCCAATAGTTATACAAACTAAAGGAAGTGTATGATTAAAAGCTCCTGTTGATCTAGGAGTAGTTATTTATATAAATGGTTATTCTTTATCAATTATGTTGGTCTATTAAAATATATCCCCTTCTTTTGCACATTTATCACAACATATTTTAAAGTAGTTTTTTAGGGTAAGTTTAAGAGGGTGTGTTCGATAAACTCAATTTAGCGCTACAATATTTTGTATATCAATATAAATCCAATTTCATTTAGTTGAAGAAGCAAAAAATAGTAAAACGACCATTTTTAAATTAATATATCATCTGTTAGTGTTTAAAGAGGTCAATAAAAGAACAACATCAATCCGTTAAAATCTGAAGACCCTGGCATTGTATGTGGATGTTTCACAAACTTTGAATATATAATTTTAATTGCTCTTTAGTCGAGATATGAATTTTCGACTCATATTATTTTTATGCAAGTATATTGGCCTGATAATAATTGAAATTAATAAAACATATTTCTTCCCTGTTCCCGACAAACATCCTTTTTTTTATTTACGAGCACCCTGTGAAGAATTTCTTTTCTATGTACTCTTGTTTTTTGTTTAATGGTAGTGAACTATTGGGAAAAAATGATCCATAGTGTTACAGTTCCTACATTTCCTCGAAGTGGTTTCGGTTGCGAGCAAATTAGGAAAGAGAAGTCAATAGACAAACTTTTTGGTCTCATTAATAATGTTGAATTAAATTGAGCTGAAAGTCCAAACATATTTTGTATATGATAAATGCAGCTACTCAATAGCATACATGATATTAAAAGTATCCTGTTCATTTAAAAAGATGAACTATTTTTTGGGGATCATTAAGAAGCTTTTGCCAGTGAGCAGTTCACTTAAATAATTCTAATAAACAAAGTCATTTCTAACCCTAAGATTTATAAACATAGAAAAGTACAGTTCATAAACAACAGAAAAACAACTTTAAAAAATAAGAAACAAATCCAAAACAGGAATCAAGGTGAAATCAGATATTTAAAATGATAAGAACCGAAAGTCAATTTAAAAATATATACTTTTCTAGCGAAACGCCTTACTGCAATACCTAACAGTGCTGATAATTTTTATGTGAATGACCATTTCATGAGACCTTAATATTCAGCGACGAAGCTCAACTAATGCTGATTCTTTTCTTCAATAATGTAAGAGTATCCTTGGAGCTCATTAAGAGGCTTTTGTCAATGAACAGTTAAGTAGATTCGAATAATCACACAAGCAAAGTACTGTTCTCAAACTACAGCAAATTAAAATATGAACCTTATGAAGGAATGAATACACAAAAATAATTGGGGTCGAGTCAGGTACTTGAAATGAACATGGGTAAAACTGGGCCAAGAAGTCATGCATTAAGGACATAATGGGCATGTATATAAGATCAACTAAGTTGATAATTGCCATCATTCAAGATCAAGTCTTCAGTTCAAAGAGTTGGAAGTTGAACAGACATTCTCAATTATGATTTCTAAAATCCTGGTTGTGTCTGCTATTGTAAGTCTTGCATCAGCTGATTTTCGTTTGAAACGAGCGGCTGAAGGAGATATCACTGATATCACCAGGAAAATCACAATCGATGACAGAAATCTCCCGGGAATAGTCCAGCCTGATGGCAAAAGATGTGTGAAGAAGATCGTCTACGTTAACGAAACTGTTTTCGAGCAAGGAATGGACTGCCATCATAAACTCAAGAAAAAGTGCCACTTGACCTACATTACTGACTACCACTCTGCTCCCGAAGAGAAGTGCGAAACCACTTTCACGAAAGACTGCCACATTAGCTTCAAGCCTGTTGTAAGTACTTTTTAAACTCTATCATGAATATTTAAAACAATAAAATCTTTAGCCTCACACAGAGAAGGTGAAAAAGTGTCGAATCCCATACAAAAAGAAATGTGGCTCTGGAATTGTTGGACCTGAGATCTGCCGGAGAGTCACTGAAACTCTATGCGAGACTACCTACAAGGAATATGCCCTGGATCAAGACGAGGCTGATTGTAAAACCGTCGAGGAGATCCGATGTGAGAAGATTCCCTTCGACATTTTGCACCTTCCCCACGCAGACAAACAGCGACCATTTGCTGAAAAGGAGAGATGCGAGAAGTGGCCCGTTCAGAAGTGTCAGGTCAACAAGAAGAACGTGAAGAAGATTCACCCCGACACTCAGTGCAAGAAGATTCCTCGCAAGATCTGTGCCCCTAGTAACTGCCAAGTGTTTCCAGGCCCCGAGATTTGCAACGATGAGACCCGAACTGTGATCCAAAACGTTCCTGAGGAGGAATGCGACCTCCAGCCTCAAGAGCAATGCCGCACCGAGTCCACTCTTGTGCCTCGACTCGTTCCCAAGAAGAACTGCATCAAGGTCCCTAAGGATATTTGCGTTAGTACGAGAAAAACCCCAAGACCATCACCAAGCCTGTGGTTAAGAACTGGTGCTATGATCCCAATGAATTGAAGAAACATGCTTCCGATTAGGCTTAAGATTAATTATCGTATTGAATTAATGATTTTGTTGAAATACATATGTTATGTCCTAAGCCATCGAATTTCAACCGGTTTTTTGACGCTATTCGGCAAATTTAAATATATTATAAGTGGGGAAAAAGAAAAAAACCCTGTTATACCCATAGTATTCACCAATGAACAAGAGAAGCCTATCACTGAACTTCTTACCATATTGGTAGTTTGTTGGATTATCATGCTTTAGCCGCTTGTCTAAGTATCCCTTGACTGGGGCCGTTTTCCTGAGAGGGTGATAGGGCCGCATGACAGTTTGTTCTAATATGCGGACGGTTGCCTATAGTCCAGTTACTTGAAAGTATTTTCATCGTGTGATGAAGTATAATTTTTTCGTAAAAATCAGGTCTGAAAAGGCTTTGGTTTATTTTAGACATGATTTTTACAAAAAAATTGATACTTTTTGTTTTTAAATTAATATATTCTTAGTTGTTTTTAGTAGTTAACAATATTTTAAAATTGCTACATTATCATTGAATTTCGGCTTTGTCTTCACAAGGTTTATTAGTTGATATATTAGTGTTGGATCGAAAAGTGTCCGATGTGTAGATTTTGGGGTTCTATAACTAAAGGGAATCAAATATAGGGGGAACCTCTTTGACTCTCATTCCTCAAAACACCTCTAAGATCCACCATTTCAGTGGAATATACACTTAAAACGGTCGCATTTGTATCGCATGCAATCACGATGTGGGACAAATTTGAGGCCCTGAAGTCGTCCAAGACCCTGCAAAGATCGCAGCTAAGATAATTGGATGCAGCGCCCATATCTAGCAGCTGTGATATTAGTTTAGGATGTTATTCATTTTGACAGAATATAAAGCGTCAGTTTGAGTTTCGGGAATTCAAAAAACTAAAAGTTCCTTTGTACGAGATAATATGAAGCTGATACAGTACCTCTCTCACACACACTGGAAACATGAGCACAGTTACGTCACTCGAAACGAGATGATTGACATGCTAGCCAATGATGGATAAATGGATCAGCTTTTCATCATTTATAGATAACCTGTCTTGTAGTGAATATTTTCTAGTTTCTCACATTGACATTTTTGTTGTAATATATGTGAATTTGATTTTTTAAAATAAATTGATGGTCAAATAATATTAAGAATTTATTAAAAAATTCAAAATAGATATATTTTAGTATTGATCTATTTACATATATGTAAACATGAAAAGCATCAACAGCTTTGATAAAAACAAAATTACATAATTATTATGTTCTGTTTTTTCTTCATACATATATACATTAAAAACTGTTGAATTTTTGTCTGTTGTATTCAACAACTTGTAGTATCTTTGTTCTTCGTTAGTTGTTATCGTTGTAGCGAAATCACTAATCATTTTTACTCCTCTTTCTACCACATCATTTGTCACTTTTATTGATTTGAAAAATTCTAATGCTTTCAGATAAGAAGAATCATGCTCCCAAGTTTTAGAAAGAGCCAATTACATTTTAGTTTCAAAGTATCAAATAAAATGTGTGACTCCAGCATGACAAGGTCTAAGAACGCTGTTGCCTCAGTTATGTCGGGAAATACTGGTTTTCCTTTCCTATAGCTCTCAGGCTTCTCTGGTTTTTAAAAAATAACTTTACTGTAATCTTTCCTTTAGCAGCGTTGGTCACACTTTCGTGTGAACTCAGCCATACAAATATTGCTGTTTCCTTTGGAAGATACCAGTGTTTTTCATTTATTTATTGAGAACAGAATTTGCTATTTCACTGTCTTGATAAATATAGTGAAGCATATTCTTGAAAAGCTGAAAATCGTTTATTGGAGTATGAGTTGCTGACATAGGGGTTATCCAGTAACTATTGTAAAACGAGGGTGTCCAGTAATATAGTCATAGGTATTATTTTCGTGCACGCCTTCATCGCACGCTTTAACGTCGTATGCTTTTTTTCGTATATTCCTTTAGCAAACGCCTTTAACATCGCACACTTTTTTAAGCGAGTATTATTAACGCGTAGTTCTATTGTCATTGTTGCTTATAGTTGCACGCTTTAACGTCATGAACTTTATCGTCGCAGGTTTACTTCAATGCGTTGCTGACTGTAACATGAGGAAAAAAGAAGAAAAAGGAGTAAGTCATCTTTCGAAGCAAGTTTTTTACGCCTCATGGATGAAGACTCTCAAAATCAAGTGGGCTGTGGTATCCTTCGGATCTCATAAAACATCGGGGATAGATGGAATTAAGCCATCATCTTCCATAACCTAGACACTAAGAGTATGGAATGGCTAGCCCAACTTTTTTGGGCCTCAATTCGACTCTCATATGTTCCAAGACAACTAAGGAAGTCTAAGGTCAGCTTTATTCCAAAGTCAGGTAAGGATGACTACTCAAAGGTAAAGTCTTTTCGTCCTATTACTCTCACTTCTTTTATTTTCAAAACACTCGAAAGAGTTGTTTTAAATAAATTGAAGAACTAGGATTCCTCTGAACCTAATCAACATGCTTTCAGAAGAGGAAAGAGCTGCGACTCTGTTCTCTCCTCCATGGTTGACCTCATTGAACGATCTATCAACAGGGTTCATTATAGTCTCGGGATTTTTCTGGACATTTCTGGTGCATTCGATACTATAGACATTACGTCTGCGGTCGAAGGCCTCAGGGCTAGGAAAGTCTCTGAAAGTAATACAAAGTATGAATCCTATTACGTATGAATCCTAATTAAGAAGTCGCTCCATCACAGTCGAACTCAAGGGGATTAGAAAAAGATTGAGTTCTCACCAAAGGAACACCTCAGGGTGGTGTACTCAGTCCAATTGCCTGGAATCTTGTATTTGACTAGCTTTTGGGGTTATTTGATTCGGGCCTAGTGAAGGCCATTGGCTTCGCTGACGATGCTGCTCTTTTAGTTTCAGGTCTGGATCCGAACTCTATGGTCTGTATCCTTCAAGATGCCATTAACAAGGCTCTAGAGTGGGGTACTGGGTGTGACCTTGAGTTGCTCCTCATAAAACAGTAGCTATTCTCTTCCACAGGAAGAAAAAGGCCCCTAGTATAAGAAACTTGAATAGGAATGGTATTAACATATGTTTATTTAAATCTGTTAAATACTTAGATGTGACTCTAGATTCGGGACTTAACTTCGGTCTCCACATCACATCCAAGCTCAACCAATCCAAATAACTACTGATGGCGTCGAGAAAACCTGGGGGCCGACTCCATGGGCAATGAGATAGGTATATACCAGCATAACTCGTCCTAAGATCTATTATGGATGATTGTTTGGTCTCGTCAAACCCAAAGTACCGGAAGAAACTGGAACGTATCCAACGGCTGGGTATGATAAGAACAACCTTTATCCATCGTAGTACACCTACGAATAGACTTGAGGTAATCTTCGATTTGTCTCCTCTAGATTTATATATCAAAATGAGGGCCAGAAAGGCACTTTTTAATTTTAACATCACGCCACATGGATGGGAGAGCATTGGGTATTGTGTGGTCATGACTATAAGATACTTCTTGAGATCTTATAAGTCAACCGGATCATCCAAATCCCCTCTCCTAAGTTCTTTGTATTTGTGTATATAAACATTAATAAAATAGTCTTCGTCAAGACCTTACATGGCGCAGTCGGCAGTTCTTTATTAATATGTCAGTGAATTATTCCGTGCGCCAATATGGCGGATTAAAGAGCGCCGTGACACGGAATATCAAAGTCTGCGATGCATTGGTCAACAAATTCGGGGCTCGAGAAATAAAGACACTATCAAAAAGTGAGAGTGAATATTTTAATACTTCAATAATAAAAATGCGTGAATCATTCACTACATTGGAGGGTGCATTCTGTCTTGTGGACGTGTGGACCGAAGAGGAGTCATTGAAGGAAACTTTGATTTTGGAGGAATTCGGAAAAAAGGTCATGGAATTGAATTTGTCCTTCTGCTCCTTGGATTCTGAATCTCCGGGGGTTTCCTCAGTTCCTCCAAAAGGACTTCTTCGAGTAAATGAGTCCTTAAAGCCTCCTCGTCTCCTGATGGAGTCTTCTCTGGCCGAATTTCGTTCCTGGAAACAAGGATTTGATTGTTTCTATAAGTCAAACAATATGGACACTATAGAGATAAGTGAACAACGCGGTTACTTACACACATGCCTTGATTTGTTACTCCAACAACTTCTTTCCACAAAAGTCCACAATCACACTCCAATCTTCGGTGAGGACGGTTGCATTGAAGAGATAAGAAATATTTTCCTTCGAAGAACACCGATGATCAAGAGGAGATATAATTTCTTCAATTGCAACCAAAATCCTGGAGAAACGTTTTCTGAATGGTATTTACGCCTACAATTAGAGGGACAAGAAGCAGAGCTCGAAAATATTAATGTGGATTATCTATATACATTAAGAATAATTACCGGTATAGAAGACAAGCAACTTCGTGAGGAGTTTCTCCGGAAAGAAGAACCCACCCGAGAGGAGTTGGTCAGGATTGCGACTTCGTGGGAATCAGCTGAATGTGTCCGGGATACTCTTGACGGGCAAAGCATCTCTGTAAATAAACTGTCCACCTACAAGAAAAATAAGGGACACAATTTCACTAAGTCTGATGTCCATAAATCAAATAAAAGTCAGTCTTCTCTATGCTTTAGCTGTGGAGAAAGTGACCATATTCGTCCCTCGTGCCCTTTCAGAAATAATACGTGTACGATTTGTCTAAGGATTGGGCATATTCATTCAATTTGTCATCGTCTCAAAACTAACAATCCAGAGTCCAACCCACAGACTTCAAAAAGATATTCTAACTCCCGCTCAATACATATATCAGGCATCTACGTGAATAACACATGGTCTTCAAACCATTCGACTCCTCGGGTGTCACTCAGGATTTACCCAAATGAGGGAAGAGCATTTCACATGAACGCACTTCCAGACACAGGAGCACATGAGTCCCTCATCTCGAAAGACTTGGTGGACCGCTACGGGCTCAAAATAAATACGACAGACTTAGTCAATATACGAGCTGCTAATAAAACTGGACTTGCCTGCTATGGTTCTACCCAATTCATCATCTCCCTCGAAGAAAATTTGGAAAAGAAGACGTCTGTTTTAGCCTATGTCACTCCAGACCTTGAAGACGAATTATTAGTGTCCTGGCATGCCTTGATTGGACTTGAGATCATCTCTAAGGATTTTCCTCGACTTCAAAAACATCAAGTCGTCTCTAAGGTACGTGGGGTACAATTTACAGACATCTGCAATGTACAAAAGCTGGCGAAAGAATTTCCAAAAGTATTTAATAGCTCTGACAATTTGCTCCCAATGCAAGGGCAACCTATGAAAATACATCTTAAAGAAAAACTTATAATCAAGCCAGTCCATATTTCCACTCCACGAACAGTCCCTTTAGCTTATCGTGAAAAACTAAAAAAGGAATTAGATTATATGGTTCGTTCAAAAATTATAGAACCTGTAGATATACCCACTGAATGGGTCAGCCCTTCACTAGTGGTCCCCAAGGCTGATGGCTCGTCAATTCGGCTCGTTGTAGATTATACAGGGCTAAATAAGTTTGTTTCTCGTCCTGAACACCCATTTCCTTCACCAAATGAACTTTCATCCCTGATACCTCCAAGTTCAAAGTTTTTTGCAACTTTGGACGCTATAAAAGGATATTGGCAAATTCCGCTGGATGAAAAGTCAAGTTATTTGACTACTTTCCTAACACCTTTCGGGAGGTTTCGTTATTGCCGTGCCCCAATGGGCCTAAATGCTTCAGGGGATGAATTTTGCCGTCGAATTGACGAGGCTTTACATGGACTTCCAGGAATTTTAAAAATTGTGGATGATATTTTAATATTTGCAGAAACTGAACACCAATCTTCGTTGTGTGTTAGAAAGATGTCTCACCCATAATATTACGCTATCCCTTCCTAAGGCAAAAAGCGGGACTTCGGTAAAATTTGCTGGGTTCATTGTGAGCTCAAATGGAATAGCCCCTGACCCTACCAAAACAGAAGCAATAAGCAAATTCGTAACACCAACAAATAAAACAGATCTTCGTTCATTCATGGGACTAACAAACCAATTAGGAAGTTTTGTTCCTGATCTAGCTCACATTACAGAGCCTCTACGTCAATTATTAAAGCAAAATAACGATTTTGTATGGTCATATGAACACGAAAATGCTTTCAAAGAAGTTAAAAAAATACTCACTCTTCCTGATGGACCAGTATTGTCCCATTTTGATCCAAAGTTATCCACCACACTCCTCACAGATGCCTCAAGATTGAAGGGACTCGGTTTTGCTTTAGTTCAATCCCATCCTGATGGTACTTCAAAACTAGTCCAGTGTGGATCCCGATTCATTAACGAAACGGAGTCCAGATATGCCACCTGTGAACTTGAAGCATTGGCTATTCAATGGGCTGTAAAAAAATGTAAAATATATTTAATAGGCATTTCTTTTACAGTCATTACCGACCACAAACCTTTAACAGGAATCTTCGATGGAAGAAACTTAGACGCTGTAGATAACGCAAGACTTCAAAGAATCATGGAAAAATTGGCCGGTTACACGTTTGATATAAAATGGACATCTGGCAAGACCAACCTTATCTCTGATGCTCTCTCCCGAAACCCTGTCTTTGACCCCCCTGAACAATGCGATATATCTGTTGCTAATTTTTCTGTAACGCACATAGATCCAGCTCTACAGCCTATAATAAAAGCAGCTAAAGAGGACGGTGACTATCAAATTCTTAAATCTACTCTAATGAATGATATTAGTTTAAAAAACTTACCCGTATGTCATCCTTCAAAGGCTTATGCCAAAATATGGAGCAATTTATCCATTGATGAATTGTCCGGTCTCCTTCTTCTAAATGCTAATAGGATAATAGTTCCTGTTCCTTTCAGACGAACAATATTAACAAAACTGCACTCCTCACATCAAGGCATACGAAGAGCAAGAGAAATGGCAAGGGCACTGTATTATTGGCCTGGAATGAATAACGATATATTAAACATTGTGAATTCTTGTTCAAAGTGTATTGAATACAAACCTTCGCAACCACAAGAACCTCTCCAAAGTACAAATTCATCGCGTCCACTTTCTTCAATTTCAGTTGATCTATTTCAGTGCACCGGAAAAAACTATATTGTCGTAGTGGATCGATTCACAGGATGGCCATCAGTTTCCCCTCTACGACGTACATCTACGGAGGGGATCATAACGGTTATTTACGATTGGTGCCTGGAATTTGGGTTTCCAGATACTATTCGTACAGATGGGGGCCCTCAATTTCGATCCCAATTTAAGAAGTTCTGTGAGGATAATAATATCATCCATGAGTTGACATCACCATATCACTCTCAATCAAACGGCCACGCAGAATCCTACGTCAAGTCAATGAAGCATCTCCTGCTCAAATCTGAGAGTTGGAGAACCTTCAAGGAGAGTCTTCTTGAGTGGCGAAATATACCTCGAGATAATGGACTCAGCCCAGCCCAATGGCTCTTCGGTAGACGGCTAAGGACATCCATTCCCGCAACATCATCGGCATACGAGCGAATAACGGAAAAGACCTTCAGTGAAGCTCGTTACAAAAAGGAAAAAATCAAAGACTTAAGTACCCTTCATTATAACAAAAAATGTAAAAAATTACCGAGACTTAACGTGGGTGATGACGTTGTCCTCCAGGACCCAAGATCCAAGCGATGGGAGTCGAGAGGGAGGATCTCCGGTGTTCGAGGAAGCGGGAGGTCGTTCGTCATTAGAACGGATCGAGGAGACCTCGTGAGGAATCGAAGATTCATACGGAAGAATGCCGAACATTAATTTTGATGACTTTGCTCTTTCACTAGTATTAATGTTTATTTATATCATTTGTTTATGTTTTGTATATAATTGAATAGGTATGCGCAAACGTCATGGGAGGGGAGATGTGTGGTCATGACTATAAGATACTTCTTGAGATCTTATAAGTCAACCGGATCATCCAAATCCCCTCTCCTAAGTTCTTTGTATTTGTGTATATAAACATTAATAAAATAGTCTTCGTCAAGACCTTACAGGTATAAACCTGCCCATATTCCTGAAGAGTGGCGTGAAAATAAAAAGTTAGAAATATCATCTTGAATTAACAAAGACATTTCTACGAGTCTAAAAATGAGTTGGAAGAAAAAAAATCATTAATTATGATAGCTTCTCTGTAGGTGAGGCATTGAACGCCACTAATGGTATTCAATGCTACATCGATGGTAGCAAATTTTTTACAAAATCGGACGGGGTTATCATTTGTCCAATCCTTTGTCTTTTATAACAAACTCAGCTGGGAAACTCAATGACGAATCTACTATGTTTCGAGCTGAAGTTTGGGTTATCTAAAGGCAGCCCTGTTATTATGAAAAAAGAAAATCTTAAACCCAAAAAATATTTCTATATCGACAACCAAGCAACTCTTGTATATTGGGCTCGGTTTTTGTAAAGTCTCGTACAGTGAACAATTGCATAAATGTTTTGAATGCATTTGGACGTGTATACCATGTCAACCTTCATTGGATTAAAGCCCACGTAGGTGACCAGAAAATGAGAAAGCTGACCGACTTGCAAAAGCTGAATCAAGATCAAATCTATTAAAGGACATATCTATTCCAGATTCTCTAATGTCAGACCTGACAAGGAAGGGTCTCTATAGAGAATGGGCCTCCCGATGGACACAGGATAGATCCTGTAGACAAAGTAAGCTATGGCTTCCAAAGCCATACCCTAATGCATGGAGACGATTGATTAATCTTAGTCGTGAATCTCTATGTATTCAAATACAGATAATAACTGGTCATAACTTTCTTAGATATCATCAGTCATTGTCGAACAAATTTCTCACTCGAGAGTGTCGATGTTGCCAGCTGAGTGATGAGACGTCTTATCACATGTTGGCTGAGTGTGATTTCTTTTGTCTTAAGAGAATGATGGCTCAAAAATGCTTTAACCAACATTCTCCAGAGCTAAAGCAGATACCAGCAATTCTTAGAAATTGTAACATTGGTTACCTGATTAGTTTCCCGAGGTAGAATGGGTAAACAACATGGTTAAAGTGGTGTTGTGTTCTAGGGAATGGGCTAAGAATCGTAAATTAGATTCCGCCTTGGACTCAAGACTAGACTTCAATTCGTACTCTTGAATCCTACCCTCAAACTAACAAACAAAGTTATAGTTGTAATTTGCGGGACCCAAGAGCCCATTGGTGGTGGATCTAAAACCCAAATATTTTGTGACTGGTGGAACCCCAGGGTACATTGACGGGGATTCTGACACTCCAATTAGTTATAGTTGTAATTGGCTGAACCCCAGGTGCTGAGGTTGAAACCCCGAAATGTTATTGGTGTGAATTAAAGAACCCAATGACCCGTTGGCGGTTGGTATGAAACCCCAATATTTATAGTTGTACTAGGCAAGACCCAGGAGCCCAGGGGTATTGGAGTTAAAGCTCCATAAGTTAAGTTTTTTCATTTAAATAGATGAACTATTTTTTGGGGATAATTAATAAGTGGAAATTATAACTATGTATATAATTTTGTTTATTGTATATATCAGCGTCCCCTTAGTAGTTTTGTATTCTTGTTGATCACATGTCTTATTTTTGTAGTATTAATGTATAATTTACACGTGTTTTTGTTCTTCCTTTTTGGTTAATATTATTTGTTGTATATAGCTCACTTTGGAACACCTTGGAATATAGAAGGGGGACTGATGTCTCCCAAAATTATAGATACAGTCCACTTTTATTGAGGCCCATCCCTGCCTTTAAAGGGAAGGAGTTCACTAGAAACTTTTCATGGTCCTTCGACCCGGATGCATAGATGTCGGAATTAGGGGTAAGGGGGGTGCGGCCGCACCCCCTCCCATTCGCCCTCCACCCCCCCCCCTATCAGCCTCTCTACCCACAGCATTATGCTTAAAAAATAAAAAATAAAGAATCTGAATGTAAACTGAATTTGTCTGACTTACTACATATATCTCATAATTCACAGATTTAGGCTATGTGACATGCAGCCTTGCATAGGCTACTGTACGGAGCCAGGCAGCATCTGACAGCTCAGTGTGACGTAGGCCAAATAAACAAACAAAGTCTTTTGTTTCGCGGGCATTGTTGTTCTGATATGATCGCACGCATTTTTGTTAGCTTACATGACAATTTGAGTTCAATGAACCAGCTATGTCTCAGAAAATAATTTAAGATTTTTTTAAACCGCCTGACCCAGCCAAACGTCCGAGAAAGACACCTGCGCCTTTCCCAGCAACCGGACCGCAGCAGGCAGCCAAAAGACCCGGCGGTCCTCGTCTTCCCTCCCCAGAGCCACCGGCGCTAGCCAAGAGGTAATATCATTCAAACACCACAGGATTACAATTTTCCTGCTAAGAAGTTCAGCGGTGAGAACTTCATTCGTTCATTCAAGGCCGCATGATTCAGAGAGTGGCGTTGGCTGGAGTACTTAGCGGTCAGTGATGGCATTGTGCGTGGTGTGTGCAGGTCAGCTGTCAAAAGCAAGTTGGTCGGGCCAGACACTGATAGTCTGTTTTTGAAAGATGAAGGCTTTTCGAATTGGAGAAAAGCAACGGAGAAGATCAGAGACCACGAAAAGACTCGCATTCATTTAGATACGATGCAAAGATTGGCTGCATGGAAAACAACGCCAATTAGTGCACTACTCTCTGAGGCCGCTGCTAAAGAGCAGAGACAGCGCGGAAAATGCTGGAGCTCATTTTCAGCTGCGTAAGATTCCTGGGACTCCCTCTGAGAGGGGCTGCAAATCGAGATGGAGTGTTATGGCACCTAATGGTGGAAAGGGTACGCACTGATCCTGACCCGGAGAACTGGATGAAAAAAAGAGATAATTGGATGTCTGGCAGCATCCAAAATGAAGTTCTGGAGCTGTTTGCGCATGGCATTCAGAGAAAAATCGGAGCTAAAAGCATCCCAAAGTCCATTTTCTGGCTTAACTGCTGATGTAAAAACTGTGATTACCCAAAATTATCCCAGGATGATGAATTTAAAGTGGACTGTATAATGAAATGTCTTTTGAGAGAAAGGATATTAAAAAGTACCAAGCTTAAATATTCTTCTCTTTAATTACCTAAACAAGAATAAAGTAGACAATGTTGTTAGGTGTGAAAACGTGGAAATATATTTCGAGTTAAAGATGATGAATAGATGAGCGATGAAAGGTGAAAGAGGTAGATAGGAGGAAGACCTCCTATTTTATACACAAAATGTAGGATGAGCGCTGTTGATCCATAGGATTGGTAGAAAAGCGCGCTCACAATATTCCCGCCAAAAACACACCTGTATCATATAATATTAATAAAAAAACCCTCCCTGAGTAGGAAGGGAAAAAGAATAAGGAATGTCTTCTTGTTGCTAAGCACAAGAGATAGAAAAAACTCCCTCTTATTTTGAGAGGGAGAAAACAAAGCATGCTTCTATCTATATTAATGATTTTCAGCATGTTCGGATATGTTAGGGAGCCAGATTTCCACAGACCCCCCAGAAAATGACGGATCTGAAAGAAAACGGCATTTTCTGCCTCTGGTGATCCCACATATCCTACTCAATTTTAACTGGAATTGACAGATCTCCAGGTTGTAAGGCTGGAAATCCTCCCAGGAAGCCTCACTAGTTGAGTGAAGTGTGACTTCTAAGAGACATTATTTTGTATTTATTGCCAAACTATGCCTTGGTGCTTTTTTTTCTGAATAATTGTATTCTTGCCAAGGTGTCTAAGTTACTTCCCTTCTCATTTATATTTTCCAGTACTTGTAACCCGGGTTTGGTATGGAAAGATAGGTTGTAAGGCTATCAGACCCCCACGACAGTTTTACCATGTTCTTTTCATTTTTCTTTATTTCTTTTTTAATTTATTTCCATGCATGGTTTGAGATACTTAGAGAATATTATCTCTGATTAATTTTTTAGAGCTTCCTTTTCGTCGCCTTTTCTTCCTTAATTCATATGGATGAGATTCAGAAGTATCTCTAACTGAATGTTCTTCCGAATTAATTGGAACTGATTCCACAGACACGGTAGCTGTTTCCTCAGGAATAACTTCATCCTCTTCAAGTTTTTCTTTGTGGCAGGGTCGGTCATTCTCAGGAGATCGGTACACCTGTTCTGGTGTACTCCCAGAACCGGGACTTTCAACGTCTGATCCTGACTTCCAGCACGTCCACATTGATCCGTCGATTGGGTCATTTCTTTCTCGTCATTTCTTTCTCAGCAACGTTAGACTCTAATAATGACATTTGTCTGACGGATCGCAATACTTTTTGTCCGTTCGGTAATTTCGGTAATGAAATTATGACAATGAATTTATGAATATTTCTTTGTTAATATATTGCAAGTTAATGTTTTAAATCAGACAGCCGTAGCCTTTAACTATGACTTCTGTGTTTAATGACTTTTTTTTTTTCTTTTCTTGCAAGCTGAGGCTCAATACCAGACCATCGTAATTACGACACTGGGTTTACACTGAAGTTCAGTTACTTGCTAAATATTGTAAGTTAATGTTTAAAATCAGACAGTCGTAGCCTTTAACTACGACTTCTGTGTTTATTACTTTGATTTTTTATCTTGCAAGCTGAGGCTCAATACCAGACCATCGTAATTACGACACTGGGTTTACAATGAAGTTCAAGGTTCTTGCAAAATATTGTAAGTTAATGTTTAAAATCAGACAGTCGTAGCCTTTAACTACGACTTCTGTGTTTAATAATTTTTTTTATAATGTTGAGATACACTGATTTTGATCAGGTAATCTGTCCGTAATACAAAGATCAAAATGATTCTAAGTACTGCTGTTACTGCACGGGTTGTTTATGATTTATTTTTTTTAAATAATGTTGAGATACACTTATTTTGATCAGGTACTCTGTCCGTAATTACGACACTGGGTTTACTTGAGATACCCTGATTTTGATCAGGTACTCTGTCCGTAATTACGACACTGGGTTTACTTGAGATACACTGATTTTGATCAGGTACTCTGTCCGTAATTACGACACTGGGTTTACTTGAGATACACTGATTTTGATCAGGTACTCTGTCCGTAATTACGACACTGGGTTTACAATGAAGTTCAAAGTTCTTGTAATCTAGATAAAATATCCATGAATAACTCAAGGAAACCACAATTTAATTAAAACTTCGACACTTGGTTCAAGTTGGTAGAAGGACATGTAAAAACTTTCAAGTTGGTAGAAGGACCATGTAAAAACTGTGATTACCCAAATTATCCCAGGATGATGAATTTAAAGTGGACTGTAAATGAATGTCTTTTGAGAGAAAGGATATTAAAAGTACTAAGCTTAAAATATTCTTCTCTTTAATTACCTAAACAAGAATAAAGTAGACAATGTTGTTAGGTGTGAAAACGTGGAAATATATATTTCGAGTTAAGATGATGAATAGATGAGCGATGAAAGGTAAAAGAGGTAGATAGGAGGAAGACCTCCTATTTTACACAAAATGTAGGATGAGCGCTGTTGATCCATAGGATTGGTAGAAAAGCGCGCTCACAATATTCCCGCCAAAAAACACCTGTATCATATATTAATAATAAAAAACCTCCCTGAGTAGGAAGGGAAAAAGAATAAGGAATGTCTTCTTGTTGCTAAGCACAAGAGATAGAAAAAACTCCCTCTTATTTTTGAGAGGGAGAAACCAAAGCATGCTTCTATCTATATTAATGATTTTCAGCATGTTCGGATATTCGGGATCCAGATTTCCACAGCTGATGGGACCACCGACCTCAGTGGCAAGAACAGTTTCATGCAATATACAGTTTGTTGATCAAATCTCGACATTCAGAATTTCTTTCTAGGTTTGTACAACCCCCCAGACACAACAGCAGAGATGCTGTTTTTTGCATAAAAGATGTCCTTGATCGGCTCAATTTACCAATGGAGAAGCTGAAAGGCTACTATTTAAATGGAGCCAGCACAATGTCTGGGAGGTTCACGGGAGTGCAGGCAAGATTAAAGGAAAACATGTCCTGACTCCGTGTTTGTTCACTGCGCAAATCACTTTCTGGATTTAGTGTTACAAGAAGTGCAAAAGATATGAGCCTTGTTGCTGATTCACTAAACTTCGTTCGAGAATCACTGTTGTTATTAATGATTCAGCAAAAGAAAAACATTATACCAGTCTCTTTTTGATGTGGAGAAGTGTGTCCAGCCGGTGGTGCGTCAGAGCTGTGGCACTCTCATGGTTGGGCCTGCTATGGAGAGATGCTGCAGACATTCAGGACCCTGGAGAGTGACAGGTACTGTCAAGAGGAGACGCGTGCCAAGTGGCAGGATGCTCAAAAAGGGCACGACACGTTCACAGTCTTTGGTTTGTTTACCTGCGTTACCATGTTACTCTGTGTGAATCCGTGGCTCGGTCACTGCAAGGCATCAAGGTCCAGCCCTTGGATCAGTGGAAGCTGCGAAACTTCTTTGGCAGCGACTCATCTCACTGCGACAGGATTACACCTTCGCTGACCTTGTGGGACAAGACCAGCAGTACGCAGAGCGCTACAACTTAAAGCCTCCGGATTCAGCGCGCACAAGCAAGCAAGGCCCCAGCGCGTTTTCGCCATACAGCGGAGGAGGAGGAAGGGGAGTTGGGGAACATAGAGAGTAAATAAATAATGATAATGCCAACAGTATTTTTAAATAATACATAGCTTAACTCATCAGCTGTTATTGTATATTTGAAATAATGCAACAAATACGCACACATATATAGTTATATATTATGTATCTATTCATAGATTATGACATAAAAAACGATACAATAGTTCAATAATACTGTACATCCACGTACGCCTATTTGAGAAATGAGCCCTTAAAAAGTTTCATTTGTATTTATGGGGCAAATTGTTTATCTAATCACAGATTGCAAGCCTCTATTAAGTTTGTTTAATCCTAGTAAGCCACTACCCGAGCAAGCCTCTGGCAGAATACAGAGGTGGGCATTAATCATGCCAACTATTCGTTCCAATTAACTCATCGTTCAGCTGAAAAGCTCGTACAGCTGATGCACTGAGCAGACTTCCATTAAATAACTCTCCTGATAGCGTACCTGTTTGTTCAGAGTGGGTAAACTTAATGGATACACTAGATTCTTCCACAATATATGTTCCGAAATAAGGGAGTTGACTAGGTTTGATCCTATTCTTGTTTTGGTTTCTAAAAACTGTCTAAATGGTTGGCCATTAAGGTAGACGAATCATTAAAACTTATTCTTCCAGAAGAAATGAGCTATCTGTACAAAGTGGTTGTGTATTATGGGGATCACGTGTAGTCATCCCATTAGACGGAAGAGAACCTAAATTAAAAGAGTTACATGTAGGACATCAAGTTCAACTAAAATGAAAAAATTAGCAAGGTCTTATGTGTGGTGGCCAGGAATGGATGGAGATTTAGAAAAATTGTGCAAAACATGTCCTGAATGTATTGCAACTAGGCCTAATCCTCCAAGGCTCCTCTACATCCTTGGGAGTTGCCAACAGCTCCATGGCAGAGAATTCATATCGATTACGCAGGCCCTATTAATAAAACATACTATCTTCTTGTTGTGGATGCACATTCAAAATGGATGGAAGCTTTACCTACCACTTCTATTACTAGTCGCAGTACTATAAATCTGTTGTGTTCTATATTCACTAGATTTGGACTTCCTCGGAAAATAGTTTCGGATAATGGTCCTTGTTTTTCATCCCATGAATTTTCTCTATTTATCAATAAAAATAAAATTAAGCACATTACCACTGCTCCGTATCAGCCTTCTACAAACGGACAGGCTGAAAACGCAGTCAAAACGTTCAAGAACTATCTGAGAACTGCTAAAAAAAATAATATAATCGGAATCTATAAGTTTCTTTTTAGATATAGAATTACTCCCCACTCCACAACTGGCAAAACTCCGGCGAGTTGATGTTCGGACGACAACTACGTTCTTCATTGGATGGATTAAATCCCCACGACGAACTCTACAACAAGGTTTCTGCGGAGTCCAAGCTCGCAGAAGTTTTACTATGATGGAAAACGGGAGAGACGAGTCGAATTTAAACCGGGGGATTTCGTCATGATCAAGAGTTATACAAAGGAAGGAAGGACAACTGGATCTCAGCTACCCTGAGGACAGAACGGGTCCGGTATCGTTCAAGTGCCTTACTCCGGAAGGAAGGGAACATAGAAGGCACACAAATCAAATGATTGGACCGACTCCAAACAAGGCGGAGGAAGAAATTGAAAGAGAATGTCCAAGACGGTCATCCAGAATTTCGAAGCCTCCTGAGAGATTTCAAGCTGGACAGTGAATACTATCAGCTCATCTATTAAAGTTGTAAATAATGATTAATATAAAAAAGTATTAGTTTAATTAAGTTCAGGGGGATGTAATATCCTTCGGTTTGTCCGGTTTAATATGTAAATACTTTATTATTATCTTGGACATAAGTTCTCCTCTTTTCTGCTAGTCAGTAATAAATAGTCAGTCTAAGAACAGCATCTCCCTCTCTCCTGCTCTCGCCCCGGGCGGTATTACAGAAATTACTTTGTTTAATTAACTGTTCACTGGCAAAAGTTCACAATGATACCCAAAATAAAGCTCATATTTAAATGGAAAAAAATAATTTTAATTTTATGTATACGACTTGTATGCTGCATTTATCATATTCAAAACATTTGCGGACTATCTGCTCATTTAATTCAAAATTATTACTGAGACCAAAAATTTGATCTACATATTAACTTCACTTTCCTAATTTACTCGCAACCAAAACCATCGAGAGGATTTTTATCCTTATATCCATTTTGTATTGTTTTACCAATAGTTGAAACCAATTAGCGAATTGATTAATTCATGGAGAGCTGTGAATTATGTTACTGTCAAACGCAAAAAACAATTAGACATTCTATCCAAAAGCTATTCCATACAAAAGCTTACACAATGTCTTTGTACTCACTATCTTATTACCAAGCCTTACAAATTTGCATTAAAATTTTAGTTGGATATGGATGCTTCAGCAAAATATAGTCTGTATATTTTTTGATGAATAAATAATAAAAACAGCACAGTCCTCAAATAAAGAAAGCAGATTAAGAAAGTTCTTCTTGTGATTATGGCAGAAATTCCAATATTACGCAGTATTACAATGAAACAAATTGTGCTCTATATCTTTTGATTATATGGAAAGTTTATCCTTGAAAGTGTTGCCACCTCAATTATGGTAAAAAGTATCTTATTACATTTTGGTCTTCGCCATAAGAGATGTTTACATAATACGTTTAAAAAATGAGACATGTTTCATCAACAATTAATCCTTTTTTTGTCGCAGAATATATGTATAAGGACACATAAAAATGACTGAAAACAATCCGTTATAGTATTCTAATGTCTAAGATAACTCTAATTTATTTTACCGGCATTTTTAAGGATATATTAAATGTCATCGTTTTTAACCTAATTTAAACACATAAGCATCCTACAGTGGAGTGGAGAAGACTGGCTTCTAGTGGTCCTCTGTATACACAGTTGTTATTTGGGTCGGACCTGACCAATAACATAACGTCAAAATATCCCATTCGGGGGGGCAGCCCAGCGAATCTTATGGAAATGTATACCAATTTCCTTGACGACTCAGTGGTGGATATCATCCGGCGGAATTGCCACAAAAAAGCCTTCTTCAAAAACCTTGGGAGATCCTGCTGCTAGGAAAAAATGGCACTGGACAAAAGTGTGCTCTCGTTGCATGATATAGGTCTGGGTCTCTTTTTGTTGATGGAAGGTTCTTGTTTCCTCTCCAAAGAAAGACAAGAGGATTAAACACTCTATGCCCATGGCATTTAAAAATGTCAATAGGTTTTGAATGATAAAGAAGAAGGGTGTGCTTTTTTAACAAAAAATATTCACTACACCACCATATGATAAAAGGATTTTATCCTCACTAAATAACATTTGTGATGGAAGAAAGTTCACAGCACAATTTCAAATTTCGGCAGGACTTATAAAATTCTACCGGCCCTGTAAAGACTGCAGAATGCTATATAATCATACAAGCCACGCATTCGTTGATTGCCCAGCCATTGTACAACTGAAAATGTTTTGACTTCCTCAATGTTGGTGGCCTAGACGACAGGTCGTCATCCAGCTTGAGAACCATAATTTTGTTTGGGCTCTCCTCAAGAGGGAGGAAGACCTCTGACAAAACGAAGGCGCTAGATTTTGCCCTTTTAAACGCAAAGGCCTTGATAGCAAAAAAACTTTCAAATACGAACCAATAAGACCGGGAGAGATCAGAGGGATCCTGCTTGGAGCTGCAGGTAGATACAATGCCTTTTCACTCAAAATCCCATCGTTAGACGGTTCATCATGGACGTTCGCGGCTGAATGATAAAATATTACCCGACGCAAAGTCATCGCTTTTACCAAATTTTAAGGAAAATACTCAAGAATTTAAGAAATTTGCATGATTTTATTGTTTTTTACAGCTTATTCTTTTAATACTTGTTAATTAGATAAAATTTTATTGTTTGTTCAAGATCGATGCTAAATTTTAAACTATAATGTTTTTTTTGTATTTTATACGTATTAGCATCGTTTACTATACATGTGCTGTATATATGTGAACAGTTTATAAATAAAAAAACACAAATGTTCATTAGTTTTATTACAATGCATGGGTGTGACAGATATTAAAGAAAAGTTTTCAAGACCGGGAGAAAAAATGGTGTTCTTTGTTGTTCAACGAAGAAACAAAAGAAAAACATCAACCCTTACCTTAATTTATGACCAATCAACAAAAAAAATGGATGAAACTAATCTCTTTAGAGATGGTTATACCAAATACTAAACATCAATATTATGTAGTATTTATATATTCTTTTTGGAGTGAAATGTATTT
>CP045891.1:27530000-27566641 GCA_013387185.1 Caligus rogercresseyi
AAAAGCCTCATGTACCAAAAACCAGATATTGTTTGTTTACAAGATATTAAATCACCGACATCTTCTACTTGTTCTCTTGATTGTTCTTTATGTATTCCCAGAAATTACTACCATTTCTTTACGGGAATGGGTTAAATCGAGGGGTGTCTCTTTTATTTCAAAGTCAATACTTACTTGCCCTAAGTTAGTGAGCGAACTTTCGAGCAAAGGGGATTGGCATAAATTTTTATATCGACGAAAAATGGCGGTTTTATATCATCAATGCCTATGGCCCAAATGTCAAATGTACATCCTTTTACCAAGCTATAATCAATCAATGTAAATATGATTTATATCCGTTGTTGGTTGTAGGGGATCTCAATGTTGATCTGTACCAGTTAACAGTGAAACATCCTAACTTTCAAATATTGTCCAAGCTTCTTCATTCTCTTGAACTACACGATGTAATTAAATTTTTCAGTCCAAACGAAAATGTGTCTTGGAGATGTGGAAGTAAGTCTTCACGGATTGACTTAGCATTATCTTCTTCTTCAATACGATCTAAGATCGTGAATGCTCGCTATCGTTCTCAACATAGCTCAGATCATAAGTTGATTGAGATCGACTTCCTTCAAGTCCGACAAAAATAGGTCGTTTTAGTGGTGCCCAGAATGACCATATTCTCGAACCTGACGCCGCCAACATTGTGAGATTGAACACCTCCTTATATATGATTTTATAGATATGCTCAAAAAACGTTTTATTAAACTTTTTAAAGAATCTTTTAAACCCAAAAAGCTGGCTTATCTTTTATCACATATTGTTAAGTCTACCTCGTTACAATGCTTTCGCAAAAAAAGGCAGAAAGAAGTATCCTTCCAAAAAAACATCGAGGAAATGCTTGATAATAGCTCCATCTTTTTACGTTCCATTTCGTCGGATTTTACTCATTTATTTCGTGTCTCAGAAATTGCCGAAGATAATTTTAATCAAAAAATATTAAAGAAAACTCCCCATCAAGGAGGTTGAAAAACCTCTTCCAAAAGGACCACGCAACGACTATTATTAAGAAAATAATTCACGAGGGGAAAACAGTCTCCAATCCCAAAGATATATGAAACTCTTTCATGGAAGATTTCAAAAGCTTCTTGGTGGAGAAAGAGTCAATTTTCCCCGGTCAAGAATGGGTAAAAACTTGATTTTTACCAAAAGTGCAATTGAAGAATATATAAAAAAGAAGCTCAAAGAGGGAAAAGCAACAGGGCCAGATGGCATTTGTGGCAAAATCTTTATTGAATGCATCGATGAGATCGTTCCCTTTTGGTTGAATTTGGAAAATCGATGGAGATTCACGGAAAACTCCCGAACCCCTTACTAAAGGACGGATTTCCTTAATCCCTAAAAAAGGTTCTGCGACTGATTTGAACAACTGGCGCCCTATTACTGTTCTCAACGAGAGCTATAGGATTCTTTCTGGTGTTCTAGCCTCTAGAATAGAGCCAATTTTAAATAAAAAAATAGGGAAAGAGCAAAAGGGATTCCTGAAGGGAAGAAAATTTCGGATGTCTCAAGGAACATAGGAACCGCTATCGAACTTTTATCTAAAAGAAACACGTTTGGGGCCATCATCGCCGTCGATTTAGTAAAGCTTTTGACACAATAGAGCATCGGCATATTTTTAGAGCAATTAAAAAAAATCTTCCTAAAATATATTTTAACCCCATAAGAGCCCTCCTGTACAATGGTACTTCCACAATATCTATGGGAGAATTAGAAAGCGACCCTATAATCCTACGGAAAAGTTGTCGGCAAGGCTGCCCTTTAGCCCCACTCTTATTTATTTCCGGGCTTGTTGAGCTAAGCGAATCAATTATTAAAAAGTACGGAGGATTCGGTGTGAACTTTGGGTCTTCTAAGCACATTATTGATTTATATGCTGACGATGTGACCCTAATGATTGAAGCGAACTCTGAAGAACAATTACTCAAGAGAATTGAAGTGATTTGGAACCACTTCAAAAAATTTGAAAAGCGGTCTGGGCTGAAGGTAAACAAACAAAAAACTTCTATTCTTCCCTTAGGCAAGTGGAACCCTCTAAATGACTCGATCTTCTCGGGTTGCTCTGTTAAAAAAAGTGTCCAAATTTTAGGAATTACTTGGGAAGGAACGGGTGCTTCGGAATCGAATTGGCTGAATGTGAAAAATCTCATCAGTCGATCGATCCCACTCTGGAGAAATAATAACCTCCAAAAGAGGATCGACCTTTATAATTACATCATTGTCCCCGCCATTATTTTCAAAGCGACTTCTATACCTTGGTTAGCGGAGCGAGCCATAATGGAAGAAGAAATTTGGTTAACAAGTTATTCCATCAGAGCTATCTGAAGGCTCTGAAAAGACCAAAATCACACCTAGGAGGAGGTCTGAGTTTGTTGTCTAAAATTTACCCAATATTTTTCGAAAGGTTTTAATTGATATCTCAACGCATCCGCATGATGAATGGCGTTCAGTTTTACAACAAGCCCTGCTTTTATTTGGTTGATGTTAGGAACAGATTTTACGAATGACAAGCTAGAAAATTTATCCGCCTTTTTGGCAACTATTCAACGATTAATTTGGAAGGGTATCCCTCGTTTTAATTCAAATTCCATGATTGTTATTATTCGGCAAAACTGTAAGAAGAAATTTTTCTTTCGAAACCTTCTTGCACCAAAAGAGCTGGAGTGGATTGCTCTATCTCGAGGTATTTATTCAATCCACGATCTTCATCGAGAGCCAGAATTTAATTCCGGAAAGTTTATCTTTCCGCTTAGGCGAGCGGCAATCTCACATCAAGACCCTTGGCATTTGAAGATGTCATTTTTGTCGAATTCTAAAGAGGAAGCTGACCAAATATGCAAAAAATATATTAAAGAATTGGACCTTCCGCTATCATGGGGACCTCGAATATTGAGCTCGATTTCGGGAATTTATGAAGACAGGAGGTTTACAGCTCAGTTCCAAATATCGTCGGGTTGTGTCTTCTTTAATACTCCATGCAAAGATCGTGGAGTGATTTACAACAAAATATCGCATGCATTTGCAAATTGCCCGGCTCTTGAAATCTTGAGAGAGTTTGTTTCTCTAAATGTCAGGGGAGTATGTGAAAAAAATGTACCTCCTGTTCTTTTATTTGGGCTTAATTCAAACCATAAAAGTCTCCAAAATCGCGTGCCTTGGACATGTCGCTTCTAAGTTGTCGAAGTTATATTTCTCAACAGCTAGCTAGCGCCGATTTTATATCCAAGTATGATATCAAAACTATTTTGATCTCCACTGCAGCTAGGTACTCAGCCTTATCCATTAAGATCCCTGATGTCAATTGTTCCTCTTGGGTGTATGCAGGCAATTTAGTCAGATTTTATCCGTCGTGCTCCAAGCAATATCTTAATGTCTTAAAAAACTTAATTAAGGTTAACAAAAAGTTCAAAAGATTAAATAAATAAGAGTATAATTTACCCCTTCTGCGGAAGTGATTTATCCTGGGAATTAACGAATCTTATTGTACCATATTTATTTTACTATGTTTTGCTACTTTTTTTTAATTGAACTAACATTTTATAATTATTGATATTGTCTGATGTATTGTGTTGTGTTTTAATATTGATGAATTACTTTTATATTTAGAGAACTAATTTTAAACTACAATGTTTATTTATACATTATATTGTGTGTAATTTCGCTGAATAAATAAAGTTATTAAAAAAATTAAAACGTTCGTTATTTTTTTATAGGCCAAAACAGTTTCCAAATTTTGTGACCTGTCAGCTAAGAATATATTAACCTCATCATCAGGTGTCTTCGGATTGATGGTTCCGAACAAAAAAATGAACTATTACCTTTTGACGATTCAATTTCAGGCGAATCCAACCCATCGTCTATGGAAGTTACCTCTTCCAGCAAATATTTTCGCCCTTTTTCTATTTGCTCTGAACTGAAAAGACGTATTTAAATTCAGGCAGATAGCTCGTTTGCAACGAGCATCTCCCTGGACTCAAAATACGAGTAAAAAGATGGTGTATTCCTCTGAGTAAAGCCTCTGCTAATGGTCTACACTTATTAGACTGTTCCTTAATTCTTTTCAAATGAAGAATGAGGGACGAGATAGTGGGTAGCAGATGACCTAAAAAGATGTTATTCTCACTCTGAAGAATGTCTAGTGCTTGTGCAAGAGGACTACATATTGTTTTCCATTCTTCTAGAAATAGCAATTCCTGTCGATTAAATGATTGGGTTGCAATAAAAGAAAAAAGGCTACCCATAGCTGCATGGTCTTGTTCGTTGAGATTAATTATTCTTTGTACAGATCGTACAAGCTGTTCCACCGGGTTTTCGTTGGTGTAATTAAAGTTGTCTTGTCACCAAACTTCGCTTTAACTTCATCGGCAAATTTGAAGAGTGATTATATTTTGTCCAAATTGCTTGCAGACGTCCAAAAATAGAGTGAAAAGTGTGGTTTTTAATCCTTGCATATAATTCGCTACTGCGATACGTTATCTTTATGGCATCTGTGACTGCGACCAAATTCAAAGTGGTGGCGATGCATCTAAAATTATTTTTTATTATTTCATATAACTTTTTTTAGAAAAAAGCACGATCATATAATATAATTTTTTCCAAGTATCTAGACTTTTTTGATCGCATGCATGTTCGGATAGTGAGGGAGCCAGATTCCAACACATAGTATTCATGAATCATGAATAGAAACATTTGTTTTGCCTTCACAAAAGACCAAATGCTCGCGCGCTCTCAGGCAAGCTAGTAGGGAAGTAGTCACTCTACTATATGTAGTATCTCTATGACTGCAATCATACTCTTGATGCCACATCTGCTTAGCAAAAAAACTGATCTCAACTTGAACAAGATTAAACGGAATACGTGGGAATTATTTTACATGAATAAGCTTGTATGTTTATATATCATAGTATTTAAAGTGAACGATGAACGATTAAAAGTTATTTTTTTGTCGTTCATCGTTCACTTTTTCGAATTCGTTCATCGTTCATGAACAATTTTTTAACGATGAACGAATAGCACTTTTTTTTTTTTTTTTTTTTTTTTTTTTTTTGCCTATATGGTTCGATAGAATTGCATCCGATAAGATATAATAAGCATTATAGCATTATAATTAGTCTATCGAACCTAGGATCTTTCAATGAGGTAGACCAAAAAATGACCATCCCCTCTCGGGATTCGAACCTGCGCCCCCAACATTGAGAGTTGAACACGCCTTAACACGCACGGCTATCGAGCTCCCTATGATTTTATTTTTTTGAACGATTACCTACAAGCCTGGTCTTATCATAGAAGGCGAAAGACTTCGTAAGCAATTGAAAATGCCTTGAAGTTATTGAAGTGCATTTGACATCGTCTTTCAAAATATTTCGAAGAAGAACCTTAAGTTAGGTCTATTCAAATGTATAATAGGTGGTGCAAGAGACCTGAGATGGGGGTTGGAGGTTTCTAGGGACCCATTTCATGATTATTCCCCCATGCGTCAGGTGATTTGAATGCTGGCACGTCATATTTATGTGTTGCAGCTGTCCAATGGGGAATTTTGCATCTAGGAAAACGCTCACGGCCAGGACCATAAAAGCATTCAATCAGACATTTTGTGTCGATGAATTGTCTAAAAGCGATGATATCTCAAAGGAGGTTGAAAAGATTTATGTCTGAGGACTTAATTGTACATAAAAAACTTAGTATAATTCATGACGTATCAAATAAAAAATAGTAATTAGTTGAATAAGTATATTAGTCTCAATAAAAAGATGATTGGTCACGTAAATATATTCATTCTAACAAAAGGTGTACTAATGTACACCTTTTGTTAGAATGAATATATTTACGTATTTTTTTTGTTCCTTATTCGTTCGCAAGCATTTCAATTAGCTCTTATATCAACAGCAATGGAGCTTCAGGGTTTGCTTTGATTAGGATCTGTTCCCTCACTTAGTTCCTTAGCACAGCTATTGGATTGTTCTTGGTTGCCAAATTGAAAGGTATTGTGGTATATGAGTCCGCACGCTTGACAGGCCCTCTGACCAAAGGTTGTTATACTCTTGCGATCATTTGTCCTCCATATTCTTGGAACGTAATATTGCATTGAATCAACTATTATATGTTATACTTCATAAACTTCATCTTCGACCTTTTGTTGTTTATTATATGGATGCCATTAGGGGCATTATATCTCGACATGGCGAGAATGGATAGTATTTCATTTAAAGTTAAAAATAGCTGTGTAGGTACGAGCTTGGATAGCGGGGTCTATAAAACGGGCAATTAGTACCATGAAATGCTAATTGTTGATCCCCTGATTCAAATCATTGAATTAAAAGACCGGAAGAGCAGTGTATAGTTGCCAGTCAATATATTTTTCTTCCGAAATGACTTCGTATTGAACCTTAGTTCATTGGTCAGGAGTATTGATTTCGGCAGGAGGGGATTGGGATGCACCAAGTGAACAAACATTATATTAACTGGTCAACAGCCAAAAATCGTCAGGGGTTTCTCAGCTGATTTAGACTAATTTTGGTGTTTCTGATTCCGAATATCACTTGATTTTGCTCCATCAGGTCAACTTTTAGATACAGCCATAGGCCTACCTGACGAGCTATACATATTCTAATATCAGCAGTTTGAGTTCATCATATTTTTCTCGAAAATATATCGAATACAATTCACAGACACGTATATATTATAAATAATTATTGTGTTTATCATAAATTTATGTGTATAAATATATGTAGAATTTACTAATATTTAATATATTTTTATGTGACTTTAGACCGACGAGGGTTATATACTTTAGCAAATTTGGGTCATTTTTCCAAGGACTCCGTAGTGACAATATTGCCTCTTAGATTCTCTCTCATATTCACATTACCTTTACATTAATTGCCTTTGCCTTAAATAAACTCATTGTGGGCTCAGTGTGTGTTTAGACGTGGATGTGGGCGCACGTCGTTTTGTATGCAGGTTCGTTTCTCTGAGAAAATAGTACAATTATGGCATATTCAGTGGCTATAAATCCTAATTTCATTGTCTGACACTCAGCAAAATCTTTCTTTTTCTTTCAGTTTATTGTGATGGCTTCGGCGCGACGATCATGCAGGAATAATCCTGACGTTTTCTGCTACATCTGCGGAGAATACACGCTGTCAGGGGACAGGAAGAACATCACAGGATTTGTGAAGCGTGCCTACATGGCTTACTTTAAAGTCAAGCTGGGTGACCAAGATAAGTCCTGGGCACCGCACACGGTGTGCAAGACGTGCGTGGAATACCTCCGGCGATGGACGAAGGGTGCGAAAACTTCACTGATCGTATGGAGAGATCCGTTTTACCATGCAACGGATTGTTACTTCTGCGCCATCAATACTACTGGCATCAACCGGAAGAATCGGCAAAGCCTCCAGTACCCCACCTTCCATCTGCCCGCCGTCCAGTGGTTCACTGCGAAGACATTCCTGTACCAGCGTTCACACAGCTTCCCGACAACGACGACGAGGCCACCATTACAGATGAGCGAGAAGATACAGAAGAGTTCGAGTATGAAGCACAACATGGTCCGTAGACCTTTTCACAATGTGAGCTTAATGATCTGGTTCGGGATCTCAGCTTGTCTTAGATTTCCTCCGAGCTGTTGGCCTCCAGACTCAAAGAGAAAAATCTACTTGGCAAGGACGTGCGTATCACTTTCTTTCGTAGAAGGCATGAGGATTACATGGGCTACTTCTGCTAGGAGGAAGACCTCGTGTACTGCCGAGATGTCGCCGGTCTTCTTGTTAAACTCGGCGCTCCTCAATGATCCGAGAGATTGGCGACTCTTCATTGACAGCTGCAAGCGCTCTTTGAAGTGTGTGCTCCTCCACAACGGGAACCAGTTCGCCTCAATCCCTCTTGCGCACTCCACAACTCTCAAAGAGAAATATGAAGCAGTGAAGTACGTACTCGACAAAATCCAATATGAGGAGCACAAATGGATCATCTGCGTCGACTTAAAGATGGTGAACTTTCTACTTGGTCAGCAGTCCGAGTTTACTAAGTACCCATGCTTTCTATGTATGTGAGACAGTCGAGACAGAGTCCAGCACTATGTAAAGAAAGAGTGGCCGGCGCGAGATCAGTAATACCTGGGGCGAAAAACATCATACACGAACCTTTTGTTGACCGGGAGAAGATATTGATCTCGACGCTACACTTGAAGCTTGGGCTAATGAAACAGTTCATGCGCGCTCTCGACAAGGATGGGAGGTGCTTCAACTACCTTTGCCGAGCCTTTCCTCGACTGACCAGTGAGAAGGTGAAGGCCGGCATTTTCGATGGCCCACAGATACGGAAGCTTATAAAGGACACAGAGTTCCAAAACTCCACGAACACACTAGAGTGCGCCGCGTGGAAATCGTTTGTGCAGGTGGTGAACAACTTCCTGGGGAACACGAAGGCAGCAAACCACGCCAGACTCATTAGCACCATGATAGAGGCCTTCCAAAAACTCGGGTGTTTGATGAGTATAAAGATGCACTTCCTGTTCTCACACATGGAGAAGTTTCCTGAAAATCTCGTGGCGATGAGCGGCGAGCAGGGAGAAAGGTTCAATCAGGACATGCGCCAAATGGAGGAGAGGTACCAGGGGAGGTGGGACGCAGTCATGATGGCGGACTACTGCTGGTGGCTGAAGTGAGACAACACAGCAGCTACTCACACACGGGAATCGAAGAAACGCCAATTTATGCCGTGAATTCTGAACTTCTGTGTCATGTAACGCACATTCTTATACTAACATTATGACAATTATGCTTATAAAATTTGATGGACTAAATAAAAACTGAATAAATTTGGATACGTTGATTTTTATTTCTTGAGGAAATGGGAAAAAATCGTCAGGGGTTTCTCAGCTGATGATCCACAGAAATTTGGTTGTGTTTTTTTATTACAAAAATTGATTTTTTAAAATTTATGAAGCAAAACCAAGGTCATTTTCGGACTCAGAGCATCAAAATTAGTCTAATTCAGCAGGAAAACCCTGGACGATTTTCAAAAATATTTTTTTGTTGCCCTGTGTTATGAACCAAATGCTTGGTTCATCTGGGGGGAGTATGGAAATTATAAACTATGTATATATATAATATTTTTTTTTGTATTCATTTCTTATAAGGGTTGAAGTACATTCGTAAATTAATTACATAAATAGACATTATAATCTAAAATTTGCACTCCAACATAAGAATACTAAAATATAAATTCAAAACTTTAATGAAACTTTCATAAGAGGTAATTTTGATCCTCAGGTTGGGTTCTATCATGCCAGGTCTGATAATTTTGAATACGGGGAGGTCGTACACATTCTTGCCGGCGAGACATCAGCGAGTCCATTGAGATAGTTCTTGAGAGAGACATCTCCATAACACGGTTAAGGGGATGGGGGTGTTTGATGGACGTCTTAAAGATGCCCTTTTGAGAGAAACCGTTCTGCTGGTAGGAGATGATGTCGTTGATATTCATTATCTAGACTAAAAAACAAACAAACTTTCGTGCATCGCACATTTAAATATTAGTATATAAATATATCTTTTAAAAACATCCATTAAAAACCCTTAGGTATCATCTAAAAAAAAACATTCCACAAAACATTAAAACATAAGTAATACAATGCCATGAATAAACTTGTCGAATCAATACATAGTCTAATAAAATTTAATAATATAATTTTGTTTATTGTATTGATCAGTGTCCCTTAGTAGTTTTGTATTCCTGTTGATCTCATGTCTTATGTTTGTAGTATTAAGTATAATTTACACGTGATTTTGTTCGTCTTTTTGTTTATTATTATTTGTTGTATATAGTTCACTTAAGAACGCCTTAGAATATAGAAGGGGGACTGATGTCTCCCAAAATATAGATACAGTCCCCTTTTATTGAGGCATGTCCCTCCCTTTAAAAGGGAAGGAGTTTACAAGGAACTTTTCAATAAGCTTTTGCCAGTGAACCGTTAAATTAAATAATCTTAATAGACAAAGTCATTTTAACCCTAAGCTTTAAAAATATAGAAAAGTATAGTTCATAAGCATCTAAAAAACAACTTTCAAAGAATAAGAAACACATCAAAAATAGGAATCAAGGTAAGATCAGATATTATCAAATGATATGTCCCATAGTTAATTAAAAATTAAATACTTCTATTGGGAAACGTCTTACTGCAATACCTAACAGTGTTGATAATTTTTATGTGAATGACCGCTTCATGCGACCTTAATATTCAGAGACAAAGCACAACTAGTACTGCAATATTTTTTCAAAAATCTAATTATATTAGTAGAGCTCATTAAGAGGCTTTTATCAATGAACAGTTAAGTAGATTCTAATAATCACATAAGCAAAGTACTGTTCTCAAAGTACAGCAAAATAAAATAAGAGCCACATGAAGAAATGAACACAAAAAAATAGTTGAGGTCGAGTCAGGTACTTGAAATGAACATGGGTAGGAGAAAACTGGACAAGAAGTCATGGCTTAAGGATATAATTGGCATGAACTTTTTATCGCCCTCTATCGATGAACAATAAAATTAAAAGTTAGATCTCATCGACAAATATCAATAATGGAACATTTTATCGTACGCAGCTATATAATATAAAGATATAGAGAGCTTATTCCTCCAATTAGCAGCGAAACATCGTTCAGCTGCATTCTGGATATAATGACGTATGTCTCTGAAGAATCTATAGAGATATAAAGATATAGAGAGCTGATTCCCTCCAATAGCAGAGAAACATCGTTCAGCAGTATTTTGGACACAATGACGTATTTGTCTAAATAATCCAATAAGCTCCCTATATCTTTATATCTCTATGCACGCAGCTACAACGAGTGAATACATCCTAGCAATGATAGGTTCAGAAAGCTCTGGTAAGTATTTATTAGTATAATCATAATATTTCTTAAAAATGAAAGATCTGTCGAGAATACCTTCTGAATAAAAAAAGTTGTTGGTCTTATCAAATTTACAAATATTGACAAACATAAAATAATATAAACATATGGTTAATATTATTAACATAAATTACATTTATATACATATAATATAGTATAGGTATACTAATTAAAGTACTTTTTTCTTGTTCATATATGTATAGTTATATGATACATTTAAAGCATACAAAGTAAATTTCAACCATAAAAGTACAGTTCTTAGGTAACTTACTTAATAAAAGTAAATAATTAATAAGCTTATATATATATACACATTGGGGTCGAATCAGGTACTTGATATGAACAAGAGTCTTGGGGTTAGGAGAAAACTGGGCCAAGAAGTCATGCTTTAAGGACACAATGGACATGTATATAAGATCAACTAAGTTGATAATTGCCATCATTCAAGATCAAGTCTTCAGTTCAAAGAGTTGGAAGTTGAACAGACATTCTCAATTATGATTTCTAAAATCCTGGTTGTGTCTGCTATTGTAAGTCTTGCATCAGCTGATTTTCGTTTGAAACGAGCGGCTGAAGGAGATATCACTGATATCACCAGGAAAATCACAATCGATGACAGAAATCTCCCGGGAATAGTCCAGCCTGATGGCAAAAGATGTGTGAAGAAGATCGTCTACGTTAACGAAACTGTTTTCGAGCAAGGAATGGACTGCCATCATAAACTCAAGAAAAAGTGCCACTTGACCTACATTACTGACTACCACTCTGCTCCCGAAGAGAAGTGCGAAACCACTTTCACGAAAGACTGCCACATTAGCTTCAAGCCTGTTGTAAGTACTTTTTAAACTCTATCATGAATATTTTAAAACAATAAAATCTTTAGCCTCACACAGAGAAGGTGAAAAAGTGTCGAATCCCATACAAAAAGAAATGTGGCTCTGGAATTGTTGGACCTGAGATCTGCCGGAGAGTCACTGAAACTCTATGCGAGACTACCTACAAGGAGTACGCCCTGGATCAAGACGAGGCTGATTGTAAAACCGTCGAGGAGATCCGATGTGAGAAGATTCCGTTCGACATTTTGCACCTTCCCCACGCAGACAAACAGAAACCATTTGCCGAAAAGGAGAGATGCGAGAAGTGGCCCGTTCAGAAGTGTCAGGTCAACAAGAAGAACGTGAAGAAGATTCACCCCGACACTCAGTGCAAGAAGATTCCTCGCAAGATCTGTGCCCCTAGTAACTGCCAAGTGTTTCCAGGCCCCGAGATTTGCAATGATGAGACCCGAACTGTGATCCAAAACGTTCCTGAGGAGGAATGCGACCTCCAGCCTCAAGAGCAATGCCGCACCGAGTCCACTCTTGTGCCCCGACTCGTTCCCAAGAAGAACTGCATCAAGGTCCCTAAGGATATTTGCGTTAGTACGAGGAAGAACCCCAAGACCATCACCAAGCCTGTGGTCAAGAACTGGTGCTACGACCCAAATGAGTTGAAGAAACATGCTTCTGATTAAGTTTAAAAACTAGTTATCGTGTTTATTTCACGTTTTTTGTTTGAAATAAACATGTTGATCCTAAGCCATGGAATTCAAAGTATTGTTGTTCTATTTTCGCAAGGGAAAAGAAAACTTTGATTAAAAAATAATATTTTATTAAAATTATTAGGGTTACATTTTCTTAATAATGCATATGTATTTGTATTTTATAAATATGATATATATTTATCATTTCTTATTTGTATCATGTGAAAAAATTGGAACTATCTGGAGTCCAGGAACCCAACGGGAGTGTGTGTGTAATCGAGTATATTTTGCCATAGGGCATTGTAGTTACATTTGTAAGTAGTCTAAAATAAATATATAAATAAAAACAGTAAAAATATGTTAAAAGAAAAAAACTAATAACAAATAAAATAAAATATAACATGCTATATTTTATTTTATATGTTATTAGTTTTTTTCTTTTAAACATATTAGGACATGCCAAAGGTAGCCGTCTCTCTTCCGAGTGGATACGCTACTGTGGCCGTCTTGTTATAGTTAATTGTCAGCCCGGAATTATGTTCGAATTTGGTAAAGGACAAGAGCAGTATTTCGTTCTCTTTACTAATTGCTTTTCTGAACTGGCTTCTACCATGAGAGTTATGTCGTCCGCGTAAAGGTCGACCAGATGTCTCACACCATTAAAAGACACTCCAAACCTCGAGCACTTTCTAATTAATGTTTTAGAGAGTTCATTTATCGCTGCCATAAATCAAAGAGGATCTACAGGGAATCCCTGTCTAAAACTCTTCTTAAGATGAATGGGAGGACTGTTGATACCCTCCAGTGATAGGATAGATGAGCCATCGAACAATAGAGCCCTGATGGGGTTAAAAAAACGTTTTGGAAGAAGACTCGTAATTGACTTTAAAGTATGACAATGGCGAATGGAGTCAAATGCCTTCCTGAAATCGATCGTAACCAAGGCACCATACCTTTAACGACGATTAATGGATTCTATTGCTGTGGAGATATTTTCTAGAAATATCAGTAACTTTCCTAGGGTACGGTACAATTCAGCGCCGCCTGACTCAGCGCCGCCGATTCAGCACCGCCGTGCAGCACCAGTCACTTCAGCGCCGGCCAATTCAGCGCCGGTCGATTCAGCGCCAGCCTCAATGACTTGGATTTTTAAAAATCAGACCTTTTTCAAACAAAATTATTTTTGCTGTAGCAGTACAATTGGTCAAACCTAGCACAAGATAATTGTCTTGCAGAAGTATTAACAACAACGGGGTATTGGGGTTCAAACCCACCTACATAGGTAATACGAGTAAGGAACCCCTCAAATGCCCTTTTTGCTGCACATTAAGTTCTCGGGTCCCTCATGCCAGCCGAAAACACAGTGTGGTATTGGGGTTTCATCCCACTGCCATTAGTAAAAATACAAGTAAGGAACCCCTCAAATGCCCTTTTGTGCACCTTAGTTTCGGTCCCGCAGCCGAACAGTGTGGTATTGGGTTTTAATCCCATAGCATTAGTAAAAAACAAGTAAGGAACCCTCAAATGCATTTTGTGCACCTTGGATCCTCGGGTCCCGCCGCCACAACAATGTGTATTGAGGCTCAAACCCATCGCAAATTGTAAAACTACGAGTAAGGAACCCCTCAAATGTTTGAAACCCCAATACACAATTGTTGTGGCGCGGGGACCCGAGGATCCAAGGTGAACAAAATGGCATTTGAGGGGTTCCTTACTTGTATTTTTACTAATGGCAGTGGGATTAAAAACCCAATACCACACTGTTTCGGGCTGGCGGGACCCGAGAACTTAAGGTGCGCAAAAGGGCATTGAGGGGTCCTTACTCGTATTTTTACATTTGCGATAGGTTTGAAACCCCAATACACCATTGTTTGGTGGTGGGACCCGAGGACCCAAGAATTGAGGGTTTCTTTACTCGTATTTTTACCTATGTAGGTGGGTTTGAAACCCAATACCCCGTTGTTGTTGAATACTTCTGCAAGACAATTATCTTGTGCTAGGTTTGACCAATTGTACTGCTACAGAAAACATAAATCCTTTGAAAAAAGGTCTGAATTTTTAAAAAATCAAAGTCATTGAGGCTGGCGCTGAATCGGCCGTCGCTGAATCGGCGGTGCTGAATCGGCCGGCGCTGAATCGGCCAGCGCTGATCGGCGGCACTGAGTCGGCCGGCGCTGAATTGTCCATTCCCATTTTCCTATTCTTAAGAAAACCCTTCTGTTCTCTTCCTATTTTTAAATTTTAAAATGGGTTCGATCTGTTTAGCTAAAACGCCTGCTAAAATTATGTGCCAATCATTTAAAATGGTAGGAGGTCTCCAATGATTAAAATTTGTCCGTCTTCCTCTTTGAAAGCAAAACTATACGACCTGGAAAGAGTACGGGGCATTATTCCTGATTGTTCCATAAATTTCCTATGTTAATAGATCCGGGCGTTATCTTTTAGGAGCAAGGGTAAAAACCCGTCCACAGATACCATCAAAGAAAGAGTACGGGGCATTCTTCCTGATTGTTCCATAAAATTTCCTATGGTTAATAGCTACGGCGTTATTCTTTAGGAGCAAGGGCAAAAAACACGTCCCACAGATACCATCACGACCAGACTCTTTGTAATATTTATAGTCTTTTTCGATATATCTATAATGTTTACCGTATACATTGGACGTAATATGATTTTGCTTTTTTGGGGAAATTGGTCTGTCTCCACCTAATATATCAGAGAAGCGCTTAAGAAAAAATTGCAATATATCCGAAAGTCTACTTAAAACCCTATTTTCGGCAATAATGTTTTTTATAGTCCGATGCAAAACAATGCTCAGTACGAGGGAGATATTTATATAAGGGAAACTTTCTTTCAAGTTCCTTTTCCTGCCATTTCTGTTTCCGCAATGTCAGTGACTCTGTATTCATTTAGAAATCTGTAGTATTGTTTAATGAAGATCGAAGTGCCGCTTAAAGCATTCTCAATACTGCTTTGCAGAGAGCTGCTTTCCTTTCTCTCACTGTAAGTAACTCTTAACTGTTTTCATAACCAAATACCAAGAGAGAATATGCTCCTTTAGGAGAGATCAAACTTTGTCCCTCTACAGCTTAGAGCTTAATTTTATAGAAAATTTATCATCTTCAAGGGATTCCATTTCGAATTTTGAAGGTACTTTTCTTGGAACATAACGTAAGGTGATGTCAATTATTTTATGGTAAGTTGAGGGATTGGATCTTTATATAGCACTTTTATTTGGTGAACGAGACCAGGAGATAATAATGCCAAATCTAACATCGAAGAATTTTTCCCACTCCTCCATGATACCTTATCGTCCGGATAAATTTTTTGGTGATTCGACAAGACTGAAATTATGGATTACTCCTTAAGCCTAGAATAATTAGGATAATTTTGGAAATTTGTCAATGTCGACATTTAAATCTCCGATTGCGGTGGGACTAAAACCAATACCACACTGTTGTGGCTGGCGGGACCCGAGAACCTTAGGTGCGCAAAGGGCAGTCATTTGAGGCGTTCCTTACTTTATTTTTACAATTTGCGAGGGTTTGAAACCCAATACACAATTGTTGTGGCCGGTGGGACCCGAGGAGCCAAGGTGCACAAATGGCATTTGAGGGGTTCCTTACTTGTATTTTTACTATGGCAGTGGGATTGAAAACCCCAATACACACTGTTTCGGCTGGCAGGACCCGAGAACTTAAGGTGCACAAAGGGCATTTGAGGGTTCCTTACTCGTATTACCTATGTAGGTGGGTTGAAACACCAATACCCGTGTTGTTGATACTTCTGCAAGACAATTATCTTCGTGCTAGGTTGACCAATTGTACTGCTACAGAAAAAATAATTTTGTTTGAAAAAGGTCTGATTTTTAAAAATAAAAGTCATGAGGCTGGCGCTGAATCGACCGGCGCTGAATTGGCCGGCGCGAGACTGGCGCTGAATGGCCAGCCGGTGAAGGAATTGACTGAAGCTGAATCGGCGGTGCTGAATTGTACCCTACCCTAGGAAAATTAATGATATTTTAGAAATATCTCCACAGCAATAGAATCCATTAATCGCGTTAAAGGTATGGGCCTTGGTTACGATCGATTTCAGGAAGGCATTTGACTCCATTCGCCATTGTCATACTTTAAAGTCAATTACGAGTCTTCTTTCAAAACGTTTTTTTAACCCCATCAGGGCCCCTATTGTCGATGGCTCATCTATCCTATCACTGGAGGGTATCATCGAGTCCTCCATTATCGTAAAGAAGGTTTTAGACAGGGATTCCCTGTAGGCCTGTCCCAGCAACCGGACCGCAGCCAGGCAGCCGAAAGCACCCGGCGGTCTCGTCCTCCCTCCCCAGAGCCACCCGGCGTAGCAAGAGGAATATCATTCAAACCACCACAGGGTTACAATTTTCCTGCTAAGAAGTTCAGCGGTGAGACCTTCAGTCGTTCCTTCAAGGCCGCTGATTCAGAGAGTGGCGTTGGCTGGAGTACTTAGCGGTCAGTGATGGCATTGTGCGTGGTGTGTGCAGGTCAGCTGTCAAAAGCAAGTTGGTCGGGCCAGACACTGATAGTCTGTTTTTGAAAGATAAAGGCTTTTCGAATTGGAGAAAAGCAACGGAGAAGATCAGAGACCACGAGAAGACTCGCATTCATTTAGATACGATGCAAAGATTGGCTGCATGGAAAACAACGCCAATAATGCACTACTCTCTGAGGCCGCTGCTAAAGAGCAGAGAACAGCGCGGAAAATGCTGGAGCTCATTTTCAGCTGCGTAAGATTCCTGGGACGCCAGGGACTCCTCTGAGAGGGCTGCAAATCGAGATGGAGTGTTATGGCACCTAATGGTGGAAAGGGTACGCACTGATCCTGACCTGGAGAACTGGATGAAAAAAAGAGATAATTGGATGTCGGCAGCATCCAAAATGAAATTCTGGAGCTGTTTGCGCATGACATTCAGAGAAAATCGGAGCTAAAGCATCCCAAAGTCCATTTTCTAGCTTAACTGCTGATGGGACCACCGACTCAGTGGCAAAGAACAGTTTTATGCAATATACAGTTTGCTGATCACAATCTCGACATTCAGAATTTCTTTCTAGGCTTGTACAACCCCCGGACACAACAGCAGAGATGCTGTTTTTTGCATAAAAGATGTCCTTGATCGGCTCAATTTACCAATGGAGAAGCTGAAAGGCTACTATTTAAATGGAGCCAGCACAATGTCTGGGAGGTTCACGGGAGTGCAGGCAAGATTAAAGGAAACATGTCCTGACTCCGTGTTTGTTCACTGCGCAAATCACTTTCTGGATTTAGTGTTACAAGAAGTGGCAAAAGATATGAGCCTTGTTGCTGATTCACTAAACTTCGTTCGAGAAGTCACTGTTGTTATTAATGATTCAGCAAAGAGAAAAACATTTATACCAGTCTCTTTTTGGATGTGGAGAAGTGTGTCCAGCTCGGTGGTGCGTCAGAGCTGTGGCACTCTCACGGTGCTGGTGCTATGGAGAGATGCTGCAGACATTCAGGACCCTGGAGAGTGACAGGACTGTCAAGAGGGAGACGCGTGCCAAAGTGGCAGGATTGCTCAAAAAGGGCACCACTACGCGCACAGTCTTTGGTTTGTTTACCTGCGTTACCATGTTTACTCTGTGTGAATCCGTGGCTCGGTCACTGCAAGGCATCAAGGTCACAGCCCTTGGATCAGTGGAAGCTGCGAAACTTCTTTGGCAGCGACTCATCTCACTGCGACAGGATAACACCTTCGCTGACCTTGTGGACAAGACCAAGCAGTACGCAGAGCGCTACAACTTAAAGCCTCCGGATTCAGCGCGCACAAGCAAGCAAGGCCCCAGCGCGTTTTCGCCATACAGCGGAGGAGGAGGAAGGGGAGTTGGGGAACATAGAGAGTAAATAAATAATGATAATGCCAACAGTATTTTTAAATAACACATAGCTTAACTCATCAGCCTGTTATTGTATATGTTGAAATAATGCAACAAATACGCACACATATATAGTCAGATATTATGTATCTATTCATAGATTATGACATAAAAAACGATACAATAGTTCAATAATACTGTACATCCACGTACGCCTATTTGAGAAATGAGCCTGTAATTAATAATACACAAACAACAGTTTGTGTATTTTTCATTTTTATAACAAACCAAATACATGAATTTGAACTTAATGAATGAACTTGAAATTAATTAATTTAAAAAAAAGTTTGACCCAGCAAATTAGCAACCCATATGTAAACTATTGGTTGGTTGTTATTAATTGATGTTATATTTAATATTGCAGAATATCCAAGCCTGTGGAAGAGGGAAATGTTTGAGGCTCTGGACGTGGTACGGTCAGAGGTGGAGCGGCGTTTTGATCAGGAGGGAATCCGCGTAGCTGCAGGGCGAGAGCAGGTAGTCCTTGAGGCGGCCCAAGGGAAACGGGTTGATGTGGTTTCCCCGGACTGAGCCCCTTCTCACGAGAGTAGCTTATCATTGAGCTGGACATACTGAGGGACGTGTGTAGGGGTCGAGAAGTTTTCACCATTCAGGATGTTGTGTCCATCCTGCACACCTTGCAGCCTCAAACCCGCTTCATGCTGACGGAGGTAAAGAAGCTCATAAAGCTCTGTCTGGCCCTGCCCATATCTGTCTAGGCATCCGAGCGCTCTTTCTCTGCCTTGAGCAGATTGAAAACCTGGCTGTGCAATACCATGAAGCAGGAAAGACTCACGCATTTGGCCATTATGAATGCGCATAGTGACCTTCTTGATGAATACGATGTTTCGGCCCTGCTTGAAGAATTCATCAGCAGGTTAACTGAGAGAAGGTCCACTTTTGGAAAAGTGTGAAAGCCCTTTGGAGCGCAAACTGTTATTTCTCTGAATGCTGTTTTTATACCTAGTGTTAATTGTTTTAATAAAGGCTTGATTTATTCATTTATTATTTCGTTTCATTTTCTTAACAATTAAGATGCTGCATTATAGTTCGTTAATCATGATACTGTATGTGTGCGTCTCTCCCCGACCCTCCCCCCAAAAAATCCCCCCCCCCTCTCAGAAAATTGTTCCGACGACCATGCCGGATGGTCAATGGATGCGACCGATACGTCTGGATTTGGATATTGAGGTGGGTATTTGTTGAATCCTCTCATCGTAGAGACTCTTCCGAGGACTGCTAGTTGGAGCAAGGTTAAGGAGGAGTCGACAGTTGTAATGAAGCAGACCGTGCTGAAATGGGTCTGTGAATCTCCACTAATAAATTAATTAAACCGCGATGCTAAGATCGTATTTATATCAATAGATACTCACTATAACACAATAAATAATAAGAACGAGATGTTACCTCTTTGAAAATACTATCGAAACTATATTTCGATTGTTGACATAATATTATATTTTCATGTTATTGCGCCTTTTTCAACAGCTGACGGAGGAAGCGTAGAGTTTGTTTATTCCTCAAGTAAGCTCATTAGTGATGGTTCGTAATATCAGACCCTGTTCGATCTATCCTGTGACGCAACACTCCCCCTGGTAAAGGACTTGTCCTTTACCACTTGCATCACTGGTGGGATAAGAGAGTCTGCATGTCGTACAATTACTTTTTGCAACCGTCTTAGGGAGATCAATGGAGTCTGGCTGTCTAGAGTCTCCGCTCCAAGATAACTGACAGACTTTATTTTGCCGATATGTCTCGCTAGTTGTTGGAACCGGTGTTAGGTTGCCAGACCTTTTATCACCTTATACCGATGTAGGTGGAACTCTGCCAAAGGAAAAATTAATAGAAAACCTTTGATAGCTTGTAAATGAAATAAAAATAAAACTATAGCTGGTTCGTAGGGGAAAAATTGAAAACCTCTATGGGATCTACACGGTACTACTAAGTTCTTGTCACTCATAAACTCAGGAAAACCAAGGCTTGTTGGCCATCTGAGGTAAAAACCTGAGAGCAAGAATGCCCGCCCTCACAAAAGGGTGGCCTTAGAAACTGAAAGGTTTGTAAATCCTTGTAAACATTTCAAAACCAGGGTGGGCTGTAAAGCCACCCAGACGGTTCCAGGCAATCTCACTACCACGGATTATGTTATCATTTTCTCGCTTTTCGAGCTACCTCGTCTCTCGCCAAGAAGTGTGCTCCAGACGAGATTCGTATACTTAAGTTCTAAACGTTGTTTAGATAGCGAGAAAGTGTATTGGCTAGATACACTATTACATCTTACCTTTAGTAAGTAGTTTGTAATAACCTATGTGCTTGCAAGCTCTTTTACTTCTAGACCTTCCGAGGACTCGTCGTCACGAGCTCTCTTGGGAACTTCCGTATCAGAACCAGAATTGGAGTTAGTGGCATCCTCCTCTTCTGTGTACTCGACACCCGCGCTGGACTCATCTCTTTCCAAGTAAGGAAGTGTCACAGGGCGAGGATCTTCTGTCCCTTGCGCGTGTGCACCAGCGGGTTGGGAATCCGTTTCCGTCAACCCAGTTCCACACATCTTACCAAGGTTCACGACTTGGCAGGCGCAGGGCTTTCCATTGCTTCTCTCTCCAACATTTCAGCAGACGGCTCTAGAAGAGCTATATTTCGCACCGACCTTGTAGCCTTGTTCGGCAAAATGATGGAGACTGAGGAGATAGCACCGTCCAGGTTTTTGTGGACGCTAACGACTCTGGCCAGTTTCCATTGGCCTTTTTCTTGGGTTTCTGGCTTAAGCAGAACGACGTCCCCTGGCTTTATTGGTTTTTTTATGACCCTTTGACCATTTACGGTCCAATGAAAGGGTGGCAAGGTATTCTGCTTGCCATTTTCTCCAGAGTGATGTAGGATTTCTTTCTCTGTTCCCACATCTTGTCTACTCCAGGTGTTCTGAGTTCCGCCTTACTGGCGGTCGTGAGAGGACGGAGGGTTCTACCCGTTGTTAACATATTTGGGGTGATCATTTTCTCCGTGTTCCCTTCAATTAATTGACTTAGGGGCCTCTCATTTATGTAGAAAACAATTTTCATACATAGAGTCTCCATCGTTCTAAATGGGACCGCGTGTGTCTGAAGACTTGCCATAAATTGCTTTTTGAACAGTCCGACGTGGCGTTCTGTGCACCCCTTTGTCCAGGGTGCCAATTCTTTACTGAATTTCCTTTCAATTGGCCCAAGACCTTTATACTTATAGTTCAAGACCACATTCTGTGCTTCTAGCAGGAATAACTGTTAAAGTTGTCTAAAAGCTCTTTTAAAAGTGGTGACAATGTCACTATAAAACAGGATTGGTCTCCCCCTTTGATGTGTAAAGCGCCTTAACGCCATGAGAAACTCATGAGAAGAACAGTCAGGGACCAACTCAACGTGAATCAACCGTGTTTGCAGCATGTGAAGATTACTTTATATTTTTCTGGGTTTCGGCATCACCTGCCATTAGAGTGTTTGGGAAATCTAGGAGAACACAATCGTGAATACAATAGCGGGGCAAAAAAATCCAAAAGACCGACATGGGGCCCATGTTCCGTTTTATCCATCCTAATAATTGGAAGTGGGACATTTTCGGTGGGGTACTGAATTACCTTACTCAGAGTTTTGCATCCATGTTCTTACAGCCGACTTGACGAAATTTTATCATCATATGTGGCCGAGGTAAGTATTCGAAATGCCAACCTGTACTGGTTGGCCACATCATAGGCAGAATCTTCTTGTATTGCATAATGTAGGGGAGACACGAATCCTTGAGTGTCGAAAATGCGACTGGCAACTGCAACTATATCTCGACGGGTGATTCTGTCTGAGTTAGGATCAAAGTCATCGAACTTGCTATCGAGATGAAACATAAAACTCATCCGTGTCAAAATCCAATTTCAAGCCTAAAACAGATACGAGTTCTATTAGTTGCTAACCATTTTGGTCTAGGACTCTCAAGTATTTTGGATAGCTTGCTGCGATTTTGTGACTGTGAAAGCCTCCTGAGTCCATGACTGTTAAGATGTCTTGCAACAAATTAGCAGTAGCACTTATTGAATCCCAGCATCACTATTGTCGTCCATATAAGTGTTAGCTTCAATAGACTCTGCTGCTTCGGATTACTTTGACTTTAGAGCAGCTGCTGACTCTTGTAAGCATTGCATTGCTTGGAATGGGCTGGAAATTATTCCAAATCCCAACGAAGTCAGCCTGAAAAGAGTTGGCTGCATCCCTGGTTCCCCCAAAGATATCGGAGCATATTTTTATCAGATTTCAGCTCCAACTGAACTGCTATGAACATTTTCCGTACATCAATAAGAAAAATGTGCTGTCTTTTGCATCAATCGGAGGATCAATTCCATGATCTGAGGGAGCAGATTCGGCCCCGGCATGAGCATTTTATTTAGGGACTTTGTCTTATCCCTTGGGTCAATCATAGAAGCATTTATGACGATTCGCACTTTGGTTGTGGCTTTTTCCATCGTGAAGACAGGACGGGACGTCATAACGTATGTTGGCCAGGGTGGATTCCTTTTGAACTAAAGGTACTGCCTCTGCAAGCCCTTGCTCAACTAATTATTTAAAAGCTTTGTCAACCATAGAAAGGTACTCCGCCTTTACTTTTTCCACGGCACGGTGGAAGAAAGCTACAGCTCTACTCATGTTATCCGATATTCTATGTCTGGTCTTTCCAGGGAAGTCTGACCGTCCATTGTTTTTATCCTGGGGCCGAACTTAGCCGTTTGCTTGTGAAACTCTAAATCTTAAATTTCCGATGCAGTAAGTTCCATGGAAATGGAGTTCAAGCCAAGACGATGCGTTTGAAAAATCTAAAAGAAGTCTTTTAAATACGTGTCTAAAGCATTTCGACAATAAATTGTCCATAATCGTAATTGCAGATGCAAGTAAATATGGGTAGGAGCTGTACTATGTCATAAAATAGGCTCTAAAGAACTACCTGTTTGTTTCGCCTCAAGAACTTTGAACATTGCAGAAAGGAATTATGCCCAAATAGAAAAAGAAGCCTTAGCTCTTGTTTTTGCCCTTAAAAAGTTTCATTTGTATTTCTGGGGCAAATCGTTTATCTAATCACAGATTGCAAGCCTCTATTAAGTTTGTTTAATCCTAGTAAGCCACTACCCGAGCAAGCCTCTGGCAGAATACAGAGGTGGGCATTAATCATGCAAAACTATTCGTTCCAATTAACTCATCGTTCAGGTGAAAAGCTCGGTACAGCTGATGCACTGAGCAGACTTCCATTAAATAACTCTCCTGATAGCGTACCTGTTTGTTCAGAGTGGGTAAACTTAATGGATACACTAGATTCTTCCACAATATATGTTCCGAAAATAAGGGAGTTGACTAGGTTTGATCCTATTCTTGTTTTGGTTTCTAAAAACTGTCTAAATGGTTGGCCATTAAAGGTAGACGAATCATTAAAACCTTATTCTTCCAGAAGAAATGAGCTATCTTTACAAAGTGGTTGTGTATTATGGGGATCACGTGTAGTCATCCCATTAGACGGAAGAGAACCTATATTAAAAGAGTTACATGTAGGACATCAAGGTTCAACTAAAATGAAAAAATTAGCAAGGTCTTATGTGTGGTGGCCAGGAATGGATGGAGATTTAGAAAAATTGTGCAAAACATGTCCTGAATGTATTGCAACTAGGCCTAATCCTCCAAAGGCTCCTCTACATCCTTGGGAGTTGCCAACAGCTCCATGGCAGAGAATTCATATCGATTACGCAGGCCCTATTAATAAAACATACTATCTTCTTGTTGTGGATGCACATTCAAAATGGATGGAAGCTTTACCTACCACTTCTATTACTAGTCGCAGTACTATAAATCTGTTGTGTTCTATATTCTCTAGATTTGGACTTCCTCGGAAAATAGTTTCGGATAATTGTCCTTGTTTTTCATCCCATGAATTTTCTCTATTTATCAATAAAAATAAAATTAAACACATTACCACCGCTCCGTATCAGCCTTCTACAAACGGACAGGCTGAAAACGCAGTCAAAACGTTCAAGAACTATCTGAGAACTGCTAAAAAATAATAATATAATCGGAATCTATAAGTTTCTTTTTAGATATAGAATTACTCCCCACTCCACAACTGGCAAAACTCCGGCAGAGTTGATGTTCGGACGACAACTACGTTCTTCATTGGATGGATTAAATCCCCACGACGAACTCTACAACAAGGTTCTGCGGAGTCAAAGCTCGCAGAAGTTTTACTATGATGGAAAACGGGAGAGACGAGTCGAATTTAAACCGGGGGATTCCGTCATGATCAAGAGTTATACAAAAGGAAGGAAGGACAACTGGATCTCAGCTACCCTGAAGGACAGAACGGGTCCGGTATCGTTCAAGTGCCTTACTCCGGAAGGAAGGGAACATAGAAGGCACACAAATCAAATGATTGGACCGACTCCAAACAAGGCGGAGGAAGAAATTGAAAGAGAATGTCCAAGACGGTCATCCAGAATTTCGAAGCCTCCTGAGAGATTTCAAGCTGGACAGTGAATACTATTCAGCTCATCTATTAAAGTTGTAAATAATGATTAATATAAAAAAGTATTAGTTTAATTAAGTTCAGGGGGATGTAATATCCTTCGGTTTGTCCGGTTTAATATGTAAATACTTTATTGTTATCTTGTACATAAGTTCTCCTCTTTTCTGCTAGTCAGTAATAAATAGTCAGTCTAAGAACAAGCATCTCACTCTCTCTCTCTTGCTCTCGGGGCGGTATTACAGAAATTACTTGTTTAATTTAACTGTTCACTGGCAAAAGTTTCACAATGATACCCAAAATAAAGCTCATATTTAAATGGAAAAAAATAATTTTAATTTTATGTATACGACTTGTATGCTGCATTTATCATATGCAAAACATTTGCGGACTATCTGCTCAATTTAATTCAAAATTATTACTGAGACCAAAAATTTGATCTACATATTAACTTCACTTTCCTAATTTACTCGCAACCAAAACCATCGAGAGGATTTTTATCCTTATATCCCTTTTGTATTGTTTTACCAATAGTTGACACCAATTAGCGAATTGATTAATTCATGGAGAGCTGTGAATTATGTTACTGTCAAAACGCAAAAAACAATTAGACATTCTCTACAAAAGCTATTCCATACAAAAGCTTACACAATGTCTTTTTACTCACTATCTTATTACCAAGCCTTACAAATTTTGCATTAAAATTTTAGTTGGATATGGATGCTTCAGCAAAATATAGTCTGTATATTTTTTGATGAATAAATAATCAAAACAGCACAATCCTCAAATTAAAGAAAGCAGATTAAGAAAGTTCTTCTTGTGATTATGGCAGAAATTCCAAATTATACGCAGTATTACAATGAAACAAAATTGTGCTCTATATCTTTTGATTATATGGAAAGTTTATCCTTGAAAGTGTTGCCACCTCAATTATGGTAAAAAAGTATCTTATTACATTTTGGTCTTCGCCATAAGAGATGTTTACATAATACGTTTAAAAAATGAGACATGTTTCATCAACAATTAATCCTTTTTTTGTCGCAGAATATATGTATAATGGACACATTAAAAATGACTGAAAACAATCCGTTATAGTATTCTAATGTCCTAAGATAACTCTAATTTATTTTACCGGCATTTTTAAGGATAGATTAATTGTCATCGTTTTTAACCTAATATTTAAACACAAAGCATCCTACAGTGGAGTGGAGAAGACTGGCTTCTAGTGGTCCTCTGTATACACAGCTGTTATTTGGGTCGGACCTGACCAATAACATAACGTCAAATATATCCCCATTCTGGGGGGCAGCCCAGCGAATCTTATGGAAATGTACTCCCAATTTCCTTGACGACTCAGTGGTGGATATCATCCGGCGGAATTGCCACAAAAAAGCCTTCTTCAAAAACCTTGGAGATCCTGCTGCCATGGAAAAAATGGCACTGGACAAAAGTGTGCTCTCGTTGCATGATATAGGCTCTGGGTCTCTTTTTGTTGATGGAAGGTTCTGTTTCCTCTCCAAAGAAAGACAAGAGGATTAAACACTCTATGCCCATGGCATTTAAAAATGTCAATAGGTTTTGAATGTGATAAAGAAGAAGTGTGTGCTTTTTTAACAAAAAAATATTCACTACACCCACATATGAATAAAAGGATTTTATCCTCACTAAATAACATTTGTGATGGAAGAAAGTTCACTGCACAATTTCAAATTTCGGCAGGACTTATAAAATTCTACAGGCCCTGTAAAGACTGCAGAATGCTATATAATCATACAAGCCACGCATTCGTTGATTGCCCAGCCATTGTACAACTGAAAATGTTTTGCTTCCTCAATGTTGGTGGCCTAGACGACAGGTCGTCATCCAGCTTGAGAACCATAATTTTGTTTGGGCTCTCCTCAAGAGGGAGGAAGACCTCTGACAAAACGAAGGCGCTAGATTTTGCCCTTTTAAACGCAAAGGCCTTGATAGCAAAAAAACTTTCAAAATACGAACCAATAAGACCGGGAGAGATCAGAGGGATCCTGCTTGGAGCTGCAGGTAGATACGCTGCCTTTTCACTCAAAATCCCATCGTTAGACGGTTCATCATGGACGTTCGCGGCTGAATTGATAAAATATTACCCGACGCAAAGTCATCGCTTTTACCAAATTTAAGGAAAATAATCAAGAACTTTAAGAAATTTGCATGATTTTTATTGTTTTTTACAGCTTATTCTTTTAATACTTGTTAATTAGATAAAATTTATTGTTTGTTCAAGATCGATGCTAAATTTTAAACTATAATGTTTTTTTTGTATTTTATACGTATTAGCATCGTTTTTATATACATGTGCTGTATATATGTGAACAGTTTAATAATAAAAAAACACAAATGTTCATTTAGTTTTATTACAATGCATTGGTGTGACGATATTAAATAAAAGTTTTCAAGACCGGAGAAAAAACGGTGTTCTTTGTTGTTCAACGAAGAAACAAAAAGAAAAACATCAACCCTTACCTTAATTTATGACCAATCAACAAAAAAATTGGATAAATAATCTCTTTAGAGATGGTTATACCAAATACTAAACATCCATATTATGTAGTATTTATATTCTTTTTTGGAGTGAAATGTATTTTTTATTCCCAAAAAAACTTTTATAATTTTCTAAATTTATATGATACTTTTTTCTTAACAGTCATCTTATACTTATGGAATTTTTCGAGTTATACTCAGATGTCTCATACAATCCAAATTTATAACGATTAGCTCTAACTCCCAGTACATACATAAATAATTCACAGTGTTACCCCGATGTGATGCATCCACAGCACAATGACTCCATCATCTGAAGCATCAAATTACCAAGGCCAATTGCATGAAAAAATGAAATATTTCCGGTAGCAATGATTTTGTGAACTTATTTCGTGAATATGCAATAGGTTGTTTTTTATAGGAATAGCTTATCTTTATGTTGCTTTATGCTAGGTATCATATCTTTATGGGCCATGTACATACTATGAGAGTATGATACTGCTGACTGTACAAATGTAAATAAATGATACAATATTATTGAGAAACATTTAGTTTAGTTGGGTCTGTACTTAATTACATATCCTGTTTTAAACCATTTATAATTTAATTATCTATGCATTGCAAATAAATTCCGACATTTAGATAGCTATTTTAGAACCCCCCAAAAGCAATGAAACACGGCACATAGCGACAAGGTGCTTGGATGAATAAAAAATACTTCTTCAAGTTTAAAGGAATTTTTACTAGAGTTTAAGTGTTTGAGTGGAGCTCAGCTTATTATGTGGAACTTACAACCTCTTTACGACACAAATACACCGATGACTTCATTAGACAGAACACAAGAAATTTTACTTTCAGAATCTACCTCGACCGAAGAGTTTGGAGGATAAAGCAATCGAGTTTTAAAATTCTTACAGATCATGATCTCTACAAAGAAAACTTATTTCGGATGGATCATTTATATTCCATAGGTGAGGACTTCTTTGCATTAAATTCTATCGAAGAAATGTCTCCTCCAACTGAAAAAAACATATAATTGATATTTGGATCTCTTTTGTCTCCCCTCGAAATGGAATAATTGGATTATTCAATCATACTTTGTATCCACGAGGGAAGGAAATTCACAGCTCAGTTGATAATTTCAGCTGATCTTTAGTTTTTTGCAAACAAAATTCTTAAAGCTTTTGTTTTATTGAACTCACGTTATGAATCTTCGAATGCTTGAGAAGTATTTTTCTTTTCTGTCCTGGAAAAAAACAAGTCACTAGAGTCTGAAGCACTATAAAATTATTAACTCGAAGGCAAAAGCTGACTTCCCAATTGACACCCAACATTCTTTCGAGCTAAGAAACATATTCCTGCCGACAACCAAGGTATGCTTCCTTACTTTTGAAAATCCCCGCGCAAGAAGAAAGAGTAACGTAAACGTTTAACAGAAAACTCATCCAATATTTCTACAACACCAAAAACTGATAAAAATGACTTCAAAACGATAATCATTTTTAGCCTTGTACGCATTTTATTTCTTGAGTTTATGTTTAAAATATTGAATAGCTGTTTAGCTGATTGTGATATGACTTGAAGGTGATTTTTTGTATTTTATATGTCCTTCAAGCTACTTTTCAAAAATACCTCCTTTTGCTTTTACACAGATCTTCAGTATCGGCCTGAAGGCCCTACAGGCGTTCCTTAGATACCCAAATTTCTGAACTAGATTCAAATTCCTTTCATAAACCGATAAACATCATTAGGAAAATATAAACCCCTATATATTTTATAAAATAATATTTTTTTATCAAAGTTCCCTTGCGAAAATAGAAAAACAATACTTTGAATTCCATGGCTTAGGACACAACATGTTTATTTCAAACAAAAAACGTGAATTAAATACGATAACTAGTTTTTAAACTTAATCAGAAGCATGTTTCTTCAACTCATTGGGATCGTAGCACCAGTTCTTGACCACAGGCTTGATGATGGTCTTGGGGTTCTTTCTCGTACTAACGCAAATATCCTTAGGGACCTTGACACAGTTCTTCTTGGGAACGAGTCGGGGCACAAGAGTGGACTCGGTGCGGCATTGCTCTTGAGGCTGGAGGTCGCATTCTTCCTCAGGAACGTTTTGAATCACAGTTCGGGTTTCATCATTGCAAATCTCGGGGCCTGGGAACACTTGACAGTTACTGGGGTGCAGATCTTGCGAGGAACTTTCTTGCACTGAGTGTCGGGGTGAATCTTCTTCACGTTCTTCTTGTTGACCTGACACTTCTGAACGGGCCACTTTTCGCATCTTTCCTTTTCAGCAAATGGTCGCTGTTTGTCTGCGTGGGGAAGGTGCAAAATGTCGAAGGGAATCTTCTCACATCGGATCTCCTCGACGGTTTTACAATCAGCCTCGTCTTGATCCAGGGCGTACTCCTTGTAGGTAGTCTCGCATAGAGTTTCAGTGACTCTCCGGCAGATCTCAGGTCCAACAATTCCAGAGCCACATTTCTTTTTGTATGGGATTCGACACTTTTTCACCTTCTCTGTGTGAGGCTAAAGATTTTATTGTTTTAAAATATTCATGATAGAGTTTAAAAAGTACTTACAACAGGCTTGAAGCTAATATGGCAATCTTTCGTGAAAGTGGTTTCGCACTTCTCTTCGGGAGCAGAGTGGTAGTCAGTGATGTAGGTCAAGTGGCACTTTGTCTTGAGTTTATGATGGCAGTCCATTCCTTGCTCAAAAACAGTTTCGTTTACGTAGACGATCTTCTTCACACATCTTTTGCCATCAGGCTGGACTATTCCCGGGAGATTTCTGTCATTGATTGTGATTTTCCTGGTGATATCAGTGATATCTCCTTCAGCCGCTCGTTTCAGACGAAAATCAGCTGAAGCAATACTTATAACAGCAGACACAACCAGGATTTTAGAAATCATAATTGAGAATGTCTGTTCAACTACCAACTCTTAAAACTGAAGACTGATCTTGAATGATGGCAATTATCAACTTAGTTGATCTTATATACATGCCCGTTATATCCTTAAACCATGACTTCTTGGCCCAGTTTTCTCCTACCCATGTTCATTTCAAGTAACTGATTCGACCCCAATTATTTTTGTGTGTTCATTTCTTCATAAGGTTCTTATTTTAATTTGTTGTACTTTGAGAACAGTACTTTGCTTGTGTGATTATTCGAATAAACTTAACTGTTCATTGATAAAAGCCTCATAATGAGCTCTACTAATATAATTAGATTTTGAAAAAAATATTGCAGTACTAGTTGCATATCATTTCAGATCCACCAACAATGGGCCCTTGGTCCCGCCAATTACAACTTTAACTTATTGGGGCTTAAGAACCACCTCAAAGAGCTTTTGGGTTCCTCCGGTCACATCAATAACATATTGTAGGTTTCAAACCCACTACCTATTGCCCCTCGGACTCTGCCAATTACAGCTATAACTTATTTTGGTTTCAGAACAATCACCAATGGGCGCTGGAGTTTCGCCAGTCACATCAATAACATATTAGGGTTTCAACCGAAGCACCCTTGGGCCCTCGGTCCTGACATTTACAACGATAAGTTATTGTTATTTGGGGTGAGTTGAAACAACAATAAGTCATTGTTATGATTGGTACGACCCGTGAACCCATTAGAGGTGGGATTGAAATCCAAATATGTTATTGAGCGACCGGAGTAACCCATGGACCCATTGGCAGGGGTTCTGAAACCCCCAAAAATTATAATTGTAATTGTCGGGACTCGAGGGCCCATTGATAGTAGGTTTGAAATCCAATTATGTTATAGTTGTAATTGAAGGAACTCTTGAACTCTATAGCGGTGGGATTAAAACCCATGTATGTTATTAGCATGACCTTCCCTCACCCAGACGACCAGTACCCCCATCCAGACAATCTACCAATTCCTATACCATCAGAGGAGTTAACTATATATTCAGAAAACTCTGATGATGATGGTTGGACAGCATCTGTTCCTCCAAAAAGTGTGATTTCGGTCCATGAATGCTGAATCTAGCGAGTCTCACATGATCACACAGAATTAACTGAACAATTTGGTTCGTGACCTGGATCTGTATAACTCCAACGACGAGTTGCTTGGATCTAGACTACCACAATGGTAGTGAATGTTCCCATCTACAGCTTCCGTTTTTATGGATTGTCCTTTACGTAATTATTTCGGTTATATATTTGTATGTTATTCACTCTGGATGTACCTAATATATTAACAAAAGCAAACCAATATTAGCTTCATCACGACTGGTACATACGAAAAATTCAATGTAGTGAATTTTCATATAATAGACTTTTGGATAAAAATTGGACTCGACTGTAAGGCCCAATGGAATATAATCCGACTTGGGTTTGCTAAAGTCATCTTTTTAGGTTATATTGTTATTTTTTTTTTTTTTTTGCCTATATGGTTCGATAGAATTGCATCCGATGGGATATAAATAAGCATTATAGCATTAAAATTAGTCTATCGAACCTCGGATCTTATCAATGAGGTAGACCAAAAATGACCATCCCCTCTCGGGATTCGAACCTGCGCCCCCACATTGAGAGTTGAACACGCCTTAACACGCACGGCTATCGAGCTAGGTTATATTATTTTGTACGCAGATATTTTTATTGGGGTCTCAGATTTTAATATAAATATATTTTTCATGCACCAAACTACAAAAAATATTATACCAAATAAAAGTAATGTCTTTCAAAATAATAATTTTCCATTACCAGCTTTATATTTGAAGAAAATATTTATTCATTCAAACCATATTTTTGGTACAAGTAGAATAACAATCCTATTTCCCTTATTCTGCGTATTTAAATTAAATTAAATTTCGAGTTACTTCCAAGAATTAACGAAGAAGAACAAAAGCATTTCCTTTATTCAAAATAGCTCTCCAATGATGCAATCAGTACACTGAATATTAATTTTGATATTCCTGAAAATCCGCTTCTACTATGACCACATGCCCTTTATTAGCAAAATATATTTGCGGTTGAGTCATTCTTGAAAACCACAGTTGCAAAATAAAAAACCTAACAATATTCTCACTTCCTTAAAACTATAACTTATTATTATTCATCATAATATTTTACAAGCGATACGCAAAAACTGATCCTTCAAAAAGGTTCCTAATATAATAAAAATAAATTATGATTTGTTGGCAAAACATTGGAGGAATAGTTTCCAATGAAATTTCCAGGAGGATCATAATTGGCCACAACAATTGTTTTCCCCGACGGCGACTTAGATTTAGCCATTCCAAGTCGTTTGCTCCCCTTCCAAACAATTTGAGTGAAGTGTCCTGCAATTAAACAAAGAGAAAGAAAAATATAATTAATAGCAACTTGTCATAAGTGTTTCTTGTCATATTTGACTCATCATGAATAAATAATGTCCTTTACCTGTTGCTGAGCTCCCTGAGGACTGTCCATAGGAATACGACCTCCCCTCAGAGTACCAGCTCTCCACGGGCTCAATCCCGTTGCAGTCTGTATCCCGGAGCCATATGTAAGGAATAGGTTTTCACCATAGTCCCCGTTTGAACGATGATTGAAAGAGTCCGTTGCCGCAAGGTGATCTGCCCATTCCTTGGCGTAGGCATTCAGCTGGGAAATAAACGTAGTTGCGGGATTATAAAGAAAAATGTGGGAAAGTGGAATGTGTGAATTTAGTAAAAAACGTCCTTGGAAAAATGATCAAGAATAGGAAGATATTGAATTACGAAAAAAGGTCAAAATACTTGTATAGGCAAGTATTTGAGTGGAAATCACTTCAATATTGTCCAAACAATGTTTATCAACTAAATTGAGTTATGTAAAACCTTATTCTTTGCGTTCCATGTTTTATATATATATATATATATGCGATCTCCACTGAAATACTTACCTACCCATATGTTTTGCTCGTTTTTCTATGTCATTGTTTTACTTTTGCATCTTCACCATTATTCCTAGGACATTTTTTCCAAGATACTTTTTTGGACAGGGACGTTGTATTTCGAGCTCCCTTACCTTTCACAGAGCGTAAGTGGCTGGACACCATGAGCCAATCGATATCGGTTGTGAGTATCCAGAGCCTCCGTTGCAAATTGCCCCGAGGATATATTTTTAAGAAGCTTCTTGGAGACTCCATTAGAAGGAGGAGACTCGTTTTTAAAGTTCGCGGGAAGGATGAACTAGGCGAGGAGGGGGAGGAGAAGGAGGAATCGTTTCGAAAGTCGTCTTGATACTTGGTGGACACTTCCTTTTCTATATGTCCCTGTAATTGAACAAAATAGGAGATTTATAACTCAATCTTTAAATCAATTAAACTATATGCATTGTTTACATCAGCATATTCAGTAATAACTGTTCCTCTATTTTAAAACGCCCTTCTTCATAGGAACCCTTTTTAGACGTAGATGTTCGAACGATTCTTGAAGAAGACATGCTGAATAGCTCTCCACACTCGTGTTGTTTGTTTGTTTGTTCAGCCCCTTACACAAAAACTCGACTGTCTCAAAAAAAAACCCGGAGGAATGACTGAAAGGATCCTTATCTATTTTTTTGTGCCTCCCTTCCACAAACTCGATATCACTTAATAATTCATATCAATTTGTCTCTATTGAAGAGATCCACTCTTGTGCAAATTCATTTTTTTTACATTAAAAATACCAAACAACTATGTACAGTTATTCTTCCACTTCCGTTGGCACGTCTTTCCTTCGCACTTCAAAGATATCATGTTTGATGCAAATATATATTTGTGTATTTCATTTATTAAAATAGACACAACTCAAATACATATGTGGAGAGAGAAAGAGATCACATAACAGATCACGACACTTATTTGTAAAGGGTTCATTATTTAATTTGCTTCACAAAGAGTATGACTTATATGCTGAGGGGAATGAGACTACTAATTCCCTAACTAAGAGTATATAAATAATATTTTCATTATTATTATTATTTTCATTGGAAGGGAGACGCCACAAGCATACACAAAGCAATTGCACATAGTCTAGTTCCATGTAACATTATTGTATATCGCTATCATTACTTCCTCCGAATAATGCCCAGTAAAGGTTCCCCTAAATACCGTGATTACAAACCGTAAACTCATGACAAAGCTTATTATTTTCTTAATTATTCCTAACTATGGTGCGCATATGACGAGCTCTCCTCGTTTTTAATGAGGTCGTCTCAAATAAAGGTTATATTTTAATGTCTATCAAAATCATGTTTTGTTCGAACCATTATAAGGAAAATACATTTTTCTGACCTAATATGCCTATAAAGGAATGATTCAATATTTTGTCTCAAGCACCAACCTATATTATTATTGGACACTCAACAGATTAATAAATCAGTTCCTTTAAAGAGCTCTTCAATAACTAGGATGGCTGTCTCAGTTTGTGACACATATTAGTTGAGCAATTTAGGAAATCCTGCAAATGGTTAATCATGTCACCGTGTTTTATGTTATTTAAAAAGTTCTTTAAAATGAGGCCAACGGATATTGCATTGTTATTTCTCCTTAAGACACCGTATTTAGTCTTTATTTGCTCAAAGAATAAACTTCTTCTCCTTCTGTTCTTTGGTTCATCAGTTGCTGACTCCGGCATTGATCTTGCCTTTTTTGATTCAGTATTTTGTGCATTCAACTATTTTTATTGGTCGATGATCTCAGTTTTCACAGGTCTTTCGCAAAACGAATATTTATTTAAATACATTTTGCGATATATAACTAAAAAAGTTATATATCCTTAGATAAAAAAATATTGAAAAATAAAATTCTTCATTATTTTGGGATGGAGGTTAAAGGTTTGACGTATATATATATATATATATATATATATATATATATACATAGGCGATGGGGAGATGTTTGGTTTGGGGGGCAGCATTCAATTTGCCCAAATTTTAACAAGAACTGTTAAATCGGGGGGAAAAATATTCGAATGAAGAAAGCTATGTATATTAATATTTTCTTGATAGTAATTTCTACTATTCATTACATTCTATTTATTTTGTTATACTTCAAAATCCGGTTGCTCTCATAATTTCATTTTTTTCAACTGAAATGCGGGAATACCTCAACCAATTTGCCCGAATTTGAGAACTCACCCAAATTTATATATGTATATATAATATGCTATTTCCAACCAATTTGTCGCAAAATGTAGGTATAGTTGCAAAGATTCCAAATTAGTTTTTATCTTTTATGTACATCCAAAATTCAATTTTGACTTAAGTTTTAAAATAGTTATTTTTATGGAAAATACCCCAAAAATGAACATTTTTGAAACTATATTATCTCGTTTGATTTTCGATGTACATAAAAAATAAAAACTGATTTGGAATCCTTGCGATCATACCTACATTTTGCAACAAATTGTTTGAAAATTGTATTTATAAATATATATATATATATAAACCATGGGTTTACCCATACAATTTTGTGTTGTTCATAAAATTATTTACCGCAAGAAATGTAAAATGTATAGAAAATATAGTAAGACATTGACCAGAGCATAAATAATTATATTTTTTGTAACTATATTTTTTCTTTCGAACTTTGCTTGGGTCAAAGAATCCTCCATTCGCAGCTTTTACATCTTTTTGGAATTGGAGCTGTTAATTTGTTGAGATAATCTGGAGAAATGTCTTCCCACACTTCTTGAAGCCCCTCCCACAAGTTGGGATTGGTTGCATGGACACTTCTCGCGTACCGTGCGGTCAAGTTGCTACACAACAACTCAATAGAGGAGTGGGGACTGCCCTGGCCACTCCATTACCGATAGAATACTAGCTGCCTCCTTCTTCTATAAATTTTGAGGTAGCTAAACCCTCGGTACACAAGATGACACATCCAATAGTGAGTTAAATTGAGACATTTGGATTATGTATTGAAAAAGCTTTATGATTATAATCCTTCAATTTCGGATACAATCTTAGAAAAGTAAATATTTCTTGTTTATGTTTTGAACATTTGTTAATACTCACAAATAATGGTCAAGTCTAAAATAATTATTACAGAACTCAACTATTGTTTGATCAAAATAAATCTAGCGGAACATGCTGTAATACTGTGTTCAATTTTCGTTATATTAAAATGCTACATTCATTCACTTTTTGTTCATGGCCTTGATTCAATCAAATTCAATTGATTTTCGCTAACTCATCAATAACTAAAAAG
>CP045891.1:27566741-27610263 GCA_013387185.1 Caligus rogercresseyi
AAAAAAGCAGCTTGTTGATCGGAGTTTTTTCTGATCGGCGATCAATAGCGATATAGCGATATTTGATCGCTGATCGGAGTATCGCAAAAGGTCCTGATCTTTATATCTTTTGATCGTAAGAAAATCACTAAAAATAGCGATCCGATCATTTGTATAAAATAACTAAAAAAAAAAAAATGTTTGTAATAAGGATTTTTGAGACAACCCTACATTTCTTAAAACTTAACTAGCTGTCACATTGACCAAAATCCATTCCCGCGACTAATATTTGTTAGAAAACACAAAATACAGACAGCCACTAATGGAAAAAGCCAGTGTGTGCTATCTGATTTTTTTTGTCCTAAAATATACAGACAGGCGTCTATGGATAAGTAATTGTTTTGGAGCTCATAGGGTATGAGAAACATTTATTGTGGCATTTCTTGTCTTAAAATATGCAGACATATGTCAATTGTGGAGCCTGAGTGTTGGAGCTCATAGGCTATGAGAAACAATCATTCTGATATTTTTGTCCTAAAATATACAGACAGGCGCCTATGGATAAGTCGTTGTTTTGGGGCTTGTGAAATGATGGAGATGTTGGTCACTTCAGCTATCTCCCCAATTCAAGTAACATTTCTCAATGAAGAAATTCAACAAAGAGCCAAAAGATTTATTCTAGAAGAGACTGCCTCGTTTGATGACCAGTTATCCAGCCAGCTGTCTCAAGACGTTGAGCAAGAATGTATTTTTTTCTAAACGTCGTAAAAGGTTGACACAGCTAAACAAGAAGTAGAGCGGTACTTGGCTGATGACTCGGAAGGGCTGGACATGATATTAGCCTACCGGAGGGTGAAAAGGTCTTTCATAAATATAATGTCGTGCTTCCCAGTAGTTCAAGCAGCGAACATTTGTTCTCCAAGGCCAAGTGAATTCTGAGGAGGACTACGCAGTGACTGGGGGACGAAAATTTTGAGAAGCAACTTCTACTTATGTCAAATAAATAGGCAAATGAAAAATGATCTGTGCAAACTTTATATTTTTCTATATGTACTTAATTTTTGATATAGTCAGATATTGTAAATAAAGAAAATTGTTAAGCCAGGTGTGTCAATTGCTCATTTAAAAGGTATGTTTATATCGGTATAATACTAAATTTATCTGGGGTTAATTTTTGGTGGGTGCTATGGACTGCCATATAAAGATTAATACTTAAAAGGTTTGACTAAATAACATTTAAATTTTTACTTAGAATTAGTATTACATAGGTATTTTTTTTGTGATCGCAATTAAATTGATCGGATCGCTGATCGGAAAAATCCCTGATCGTTATATCGCTATATCGCAAAGAATTTATGATCGCTATTTTTGATCGGATCGCTATTTTTTCTCTGATCGCTCACAAGCCTGGAAAAAAGGGAGATGTATATATACACACGCAGAAGTATGGAGAGACGAAAAAGGGAACAGTTTATCATCTCCCTCCCTCCCCCCCCCCCCCCCTTTATCTTAGTGTTATACAGACAGGCGCCTATGGAGAAGTCGTTATTTTGGAGCTCATAGACTATGGGAACCATAATTCCATTGCCATATATAATGATGAATACTTAAAAAGGTTTGACTGTATACACATTTAAATTTTACTTAAAATTAGTATTAAATAGATATTTTTTTTGCTGATCGCAATTAAATTGATCGGAATCGCTGATCGGAAAAATTCTTGATCGTTATATCGCTATATCGCAAAGAATTTCTGATCGCTATTTTTGATCGGATCGCTATTTTTTCCTGATCGCTCACAAGCCTGATTATTACGAATTGATTTGTGGATCTATTAATGAATGAAGATAATTTAGTTCAATATCCTTAAACTGGGCCACTTCACTAGTTAAAAAGGATAAGTATTTTATTCTCCACTTCTATGACCGATAATTATCTTTGTGTTGGTTTTATACCCATCGAACAAAATCAATTCCATGCAATCTATCAAAATCGTACCTCTAAGCAATAAAATATCCATAACAATTATAAGTAATAATGAAAATAATTTATTATATTCTTAAATATGGAATGTAAAACAATATTCTGTGCAAATATTCTCACATAGCATTATATAATATAATGAAGGACAACAATTAGATAGAAAAATGTATTAGAACCTTGGGAGTTAAATGACGACAAATCGACGACTTCAAATGAATGCAGAGACATCTATTGCAGGGAAAAAGAAAATGTAAGAATAAATTAATGTGGAAATATAAATACTTCACCAATATTTTATAATATTTGACAGTATCATCTTTTAAGGAATGCATCAAGCAAAAGCCCAAAATTTATGTAATGGTGAAATTTGACTAAGTTTTCTTATACATAATAAATTAGTAGGCAAGCGCTTTTAACCACTGGGCTCGGAATTGGTGAATTAGTCGCTTAAAATTAAACCGAAAATAAAAAAAATAATATTGAATTTTTCATTATTATGAGAATAAAGTTTCTTTTTCTTTAAATATTACCAGACATATAAAGCAACATTCGAATACACAAGAATGGGTTCACTTATATTATTATTATTGTGACTAGAAGCAGTTCCATTGCCCGTTCGGAAAAAATGGTTCAGCCTTACTGAACCGTCTTTTCATAACAGAATGTAATGTCGATTTGATACCGTTATAAATTTAGTTCATACACTGAATCTTTCATAAATACAAAACCGTCGTTAGGGGATTCATTTTTTCGAATAAAAATTAATTGGTTCAAAGGAAAAATTTATTAACCAAAAGGTATAAAAACAACGGTAATAACAAATCAATACGCAAAAAAACATTATTTGTTGAAAAGATTTTGATTCAGAACCGAAAAAACAATGCCTCGTTAAACAGTTTTGGCTACTCTAAGGCACTGTATGGTACTTTATGGTTCACCTGCTCTTGAGGCCACACAAGTTTCACAACAATAGATTTTGCGCTTTTGCAGAGATATAGAAACATAGAAAGCTTATGCCCTTTAATAAGAGGGTAATATTTTGAGAATTGATCAACTGTCCAATGGAGCCCATAGCAAACCCATCAAATCTACTTCATAATATAAAGTTTTTATAATATAAACATTTCTAGTCCAATTTATTTATCTCAGGATAGAAAATATCTCTTCTTTTGGGCCTCTTCCTGGACAGCTGACAAATTAACGTATTTCCCTGAATAAACTCTCTAAATGCTATATCTCTATACGCCATTACTTAGATAAAATAATTCTTCCCATTACAAAAGAAAGAAACAAACATAAATATCTAGTTAAAACTCCTTACGAATATTATTAACGCTATATTTTGTTAGAATAAAGGCTCATCCTGCACCATAGGTATTTATTAGTGTTTCCCTCCTTTCTCTACTCTTTATAATAAATTGATTCCTAATCATTGACCTTTGCTATAATTAGAGCGAATAAACAGATATAAAAGGATCCCACGAGCAAACAAACCCGTTAGGTTAGAGACTTGGAGTAACGGTATGATATTTGATATAATATTTGGCTTATAATATGCTTCATTCTACTCTTTTATTATTGATGGAAGCTCTACGAGCAAGGAGGTCATTTATAAAAGAGGTAAAGCTCATTTATTGGCTTACAACATAGATAAGGGATGTTATTTGTAAAAAAAGTGCTAAATGAGATAACGGCCTTCCACCAGTCATTTTAAACTTCTGACCAACCAATAAATAAGAAAATGCTCCTTCAGTCACTCTGGCTTACGAGATAGAAATAGAAAAACAGCTGTCCATTGCCATATTTCAATCGATAGCTGTTTTTGCTCTTTCTATGTCAGGCCAAAAAGAAAATAAACCAAACTCTTCCCTTCTATGGTGATAATAGTTTCCATTTAGTTGTTATTCATCATTCTTCGATTAGCCCTGGAACTTTGGGTCGGCGTCCCGCCGTTTTGGGCCTGTCCCCAGCCCCGGAGGATCTTCTTCATATTCTTTATAATCTTTGACAATTCCAGATTGATGGCGTTTTGCCAGTCTCCACCACCACCACCACTACTTCCACCTGCCCCGCGATTCTTTCTTTTCTTTTTTCTCTTTTTATCAGCGGAAAGGGCGGTAGAGGAGGATACCACCGAAGACGACGACATTTTCCTCATGTTTTTCCCGTGTAAGCCACGCAGCGCAGCTGCCACTCCCCAATGTCCTCGTTCCACTGGACGTGGCGCTCAATGAGCGCCTGATACTCTGAGGAATATAGGAGTCAATCACGAGCATTTGAAGACGAAGTTCCCGCGTCAACTGACGGACGTTGTCCAGGAGGCCCTCCATTTCACGTTGTTGCTCCTGCTGCAGGTCCACCAACTCGGACTTGGCTGACTGAAGCATGGTCCATACCTGAGAAACAAAAAAACAAAGAGGAAATGTCAGTTCTAATGTTGTACGAAAAGATGCTTTGTGATCCATAAGATTATCAAATTAATTACAGAAGCCAAAAGTGATGACTGAAGGAAAAAGAAATGGAGTGCGTTAAGGCGTAATAAAATATGTTGGGGGCGCAGGTTCGAATCCTGAGAGGGGATGGTCAGCTTTGGTATGTCTCATTGACAAGATCCCAGGTTCGAGTGACTAATTTTAATGCTAGTATATTTATTTATTTCCCGTCAGATGTATTTTATCGAACCATATAGACAAAAAAATAAGAGTAAAATCATAATTCTATGACAATTTTGTTTAAATCGGTGTCAGGAAGAAATAATCAACGAAAAAACGTTCTATGACGTTTTTTCGAAATATTATTTAAATCATATAAATATATGGAGTACTTATATTAGGGGAAATACTTAGTCCCGTATTGGACATGTTCATACAAAATTGAATGGGTCATAACAAAAGATAATATAAACAAAATTTATTTTGCTAATCAATATTTAATGCATATGTTTTATAAATGATAAAACATTAAAAAAATATTTGTTCGGCCTGAATAATATCAGTTTCATTTCCATTCTCCCCATGTTGTATTAAACTAATACTGTATGAATTAATCATGGTGTATATTAGGGTTGTTCTTATGTTTCAAATGTTTGAAATGTTAGCAACATTGTGGATTTTCTGTTTCTTGGTGATAAAAGAAGACGACATAAAAAGTTTGAACAAAATCGGTCAACATTACGGGGTCACTCAACGAGGCCAAAGTTTAAAAATTTATTAAAATATAGTTTTCCGCAAATTTCTTCAAAATGGTGGACGTTACAGACTTCAATAATAATTATTAGTTTAAAGGAAATCTAATTTACTACCAGACGTATTTTTGATGTTTTTTACTAAAACTAAGTTTTCAGTAAAAACAAAGAAAAATGGAGTGTGTAATGTTAGCATATTTCATAGCTTTTTTGTATCAATTAACTTCACTCGCCTGTAGAAGATGACTTGTTCGCTTCAGAGTAAAATAGTACTTTTTAAGTTTAGTAAACCTTTGGATGATAAATCCAAAAATGACCTTGGTTGCATTCTATCAAATCAGATTCAGTACAATCTGAGTTTACATCATATGATTCAGAGCCTGTATTGACCTATAAGAATTCGATTATGAAAAAAAAAATAATAATGTGTTTTTAGATTTGCGTCAAGGTATCCTCACTTCTCCAGGTAACACGGTTTACCAAGTAAAATACTCTCTCGCTTCTCTTTTTTATTTTCTTTCTATCCAGGTAACACTGGTTACCAAGCGGTTATTGTATATTCTCATATCAAAGGATCAATTTTTTTGAGATTTTACCTGGATAGAAATAAAAATAAAAAAGAGAAGCGAGAGAGTACTTTACTTGGTACCAGTGTTACCTGGAGAAGTGAGGATACCTTGACGCAAATCTAGAAAACACATTATTATTTATTTTTTTCATAATCGAATTCTTATAGGTCAATACAGGCTCTATACTATATTTTTACTAATTTTTTTAAACTTTGACCTCGTTGAGCGACCCCGTAATGTTGACCAATTTTGTTCAAGCTTTGTATGTCGTCTTTTTTTATCACCAAGAAACAGAAAATCTACAATGTTGCTAACATTTCAAACATTGAAAAATAAGAACAGCCCTAATGTATATTTACTTTTTTCAATTTTCTTGTTTTCCCAGCAGCTTCGTCTTGGAGTGAGGAATATTTTTCCTCTATGTCTAGGCGTTCGGCCTCCTTCTCCTTTAGTTTTCTGTCGGAGGTCGTTTTCCTTGGAAATTGTATCTGCAAGCTCATTGGCATTCTCCGCTAGGAGCCTTTCCTGAGCCTCCGCCTTTTCCAAAAGATTCTCACCTCCAACGATTATCTTCTTCTCTAAGGTACTTAGTTTATCTAAATAGAATACAAAGGACATTTTTATTTTTCCAAGGGTTCAATAAATGGAACGTTTTTGTGATATATAAGATTTTTCCCATATAATTTTTGTAAAATGAGATTTATTTTGCTTTTAAGCATACTTTGAGAGCTTCCATTCATATACAATTGAAAAGTTTAAGTGAAAGGAAAAAAATGTTTTTCAAAATTTAAAAACACTAAATACCATAAAATTCATAGCGCGTTTCGTTTATCTGAGGCTTCAGCGATGGACGGATCGGAAAAAAAATTAAAAGCTGAATTTATTATTTGTGTATATTGCGTATTGACCCTCGATTTGATACTATATTTTTTCTTATATTTTTGAAAACTTTGAATTTTGAAAATATTTGAACGTAAAAAGTACTTACGGTATCGATTCAGTAAAAATGGAACGCATTGAACTGAATAAATATATTTTAAAGTAATGCATGCACAAAACGCCAGAAGAAAAACTTCAAAAATATTTAAATGTAAAGACAAAACATACTTCTAATTTCCTCCTTTTCCTTTTCGGCTGTCTGGAGTTCTTTTTCATGATTTGCCAACGCAGCTTGGAGACGATCTCTTTCTTCCTCCGCCATGTTTTTTGCATCCTTCAGCCGCTTTTCTTTCATCCTCCAACATCTTTCTTTTTTCTTCAATTTTACATTTCTTCAGAGCGGCTCCGTTCAGAGCCCCTTCCTCCTCTTCGAGATCCGAGACGTTGTCCTCCTCTGGAGCGACTCCCGCCTCTTCTTCCTGAAGCATCCGCTTCAACTCGTCAATTTCCTCTGATACTGCTTCATTAGAGCATCTTTAGGATCCTCATTTACCTTGGCGTAGTTACGTATATTCTTAGCCCGACAGGCATAGCGGAGCGTGCTCAGAGTCTCATCGTAATTATACTCCGCCGGACCTACGTTGGCAAACATGAGGGTCTTGGAGTTACCCCCGAGGGAGTCTTGAAGTAACCGTGTGAGCTTGGAGTTCCTGTATGGTATGTGAGAGCTCTTTCCGTCCACAAGGGCTGATATCACGTTCCCTAGTGTAGAGAGACTAAGGTTAATCTTTGTGGCCTCCCGGAGTCGAACCCCTGTGGCTCCGGTTTTGGATTGCCGCTCTGAGCCCGCAAGATCCACGAGGTGAAGCTTTCCCACGCGGACGTGCTGATGACCGTCTGGACCCTTTTCTGAACATTCGATTGTGATGCTAAATATCGCATGGGACCTGGAAAAAGTTAAATGGAAAAGCGAGTTAAAACAATGGCTCATTTGAATGTCACTTAAATCACTATGTATTAGTTCTACTGAGATGCCACGGACATATTATCCCATTGTCTACATATATATATTTGTTTTTATCGTTGGATCCAAGAATACGAATGCAGATTCTAGCGATTGATCGTTGCCCACATGACCAAAAAAAAATATTACCATGATTTTATCTTAATGTTAGCCAATTCATTCTCGATTCATTGGAGGAGTCTGTTTTTGGAAGGATGGCTTGGTTTACCAGGAGAAGTTATCCAGTGTCAATTGGAAATTCCATTTTCAGACCCTTCGTGGCCAGATCAGATAAATAATAATTCGAAATGAGAATGCCCTTACTAAGGATACATATATCTTCTGCAAATATTATAGTGATATTATGCCATTGTGAAGGGATATCATGATACACTTTGCCATACTTTTTTCGTGCTTTTAAAATAATTGGCATATTTAATAAAATAATAAGAAACCCCTTTTCTTTTTCCTTACCTCGATGAATGTGCATTCATGTTTGTGGCACCCACGGAACGATTTTTGTACCCAGTGTCATTATCCGATCCATGTCATCCGCATTGTTGACGGCGAAAGCACTCAAGTCCTTCACATAGACCCCAATGTCCGGCCTTTCCTTGACCTCTAGACGGTCCTTCTGATCTTTATCAGGAGGTCACGAACTTCTTCATTATATATTTCCAAATATGAAACCCGAACGAGAAACTTGATGTCGTCTTCTTGCTTGGCTATGTGGCCAAAAATATGTGCGAAACTATTTGGAATGATACTTTAAGCTCTGAAGCTGTTCGATTGCCTTCCATCGTGAAGGTTTTTCCCCGTTCCAGTTTGACCATAGGCAAAAATCGTACCATTGTATCCTAGGAAATGGGAAAAAGCGATTAAGAGATTGATCTTATCGTTTTATATTAAATTAGCGAAAAACTGAAATAAAGTATATAACGAAACGCCCTGAAATCCAGGATGTATAACACAGATCTGATGCTGCCATATTAAAACACATCATTGGTTGTCGCTTAAACAAACATTTTGACATTCATATTTTTGCCTATTTGGTTCGAACATCCTTAATTTACTAAATAATAAACTAGAATTTTTATTTATATATTTATGCAAAATATTTTCTTTTATGTATGTATCATATAAACAAGTAAAAAATGACATATACAGTTTCGGTTTCGCCAATCACAAGATGCATACCTTACAAGTTTGGCTTGTCAGAAATTGCTTTTTTAAAGGCATTTGTAAACTCGTAGATATTATCCTATACATGTACCAGTTATTTATTAAACAATTAATCCCCATAAAGACTCAATAATACGAAGAGAAAAAGTTGTGATATCACAGAATTGTCTTTATTTCTCTATTGCAGAAAGCTTTTATGTAAAGGAAAAAGTCGATAGATTATTCTGCTTCGATAAGTCGTTGTACAAACTATCGGCATCGGTGAAACATGACTCCGATAGCAGTCGGTGCCTATAGGTTTACATATATATGTATTCATTTAAGTATTACTATGAGACTGAATCACATATATCCAGATTGATATACTTATTTGGGAATCTATTTTTGCAAATTTGACAGAGCTGGGATTCGGTTGAAAAATCTACCGCCGGTTCGATATTCGGTATATACCTTCTACCGATCGATATCGGTATTCGGTAGATTTTATTATATATCTACAGTATCGATCAATATTCGGTACAGTAGATCAGAAAGAGAGAGAAATTTTATATGTATCTGCTTTTTCTTATTCATAAGCAGTTCATATTGGACAGTTTATAACAAAGTACAATTAAATATATCATTTGTTATAATTTATTACAGATTATTTGAAATTCAATACATACTAATCTTATATAAATTATATATGTACTTGGATTTTTAGGAAATGGAAGGGTAGGATTTTTATTTATTTAAAGAGATCCGATATTAAATACACTTTCAGGTAGTCCAGTACTCAAAGCATAGTATAAGCTTATATGAATGTTTATTTATGTATCTGCTCTATATACTATAAGTTATATTGTTTATTTATTTTCGAAGTTTAAGTTCTTCACACAAGGGAGCACTTGGGCAAAGCGACAGTTGAACAATGTTTCTCTGCTATTGAAATGAATAAGCTCTCTATATCCTTATGTCTCTATGTGAATGCTACAAAAGTCATACTTTCAAATATACCATACCGATTATCAATCGGTACGGTATTTGGTAGTTTCTACCGAATATCATACAATCGGTTCGATATTTGAAATCTACCGTCGGTAGTATCGAATACCGATTTACATTCGGTAGTCGCAGCTCTGAAATTGATGTGCACTCAATAAGTGATTTTAAAGATTAGGACAAAGCTTTTGGTGAAGAATTGGAATTCTCATTTAAAAAAATACAAAATGTATGTTAAATGTAATTCAACTTAATTTTCCTGATCCAAACTATCGTAATTATATATTCCTTAAAATCCACTATCGGTCGAGTGGAGTGCGTGTGTATTCATGATAGCGTATTCATAAGTATGTACGAGTATAAGTACACTGGAGTTTTTTTCTTGTTTCTAGAACGCGATTGGTTGAAAGAAAAGGATCAAAAATAAAGGAGTTAAAAAACAGTTGATGATTTAAAATAAAACATTACTGTTGATGTGTGAACATCAACTCCGAGATAGGAATATCATCCTTAAGATATTGATTTTAATGAGCTCCCATTAATGTTATTTATGAATGCTTTCAGGTGACTATTCTTATATTATTATCTATTAAAATACATTAAAGTAACTCCAATCATTTTGAAGATTTTTTTTTAGCTTTTTGTCATCTTCGACAGTAGATAGATCCTCATTTTAACAATGAAAAGGTAAAAAGAAAATGGAGTTGCCAACTTTATAAAATGTTTATTGGTGAGTCTCCGAGAAATACCATAAAGGTATCCTTACGTATTCAGTTCTGAATTTTGAGGACAAAGTTTTCCCCCACTATCATCTTTTTAATCAAGCTCAATGAAAAGAGTGTCATCAATTCCTTAGATCACTTTTATTGACGTATTTATGTCCAGGGTTGTCGATTGAACGAAAAAAACGAACGCTGAACGTAATATAAGGAACGATCGAACAGATTTTTTTTGTGGCGCTGTTCAATTATATGGTTTTCTATAGTTTGAACTTTTTTTAAATAAAAAAGTTCAATAAAAGAAAGAATTTCGTATGTCACTTCAGAAAAACGTTTTTTTTTAAAGAATTGCAATATAAATTACTGGGAGTTATGCTGGGATAAAAGTGAGGACTTTGTTTTTCATAATTGATTTTTTTCAAATTTGAAATAGGAAATAAAAAACGAAGCGGACGAACGCTTAGGTTGCGAACGCCCATAAGCCTGTTTATATCCAAATAAGTACTGCAATTCAACCATATCTATTTGTACTACAAGAAATAAGACATATGATGATGATGACAAACCTTTAGAACATGTCAACGATGGGACGGGCCACACGATTGTAGACATCCATTTGTCGGACATCTGGAGGAAATACGTGTGAAAGTTAAATATCTTAGGAGGAGCATCCCGGGTGTTGAGATTGGAGGGACTGTGAAGTGTGATGGAGCCCTGAATGGAGTCGACATCGATGATGCTCTGATAGCCGGAATCGGTTTCCTTCTCACTGATGGGCCGCACTCGCACAATGACCTTGACATTCTCGGAATCCTAAATGTTAACAGATAAAAAAATATTAAAGAAATACATTGTCAATACATAATAAGAGCTTAGTTTTTTCAATGTTCCTTTTATTACTATATTTATATATATTATATATATATATATATATTATATATATATATATATATATATATCTATATATAATATATATATCAGACTTGTTTATTGGCGTTCATTATAACCGTTTGTCGTTCGTCGTTCGCGAAACGACAAAATTTTAGACGAACGACAACAGAAAAGTTCATATCGTTTGTCGTTCGTTAAAAGATCATAAAGTAACTTTCAGGTTTGTACATATTCAAAATATCTTTATGAATGTCTACCCCTGGCACCACAAGAAGGGAAAGTACTTTCCCTGGTCAAGTTTTGATATACTTTTTAAAATTCTTTTTGATGGGAAATAATTATTTTCTAAAAAAAATCCTCAAATTTGATTCAGAATGACAAACGACAAGCGAACGATTTAAAATGAGCGATAAACGATAAATATGGTACACGTAAAATATACGGCGAAAGATAATTTTTCGCGAACGTCAACAATTATAATATATATAATATATATATATATATATATATATATATATATATATATATATATATATATATATATAATATATATATATATTAGGGTTGTTCTTATTTTTCAAATGTTTGAAATGTTAGCAACATTATGGATTTCTGTTTCTTGGTGATAAAAGAAGACGACATACAAAGTTTGAACAAAATCGGTCAACATAAGAGGTCAAAGTTTTAAAAATTTAGTAAAAATATAGTTTCCGCAAATTTCTTCAAAATGGTGGACGTTACAGACTTCAATAATAATTATTAATTTAAAGGAAATCTAATTTACTACCAGACGTATGTTTGATGTTTTTTAATAAAACAAAGTTTTCAGTAAAAACAAAGCAAAAAGGGAGTGAGTATTGTTAGCTTATTTCATAGCTTTTTTATCAATTAACTTCACTCGCCTGTAGAAGATGACTTGTTCGCTTCAGAGTAAAATAGTACTTTTAAGTTTAGTAAAACTTTAGATGATAAATCCAAAAATGACCTTGGTTGCATTCTATCAATTCAGAATTCAGTACAATCTGAGTTTACATCATATGATTCAGAGCCTGTATTGACCTATAAGAAATCGATTATGAAAAAAATAAATCATAATGTGTTTCTTAGATTTGCGTCAAGGTATCCTCTCAAAATTTTACTTTGTCTCTGACGCATTTATAATCCATTATATGCGTCATTTTGTACGCGAGATAGGCTTTTTTTAATGTACATATAAACTCTACTTATTAAATTGACATGATTTAGTATACCAAAATATTAAAGCTGGTTAACCAAGCTTTCATTTGATATATTTGGTGTTCTAAAAATCGCTATACTTTAAGAGATATAAGCAAATACGTACTCTCCCCCAAAAATTGATCTTTTGATATGAGAATATACGATTACCATCTGGTAATGCTGTTAGTGTTACCTGGATAGAAAGAGAAAGAGAAGGGAGGGAGGTAGTTTGCCTCACTTCTCTCCCTTCTTTTTTTCTTCCTATCCAGGTTACACTAACAGAGTTACCAATGGTAATCGTATATTCTCATATCAAAAGATCAATTTTTGGGGGAGAGTACGTATTTGCTTATATCTCTTAAAGTATAGCGATTTTTAGAACACAAACATATCAAATGAAAGCTTGGTTAACCAGCTTTAATATTTTGGTATACTAAATCATGTCAATTAATAAGTAGAGAGTTATATGTACATTAAAAAAGCCTATCTCGCGTACAAAATGACGCATATAATGGATTATAAATGCGTCAGAGACAAAGTAAAATTTTGAGAGGATACCTTGACGCAAATCTAAGAAACACATTATTATTTTTTTTTTCATAATCGATTTCTTATAGGTCAATACAGGCTCTGAATCATATGATGTAAACTCAGATTGTACTGAATTCTGAATTGATAGAATGCAACCAAGGTCATTTTTGGATTTATCATCTAAAGTTTTACTAAACTTAAAAGTACTATTTTACTCTGAAGCGAACAAGTCATCTTCTACAGGCGAGTGAAGTTAATTGATACAAAAAAGCTATGAAATAAGCTAACAATACACACTTCATTTTTTTTTGTTTTTACTGAAAACTTTGTTTTATTAAAAAACATCAAACATACGTCTGGTAGTAAATTAGATTTCCTTTAAATTAATAATTATTATTGAAGTCTGTAACGTCCACCATTTTGAAGAAATTGCGGAAAACTATATTTTTACTAAATTTTTAAAACTTTGACCTCGTTGCGCGACCTCGTAATGTTGACCGATTTTGTTCAAACTTTGTATGTCGTCTTCTTTTATCACCAAGAAACAGAAAATCCACAAAGTTGCTAACATTTCAAACATTTGAAAAATAAGAACAACCCTAGTGTACAATGCAGGACTGTATCTCCGTGTGTGGACATTAAACAACAAGATACTGTTCAATCAAAAAGTTAATTTCTTCTCTTTTGCTTCGTCCAAATGGGCAATATATTTGTCAAATGATTTAAAGCTGTGTTTAATTCATTTCCAAGCTAAATAGTGATTGGTGGAAGACTTTGATGTCAATGAATTTAAGAAGGCCAAAATATTAAGAAGGGTGTCACATTTTTTAATATGATTGTTCTTGGTGATTGTTCGAGGAGGATTTAAAGATAGATCTCTATCTTTCACCCTGAAAAATACAACATGGAGCGAATAAAAGTCATCGTAGTTATTATTAAAAAATACTGAGGAATAGTCAAGTTTTGATATGGGAAAAATAATATATAAAAAAGAAGGTTAAGGAATGAAGTTTGGCTTACCGTATATGGATTGTCATTTCTGCATTAAGTCTATTGACGGTCCTCCATGACTAAAGTTCATCTTGAAGAACACCAGCTCTTATCTTTTCATCATAATGTTCTTGAACGCCGCTCGGAAAGCAAGTCCTATTCATTTTAATTTGAAGCTCTTCGAGTGTTAAAAATGAGTTGGCCTCTTCAAAAGCCTTAATCTTTTTTAAAATTCGCTCGTTTTCATTAAGGAGTCGTGAGGAGGAGGTCGAGGTGGAAGAACGCTTTGGAGGAGGCTTTTTTGAATAGTAGTGAGGAAGATTTGAAAAATTGGAAGGGACGGCATCTTGTTTTAATATCTTAAGACAAAGAATTTTTCCAGATATGTCTGAACATGATGGATTAGAGTCAGTAGACTCTGGCTATAATCAGAGGGCATGAAATGTACGGCACACAACGCAGAATGTCTTGAAGGTATCTAATTTTTTCGTGGAACAGTCTTTGTCCAGAGTTGGCGTAGGGACTCATCCTTGGGGAACATATGAAACCGTCTCTTTTCCCCTCATTGCCCTTTTGTTTGTAGCCACTCTTGCAACCCGGAGCAACACAAACCTTCCCCATTGTTCTCTAGTTTGAAGATAAATAGGTAGTTCTAAAACGATCCCTCTACTCACTCCACTACTTCATTCACGCAGCAAATAAATAAATTAGTCGATCCCAGTTGTATTTGTGTTTTGAAAGGTTGCCGACTTACCAATCCTGATTGTTTTTAGTATTCATTGGCATATTATACTAGGCTAGTTTCAAAAATCCCAGGCCAGCGTATAAAAATCAAAGTTTTGAGAGAGATAATCATTATTTTCCTAATTTTGTAGATGAAAGGAAAATAGCACATAAGATTTATCGACCAAGAACAGAAAAGTTAAATTTTTATTACACAATGTAATTTATTAATGAGCGTCCTTACCTTCAGCGATGAAAGTGAACCATGTTACTTGAATGGGCAAACATCCTGGATGATGGGTGGACCCTGAGTAGATGTAGCAAACACTTCTGGAAAGGTCGTGTTTGTCACCGAGGGACTCTCAAATACGTACGCAGTCTGCAGGGAGTTCATGATGGAGGCGCTTAAGAGTCTGAAGGCGTAACTCAATCTTAAGAGCAGGAGCTCCTCTTTCCCCTCAGTTACTTGGGTTACTTATTTTGATCATTTTGTGAGTATCACAACGGCTCCATTTTTATTTATTGAATGACGCTCTTACTTCTCTCCCTCTTTTTTTATTCAGAGAGAAAATGAAAGTTATTATTTCGACAGGAAAAGCATCTAACTAATTCCTTTGGAAGTGGAACGTATTTTTTCCGAATATTTTACATAATTTATTCTATGACGCCATTACTTGCTACCCACTTTGGTATAATACAACGGTATATGGTCCCCATTTGACAAAATTAACAATCTTGTATATATGAAAATAAATTTTAAATTTATTAAGAGAAATTATGTTCATCTCTCAAAAGTCATGTAAACTTTTTTCTTAAGAGCCTTTTATTTGATTCAATTATGTTGTTATACCCTGCATCTTTTGTATTGGTCAAATATTATTAAACTAAAAGTGTTCAAATAGATATACACATAATCGAAAACAGACAAAAAATGTTTAAAAAAAGTATTAAAAGTATAATTCAAATTACAATTTAGAGAAAACCAAAACCTAAATGGCCTTTCACGTCTCTTCAGGGATGATAAGATTAACAATTATTATTACTTATTCATTTAAATTAGTTAAATATTTATTAATTTATATTTTGTTTAGTTAACTTCCACACATAAAATAATTCAAAGAAAATTAGTTTTCTTTTTCATCTTTTTTGGTCCATCTCTTATTAATTTTTTACTTAAATTGAATTAGAATGATGAGTTCTAGAGTGATACCTTATGCATAAAACAATTTGAATGCTCCTAAGGTTCTTGTCTTCACAATTATTGTGAAAATCGTGGTGTGGATTGATCATAAACCACTGAAACTTTTTAACGTTTGATTTCGATTAATAATATATACTTGACAGAGCCAATGGGCAACCACTTATATAATGTCTTCGTAGAGGCTGAAGACAAATGCTCATACAGGATATCGTTTGTAGACAAAATAACATCAACATGAGGTAGATTCACATAGTGAATGCTTACATGATCGTGTATTCTGCAATTTGTACGTATTTAACGTATGAGATATATTTTGATATATTTGAACACTTTTTCGACTATATTTTTATATGGAAACTATGAGAAGTGAAAAAGCTGTTCTAAAGCAGCTTCGTAAATAATTGAAAGCAATTATTAACTTATAAATATTTGTGTTGATGAATGAAAGTTTGGGTTACTATGGCACAGTTATTTAATAATCTTTAATTTTAATGATTTATAATTTTCATTTCTTGAAGCAATTATTTGAGTAGTTTTTTTTTCTTGGCCAACAGGCGTAACTATATTTCATAGTGAGACAAAATTTCAATTAAAAAAGACAACAAAATATACAAGTACAACAATTAAAAATACATTGCAGAATACTAGTAAAAATAATTAAAAGGATTGTAAAACTTTGGTATATAACTTAAAAATAGGTAAAATCGTTGCTACGTCAGGGTCCTCCGACGATCTCTTCGCATATATAATTTGTTGTACTTTTGTGATGATGGCGTTGACTTTGGATTCTTCTTCTCCGCGGTAGGAGGCTAAAAAGTCTTCCCTTCCGATCTCTACTCCAAATTTCTCCTTGAGAGTTTCTGAGACAGAGTTAAGGATCTCTCGGAGCGAAGTGCAACTCCAAAAAATGTGATCTGTCGTTTCGGGGCCTTCCTTGCAAAAGCGACACATACTCCTCTGCCCTTGGAAGAACTTGTCTCTCACCTCCAGAGTTCCCGAAAGGAGACGGTATTTCAACCATTTTTCCGGAGCGGAAAGATACGTGTTTTTAACCGCTTTGACACTATCTTGTGCCTCTCTTTGGATACTTCTTCTATTTAAGTAATTTTTAAATGGGCTCATTGCATCCGTTGTAAAGCTTTTTCTTATGTCAGCCGTAGAAGCAGTTGATACTTTCATTTTGAATGGTATTAAGGGTCTCTGGATAATTTTATTTTTGCCGAGATCGTTTTAAATCTGTTATCCGCCATCTTGTCGATAAGTGAGGGTGACCAACACAGATCAGCTGCTATGTCGCCAGATACTGTGTGTATATCAGGGAGACAAATACGCTGGGTTACAGGAATTTCCCATCCCAAGGAAAGTTCATACTTTGCTGCAACTTCTTTGGATGCCTCGCATATTTTATTCATCCTAGGTGAGTAAAGGGAAAGACATTTAAGGACCTTTTTAAAACTTGCACATGGATACTCGTTGGAAAAAAATCCTTTTCTTTTAGAAATTTCTCCAAAATTAGGACCCAGGGTTCCCGTGACAACCATATCTTCCTTATCCAATAGAAGTTTTGAACTTTCCACATTCGAGACTCACAAATTACAGACAGGCCACCTTTAAATGATTTGAGTAGTTATCTTTTTTCTTAAAATTATAATATTAAAATGCATTTTGGAATAATAATTATGCTTCTTCAAATTAACATTTATACTTTTTTTTTACTCTCCACCATCATTGCCTCAGAGATATGTAATCCATATTGGTAAAAGATTGTTCAATTCATTTTGATTGTTTGCCTTATCCAATTGTTGGTCTGGGATATCTCTAATTGCATGTTGTAAAAATATGTCTTGTTATTGCACTCTAGTAACATTTTTTTATTAAAAAACATATTACTTTAATCATATATTCGAATCAAACATTATTAATCAGTCTTTTAAGAAAAAGGTGTTTAACAAAAAGTAACTTTTTAGGAAAATTAGATAGGTAGCTACTTTATTCGAAACGTATATGGCATGGCATATATGATAATATATAATGTTTTTATCATAGGGATACATTCAAACCTAAAATATATTCTTAGATTTCATTCATTAACTCACTGTTTCAAGTAATTAGGTAGATAAGATTTTGAAATACATTTTAGGTAGCACGGGATAAATATATAATATAATGAAACTGCATGTTTGACTGCCCGAAAAAATATATATTGTCTTGTAAAAAAATAATTAGCTGATAACTAAATAAAAAAATAAGTCCTTAAGATTGGTAAATAATTAAGATCATGGCAGTATCATGGAAGTAAAACAAAGAAATACAAATAATCATATGAAGAGACAAGTTCCCATCCCTAGAGGGGAGGTAAATATGGATGGATCACGTTAAAAATCTGAGGTTCTATTGCGTAATTTTAATGATTTAATATCATCGATATCCATTGAATAAATAAATAAAAAGATATAATCCTTTATAATTCTCGACATGCTGGAATCAAATATTGCATCATTATATTCAGCCTTCTCAATAAAAATTCCAATTCATCTTCGACGTCATGGACATGTGCCGGAGATTTGATTAAGTTATTACTTCAAATTATCTCGAATACCTCAAACTCATTAAATCGACAATAAGACGACATCAACGTTTTATATGAATAAGAAATAACTTTTACTGAGTCTTTATATTATGGTTTTATCTTTAGTGAGTAATTTGAATTATAATGTTCATGTATGTTTTGTTTTTAATGTAACTGTCTTAAGATTGTGTTTTATCTCCTACTTTCTAGTGTATTCTTATATTTTTACACTGTATGGATTTTAGCTAATAAAATAAACATCTTAACCAAAAAATATATTGTAACAGTGAGTAATGATCTATCTCAGCACAGTTTATTTTACATTAAGACTGTCTGTCTTTTGGGGAAAAGGAGGCGTTAGTTATTTATTATATCCCTTCACATCAAGGATGATGGGAAGTATAAGCTTATCAGCAGGGCCTATTATTATTTTAGGTCTTAGTTAGATACACTGGATAAACTATTAAAATATCTTATTCGTTTTTATTGTTATGGAACATTAGTGTTAAATGATTTATTTCTCCACTTCTTGTGGAGCTTAAAAATACAAAATTATAATCCCTATGACAATAAACGTTGTTGCCGAGGGAGTTCATAAACATAAATGTTAGTTTTGTTTGTTCCTTTACGCAACATAGATATACTATTTTTTGGTTATAACACTAAACTTTTGTTAGATACAAAAGTGTCAAAAACAATTATGTTTGAATAAAGATATTTATTTGTGAAAAACATTTTGTCAAACTCTTTGCTTCATAAGCAAAGTGTGTAGTATTGATAAGATATACACAGCAAAAGATGTGCAAACGAGCATTGCCAAACGATACAAGCCATTAACTTATTTGTTTATTATTTTAATGGGTCAATACTTCAAATTGTGCGATAAATATCAGGTACTATCATCATATTTTTTCGTTTTTGAGATATTCAATGTTTGGTTTTAATTGGCAATGCATCAAAACCGATACATGCATTGTGAGTATAAATATGTTAAAAAATAATTTATCCTTCAAGAACTATGGAAATCCATACTTTTCGGCTGGTTCAGGAGAATTTTGGATATAAATACAGTGTGGGGCAAAATTATGATTACAAAAATGAAGTTGTGTGGGGTCTCGCATGGGGATGTGGAAGGATGTGGACCGGGAAAAGTTTAGATATTTCCGAAACAGTAGGTCATTTCTGGGAAAAAAATAAAAAAAATAACCTTGAGCTGTCGAAACAGGCCCTAGAAGAAATTGGTTGGCAAGAACCGGTTAGGGATAACCCTAGACTTTTATTTTTAGCCAATACCTCGGTCAAAAAGAAAATAGCCTTCTTGGGCGAGATTTTTAACAAAAGCCAACTATTCAATGCCAGTGAAGTTTTGGAGAGAGAAGGGATTAGAAGGAACGTCAATTTTAAAAGACGACAGTGTGGCCCGAGGGACTCCTTTTTAATTACATCAGTCGGGTACAAAATACAAGGCTTAGGACCTTTTAGTGAAGGAGGGGGACAAAAAACATTTTTGAATCAAATGGAGAGTAAAAGTGAGAGATTAGGGTTAAGTTTTACAACGAAAGAGATTATAAAAGCACTACAGAACGGCAGTTTTACTTTTTCTACTTATTGGACAAAATATAGGGTGGTGTCCAATACACTGAGCTTCGGAAGCATATATGGGAGAACGCAAGAGGAAAGGGTTTGTTATTTCTGTAAGACCGAGATTGAAACAGGAAGGCATTTTTATTGGATTGTTTTACATTGAAAAAAGTATGGGATCTAGTCATTCAAAAAATTTATACAAGTTTTGGTCATATTTTAAGAATTGATAGCATTTGTTTTATATATAAAGGTCCTGATCAAACCAAAATAAATTTTATTGTCGCAAAAATCCCCTATCAAAAAATGTTTTTAAATTTGTGAATAGATTATTGATGAACTCTAGTTTTAGATGTTAAAATGTCACAATTTATTTTCATGTACCTCAGATTTGGATGTAACGTTGATATCATATTAGTTTAATATAAATGTTGTACGAGTGTACAAAAAAAATAGAATTTAGAAGAGGAAAAAAAAAAAAAAAAAAAAAAGGGACACTCCTTGCTAAGTTGATTTCATATTTTCCTTTGTCTATTTTCGGATATGCTACTTTACACATCCTCTATACTAAATTGGGATGAAACTTTCAAAATATTCCAAAGAAGGTTAAGCTGTCAATATTTTACCCAAGAAACATCCTAGCACTTTACTAGTTGGGGATGTCAGGATTTAAAATTAAGTATATATATATATAAACTTATATGAATTAAAACAAATACAAAAATGTAAATATATAACTAAAAGCAAATGGTCAAAAACAACAACCTTAAATTAAAGAAATAAAAACTACCGTCTGCTACAACTATAAAAGAGCACATTTGCCATAGACCTTGCAACTTCAGACGCTTCCCTTATGGGGTCGGCGTTGCCGAGTGTAGGGCTGGTAGTCCAAATAGATGCAGCACTGATGACGAATGTATACACTGACTTAGGAGGATGAGATCGGATGAGGCCGGTAGTCCGAAAAGGGTAGATCTGACCCCCCTTGGGTAACAAATAAAATCTTACTATCGGGTTTCGATCGACATTGCTACTATCCGACTAGCAAAGCATTTGCAGATCTCTATAGCACAGCCCGTACCGACATCCCATTGACGGATGGAAGTCCGGCCTTGTGGCCCTCACGCCAAGTATTGACCTATTAATTTACAATAAGTTTTACAAATAAGATGCGTAAAATCCATTTGGTTATATATGTTTCCTCAGGATCAGATGTTGAATTTGAATTTATATATATATGTGTTTTTAGCTCTAAGAAACGGTTTATATGTAGATGGTTATATAAATATATTATATCTGTTTAAATAAGAGTGCTTCAGTATTTAAAAAAATGAAAGAAAAACGAGTGTTCTAAGAATTATCTTGTCTCTTTCAATTAAGCACAAATATTATTTTAGCAAGTTAGGCGGAAGTTTATATAATTTCATCAACTATATGCCAATCAGGTTACTAATCGGGATAACATATTATATATGTATTAATATTATATACCAAACACAATTATATTAATGAGAAGTTCAAGTAAAATTGCACTAATTACTAAGTCCTCACTCAAAGGAGATATGTCTTCAAAAAGACTGGTGGATTGACTCGTCTTCATCAAGTATCTGGTTTCTTCCCGTCTTCTGCAGGAATCCTCATCCTTATTAATATCTTTAACACATCAAAAAATCTTTCTTGCAGCTTTAAATACTTGTTTTATTATAAAAATAACTTAGTTGATCCCAAGCCACGTCTGCTTCAACATCTCTCCATGTCTTCGTTCCCCCTCCATCTGCTATATAATTATTGATTTACTGTAATATAGTCGTGGTTATTTTTTGCGCACGCCTAATCGCACGCTTTAACGTCGTAATATTTTTTTCTTATGTTCATTTATCGCACACCTTTAACACGAATTCTTTTAAAGCAAGTATTATTAACGCGTTGCTCTATTGTCGTTGCTGCTTATAATCGCACGCTTAAACGTTGTGGTCATTATCATCGCAGGTTTCTTCAAAGCATCATCACTGTAACAAGAGGAAAAAAGCAAAGGTGGCTGAAGGAAATTAATAATCAAAAGCAAGATACATGGAGATAAAACTCTTATATCAGAATTTATGTTCAAACCTCTACAGCCACATTATACTGGTGACCCCAACGTCATCACTTTGTTCCTCTTCCATTCACTATAAGACCTAAGCATTATTATTTTAATATTTGTTGCAGCAAGATAAACTTCACCATTTATTTAAAAAAACTGAATAGTAATAGTGATGCATGGAACTATGATACGGACTTAAAGATGATATATAGTTTCTTCATCTTCGCCGTGTGTTGTATAGATTCTAAAAATAATCATGTATTTTGTAGTATTATTTGCAGTTTTGTTTGCATATAAATTATATTGATGTTGTATATGAATCTTGATGCCTTAAAAAACAAAACATTTTTAAATATAAATTAATGTTTTTCGTTAAACAAAAGAAACAATAAAGTCATTACAAAAGATAAAAAATATTCAGTTCTGTGAACTAACATGACATGGTATTTTTTATATTAAGAAACCCTTCGTAAGACTAAAAGAACCCTGCACAAAAAATGTTGTTCAACTCTCAAAGGGGATTGCGCAGGTTCGCCTTCCGAGAGGGGAAGGTCAATATGGATACACCTTATAAAAAAACGTCTTAGAGTCGATTGAGTAATTGTAATGCTTCCATTCCTATTGATATTCTCACAGATCATTGAGTCAAAAGATTAAAAAGTTCGTTAATGTTTTTACATATATGTTCAGAAGTATTTTTGGTATATTTATATTGTATTTTATTTCACAATAACAGGATAAAATAACAAAAATATGACAACCATTTTCTCGTCACATCATATAAGAAAAAGTTCTGCTTCATTCCTCTGATGGCATAGTCAGTAATTTGTATTAAAAGAAACCTTTCTCTTAACACAATTCCTCCTGCTCGTGTACACCTACGAAGCACAAGAAAGCCAGGGGCACATAGATGCAAGGATCCCTTCCTCTGAAGTATACCTACATAGAAATAAAGATGACACAATAACAAAAACATGTTTTTGTATCATCAGGTAAGATTAAATCGATTTTTTAAAATCCCTACAATCCTTGAAGCCTCTCGTTTATCTTTGACCACCGTGAGAACAAAAGTTTGTTGATTTCATCATCATGTATAAGTCGGGGATGGTATCGGGGAACAATCGACGGACGTTCATGAGTCACTTAGATCTGATGGAAGAAGACCTAATCAAAAAGGAGGAAAGACAATCAACAAACAAGTAAAATATTTTTCTATATAATAACCTTAAAGGGAATGGGGCTAGCATAAGAATACTGTAATAACTGGATAATCAAATTAGAAGAAAAAAAATGTTCGATTTTGATGTGTTAATTTTGAAAATATCTGCCCCACTGAGTGAATGAGGTAAATTATTCAATCATGGTGAAAGAAAAAGGGACACAATATCTTTACGTAACATAAGATATTATTTCGATAAGTTCAAAGGTACTGGCAAGTATATATGTCGGCTGTTATATAGATCGGTACATTTGACTTCGGAACATAGATATAACAATATGATGGTTCTTGTAGATCACTCCATTTTCTTTCTTCTTTTAAAGATGATTCATTAATCTGCAGACACGTTGAAATAAAATAAATCTTTTTATGTCCCTAATCGTATTAGGTTTAATTTTTTGTGCCTATATGGTTTGACAGAATTGAAGTATCCGACTGGATGAAAATAAGCATTATTGCATAAAGATTAGTTTATCGAACCCGGGACCGTCATAAGTTGTTTTGATATATTATTAAGTATATTTGAATTATATGTTCAAAGATTCGTACATGAAATGGGACAAAGTCAATGAAAAGAAGCACTTGGTATTTTGAAGAATCATATATTTATTCTGAGTTAATGTTTATACTTTAACAGTCGAAGGTAAAGTGATGACTTATTTCATAAAGCCAGCTGCATTTATTATTATTCATGCGTCTTTTCGCTTCACAAATAGCGTTTTAAGAACAAGTTACAAGTTTGTTATTCTGGATCATTGACAAAACGACTAACTATAAAGGTACACAAAATAGGAAGTGAAGTTAAGGGGCCTTAATGTTGTGATTATGTCATAGTGGCGGATATAAGACTAAGTCATGGAACTCATGCATGACATGAAGCGCACATGCTTTTGAGTATAGTTGGTATGTATAATGCCCCTTTTACTTTCATATATTGTATAAATGTATTTTATATTTTAGACTATGCCACATAAATACTATGCCTCGGTGCCTCCAGATAGTATGGTGACCCTGTCGTTGCAAAGTTGCCTTTCAATTATTTTCATCTACACGAATCCTCCATAAAGAAGGAGGCTTAGAGCCCTCCCACGAGACAGCAATATGACCAGGCCCGGCGGGATGGGCGGGCCTTGGGGGAGGCCCGCCCACGAGTGACAGGCCCGCCCACCCACTGAGTGACGTGGACCCGATTTTTTATTAATGTGCCAACTGTGCCCCCCATAAAAACTGTAGGGCCCCCCCAACAGCCTGGGCCTGCTGCTGGGCCTGAATATGACTATGGCGCTTCCTAAGTATTGAAAGGTTTATTTTTTTCATTTTACGAGGATGACATTGTAAGTGAGAGCTCCGACAGTATTGAACTGAAGATAATGAGCTCAAAACTTTATTTAGAGTCATCAATTAACACAGCTCCTACTATGTGTTCCTTAAACTCTCGAAATACTTATCCACCAAAAGTCTACAGCCTATACCGAGAGTACTACATATACCAGTACTTCTAAGGGAAATGAAACAATAATATGGTATTATTCCTTCATTGTTGTTATAGACATTAGTGTTTTGTGCTGTAATTGCGGAAGTGATAATTTTCTGACTATATATTTATTTGAGGTGTACGAAAGGTTCAATACACTTTACTGTCTATCAATTTCGTCAAAATTGATTTTTCAGTGACTATCATTAGCGAAGTAATATTCCATCCATACCAAAAAAAACTTTCATCAAGACATTGTTAATCACCTCACAACAACAAAAAAAAATACTATATATTTGTGTTCTAAAAATCGCTATACTTTAAGAGATATAAGCAAATACGTACTCTCCCCAAAAAATGATCTTTGATATGAGAATATACGATTACCATCTGGTAACTATGTTAGTGTTACTGGATAGAAAGAGAAAGGAGGAAGGGAGTTTTGATTTTTCTTCTATCCAGGTTACACTAACTGTTACCAAATGGTATCGTATATTCTCATATCAAAAGATCAATTTTTGGGAGAGAGTACGTATTTGCTTAAATCTCTTAAAGTATAGCGATTTTAGAACACCAAATATCAATGAAAGCTTGGTTAACAGCTTTAATATTTTGGTATACTAAATCATGTCAATTTAATAAGTAGAGAGTTATATGCACATTAAAAAAGCCTATCTCGCGTACAAAATGACGCATATAATGGATATGTATGCGTCAGAGATAAAGTAAAATTTTGAGAGGATACCTTGACGCAAATCTAAGAAAATTATTTTTTTTTTTCATAATCGATTTCTTATAGGTCAATACAGGCTCTGAATCATATGATGTAAACTCAGATTGTACTGAATTCTGAATTGATAGAATGCAACCAAGGTCATTTTTGGATTTATCATCTAAAGTTTTACTAAACTTAAAAGTACTATTTTACTCTGAAGCGAACAAGTCATCTTCTACAGGCGAGTGAAGTTAATTGATACAAAAAAGCTATGAAATAAGCTAACATACACACTCCCTTTTTGCTTTGTTTTTACTGAAAACTTTGTTTTATTAAAAAACATCAAACATACGTCTGGTAGTAAATTAGATTTCCTTTAAATTAATAAAAATATTGAAGTCTGTAACGTCCACCATTTGAAGAAATTTGCGGAAAACTATATTTTTACTAAATTTTTAAAACTTTGACCTCGTTGCGCGACCTCGTAATGTTGACCGATTTTGTTCAAACTTTGTATGTCGTCTTCTTTTATCACCAAGAAACAGAAAATGCTCAAAGTCGCTAACATTTCAAACATTTGAAAAATAAGAACAACCCTAATGTATATAGGTATATATATATAATATCAATTTCCAAGGTATATTGGATTTTGTAAAAATTTATAAAATAGTAATGATATATATATATATATATATATATATATATATATATCAAGAAACGATCGGGTACCCGGCTGTTTTTTGAGCGTCCCGGCCCGGTGTCCCGGTTTTTTAAGACACCGGGCCGGGATTTAAATATTTTCATTTCTTTAGTCATTCCTAAAGTTTTTTGAAATAAATTGTCGAAATATTATTTTTCTGAAAAAACGTCATCACTTTTTCAGATAATTTTTTTTTTGGAGCTATTCTTTTCTTAAAAAAACTTCCTCACTTTTTTTTGGAGATTCTCTCCAAAAAAACGTCCTCACTTTTTTGGAGATTCTTTCTAAAAAAGTCATCACTTTTTTTGGAGATTCGTCACTTCAGATTGTCGAAGGAACGAAAATATATATTAAGTCCCTGCCCGGCCCGGCTTGAAAATTTTAAGTCCTGGCCCGGCCGGGTCCCGGCAAAAAAAGGTGTTCCGGTCATTTCTTGATATATATACAAATATATATCGTCTAAGATAAACTTAGATCTCCCCAGCCCAGCCACCAGCACTCTCCATACTGGAGATATACAAAGCCCTAATGAATGTTTCTCCAACTTAACTATAAATACAGAACACTCAGGAACTCAACCTGATGTAAATATTGAAGAGTCGCTAAATTTACCCAACACGGATTCACAATTTCTTAAAAACCCTGTGAACCACTCAAACATCCCGAAAACTAGTGACGAGGAAAAAAATCCTATGTTTGAAAAAAAGGCTCCTAAGGTAGCCAATGACGGGGATTCTTAAACCATTACAAATAAGTCCGAGAAAAATAAAAAGAGAAGTAGATCGCCTGATGGCATCGACGACACGCAACAACTCAATTTTGATCACAATGAAACAGAAACCCCAGAAGAAAATTCTAACATCGATCCCCTAGGAGCTACTTCATTTAATACAAAGTGTCGTTCGGTAACAGAAGTCTTAATGACTCCTCGAAGGAGTAATGAATCAAAAAAGAAGAAAAAGGGGAAATCCCCAAAATAGTCATTGTTCCGAAAATGTATTGAAAAATATATACAAAATCCCATAATCAACGTAAACTGATCATGTCTTCATTGGTAACATATAACGTCAATTCTCTTGCTTCGATAATAAGAACAAAAAAAGTTCTACATTATTTAAATAGTTTTCCTGTCATTTTCCAAATGTTGTAGTCCTTGTTGACACACGATTGGATGATGTAACCTACGTTAAAAAACTTATCCCTAATTCACATGAAGTCTTCTTTGCCAAAGCAATGAAGGTAACTACACATCCTTCCAGAGGGCTGATCGTTTTGGTCAAAAAGTGCCTAAAGCCCACATTAGTAGCTGCTGACGTAAAAGGCAACTACGTAATTTTGGACCTCTATTTCCTACAGAAGAAAACAACATAGTACGGGATATATGGAGTTAATTATGAGTCAAACCCGTTGGTTTTCTGATATAATCCAAAATTATCCTCCCCCACAAGGGAATGAAATGATCCTGGTTGGGGATCTAAATATTACACGAAATCCAGACAGAGACGCATATGGATACAAAGATTCCAATAATAAAGCAAACGACAAAGACTAATCGCACTGGAAACTGAATGTTTCCCTACTCGACTCAGAAGAATGCCTAAATGAGATATTTGACATGATTGATAAAGAAAAGCAATGATGTACGAAGGGAACACATCACCATGGGATACCCTACGAAATATTGAGTCCTACGCAAAGAAGGTGTTTGTAAAAAAAGGAAAAGAAAAAGCTGAGGAGAGAAAGAAGAAAAGACATCATTTTGAAATTATAAGCGATAACTGTGTGGAAAAAACATGGACCTGGATAAACTCCTCCAATATGATAATAAAGGGACCATGATTAGATTAAGGAGGGAAATTATTAACCTAAATATTAAAGGGAAAAACTCCTTCAAGTACTTTGAAAAATCTGCTTCAAGGCCAGAGATTACCAAACTAAAACTAAACACAGGTGATATATCTAACGACCCAACAATAGTGTCGAATGAAGCTTCTAATTATTTTTCAAAATTATACAGCTGCAGAGATGCTCAGAAATGAAAATATGTGACCTCTGTTACCATTGGAGGTTGGTCAAGGACATAAAAAGATGGAAACCACTTTTAACTTTACCAGACAAACACACCCAAAAGGCTATTCACTGCAAAAATAAAAATTTATTCAAAGATATTGATGCCCTAATATCTCAGGAGGAGATTTTAGATTACATAAATAAATATAATAAAAAAATAAGACCCCTGGACCATTGGGCCTCCCTCATGAGTTCTATAAGACTTTTGCAGCTCCCCTTGCTCCGATTTTGGAAAAAGTGTTCCACGATATTTTCAAGAGAGGTTTCATTCCAGACTTTATGAGCTCTGGACTAATCACCTTGATCCTGAAAAAAGGTAAAAAGGGAGAAGATAATAGAGATTACCGGCCAATATCTCTTTTAAATTCTTCATATAAGATACTCACTGGAATGTCAAATAAAAGGATCCATAAGTCACTCTCTCAAATTATTTTTCCTTACCAAAAAGGATTTATGCCTGGTCGCTAAATTGAGGATTGTCCACGGTCCAATCAAGACGCAATCGACTATTATGTAGATCTAGGGAATAATTATGCAGCGTTAATGGTTGACTTCGAAAAAGCCTTCGACAATCTATAGCATAAGTTTATTTTGGAGCAGCTCTATACGTATGGTTTCCCGGATGGCTTAGTAGACATGATCTCGGCTATATTGCGGAACTCCTCCTCAAAGTTAGACCTCCCAGGCAAACATGGCCCCGTCCATATTTACAAAGGTGCAAGGCAGGGAGATTCGTTCTCACATTTTCTCTTTATACTCTCAGTGAATGGGCTGTTGGAGAAGTTAACCAAGGAAAAATCTATAAAAAGAATAAATGTAGAAGGGGCAAATTTGAAATGCATCATGTATGCAGATGATCTTACCCTTTTGTTATCTGGATCCCCAGAAATATTAAAAGATTCCATTAGGAGATCCTTGGAGCTTATCGAGGACTTCAAGATCTCTTCCGGCCTCTCAGTCAATGTTACAAAAACCCAGGTTTTAACAAACTGTGAGGAACTATTGAGGGCTCACTACATGGGTTTGTATATGCAAATATGGCAAATATCCTTGGTGTCACGGTGGCCAGCTCTACAGGCGACTCTGAAAAGTTAATAAAAGTAAAGTTATTGACATTCTCCCAAAAAATGTCGTGTATTACAATAGGACCCCACTCTCCTGTTACGAAAAATTAATTGCCTGGAACATTAACGTCTTTCCCAAAGTTTTTCACATAATAAGATATTTACCTTTCTCAGAGACCTTATGCAAGGAAATATATGTACAAAGAGATTCCCTTGTCTGGGGCAGCTCCAAGCCCTGTATTGCCAAGAGTAGCTTAAACTCGAGGGTCTCTCTGTGTGGTCTGGGATCGCTTGACGTTGAGTCAATGTGGAAATCCTTGAGCTTTTCGTTGTTGCGGAGGTTCCCTAAAAGCGAATACATTTGGGCAAACAGAATAAAAACATTTTCTATAAAATGACTGGTTACCACTTCCTCGAGAGAATTTTTATGGGTCCATTGGAACTTTTAGGGGCTGTAAAGTCGTGTTGTCTCCACTGGAAGAAGATGGATTCATCCTGGGAATCCACTATGCACAAGGTCCTTCCTCTTCTTGGCGCAAACGAGCCTCTAAACTATAATGGATCGCTGAACAGTTCCTCGGAGTTCTTCAGTCAGGGTTACTGTTGGAAAATTCATTCAAAGAAAAGTTAACATATGAAATTATATTTTGTGTTTGCGATTACAAAAACGTCGCTCTCTTGCCTCAATAAGGGATCTCCGTATTGGACCACCTATTCCCTTCTATATCGCTCTTGCTGGATTAGACAATCAGACGGTTCGAAAGTCTCTGTCGTGCTGTGGACGTCCGTTTCTTATCGTAAGTAGGCGACTGATAAATCTAGGCATTGAGGCATACAAACACTTGCTGAGTCCAAATATAATAATGAAGAACCGCTTCACAGACTCTCATCAAAATGGTTTAGATACCGTCTGGACACGTCCTCATTTTACTTGAATAAGTCACATGTGGATCCCAAGAAGCGGAGCTGCCATTGGTGCGGAGAGATCGAGGAGACTTCGTTCCACTTCTTCTATTTCTGTCCCAGGATCGCCCCAGCCATCAAAGCGGTGGAAAGAGAAATATCGGGAGCATATGAGGTGATGCTAACCCCTTCGGACTGGCTTGTGTCGATCTCGCCTACCTATCAGGAAGTATATGAGATAGAGCATCTCGTATCCAAGGTTCAAAGGGTCCTCTATGCCTCAAGAACGGACGGAATTGGACTCCCTGTAGGTCTCCATCGCCACGTCGGAAGACATACGGAAACTCTTCGGTCGGTCTCCAATGCGTCAAACGACATCAAGAAAAATATGAACATAAACAAACTATTTCCCCTTCATGTGGACCGAGAAGGTCAAGCTGCCACTTTTTATTAACCAGATCTTTTTGTGTTTTTTATCATTACTCTTATTTTCTCGCATTATTGACGTGTTCTTTTATTGTTTTTATTATCTGTAAAAAAACATTTAATCGTTGATAATTTTATGTATATTTCCATGTTTTCATTCGATTTCTTTAGCAATGAGACGAAATAAATAATAATTCATAATAATAATAAAAATACATATACAAGCTTGCAATTGTTACATAATCTTCTTATGTAAAGAAATACTAACAATATTGTTTAAATTGAATTTATATGAAAAAAAACCTTAAACATAAAGTTGTTACATAACGGACTTAAGAAACCCGTGATAGGAGTTTCATTTTCTTTTATGACAGTTGTTACATCATTCATTTAACTGTTGAACTTCATTTTTTATTGTACTTATATATGCTATAAAGTTATGGTTATATGCCAAAACAATGTTATAGGTTCAAAGTCGTCAATTACGATATTAAATAAAACAATTGGAGCGCCGGGATCCTACACCCCAGTAACTGGGGATCTTATTTTATCAATTGATTTTTATTATTTAAAGATATATTTTACCAGTTTCCCTATCTTATCACCGTGTCATTCATGACCTGTATTTCTTATGTTTAATTTTAATGCCAGTAAGAAAAATAACCCTATGTCAGTTTGTATAAATTCCAATTGATATGTATGTTTATGCATATTTGTGTATAAAGAAGCCTACTTATGTCCCCATTAGTTATATATCTATATTCATTACATATCTGTGTTTTAGTTGATTTACTGATAGACTATTATATTATTAGAAAAACTTAAATAAATGAATATATATATATATATATATATATATATATCAGACTTGTTGACTTATCATCCATTTGTTGTCGTTCGCGAACGATGAACGACAAGGAAAATTCCTTATCGTTCGTCGTTTGTTATTGACGCCAAAAAAAGAACTTTTAATTTTAATGGAACAAATTTCCTTTCTACAAAAAACGTCATCACTTTTTTCAGAAATTTCTTTCTTAAAAAACGTCATCACTTTGTTAAAGAAATTTATTTATGAAAAAACGTCATTACTTTTTTAAAGAAATTTAGTTCTAAATAAACGTCATCAATTTTTTTCAGAATGGCGAACGACAAACGAACGATGGACGACGAACGATTCAATTTAAAATTAACGATGAACGACAACTTTTGGCGAACGACAAACGAACGTCGAACGACAGTTTTTCGCGAACGTCAACAAGTCTGATATATATATATATATATATATATATATATATATATATATATATATATATATATATATATATATAAGTAGGAACAATTAGAGACCGAATTTTTTTGAATTATTTCTTTAAATTATGACTTACTACTTCCCCGATTTGGCCTCAATTACATATTTGTTACCCATAAGGGTTCTGTAATTATGAGCCAAGAGTTTAATTTGTTATTTGACAGGCCATAAAAAGTTATTTTATATCTGTTATGGATCTAATTATATAAATATTTTATATGAAAAACAACAGCTTATTTTGAATATCCATTATTATAATTTCAATAAATATTGAAAGGGCATTAAATTTTATACATTCCTGACACATTATTTGAATTTGAACAATCATCATTTTTTACATTTTTATCATAAACTTCATTTAATTCGTAATTTTTATATTTTGTTTGACGAATATTTTTATTTATTAAGGACATTCAGAAGAAAATAAAAATAGAATCATTATTTGATATTTTAGCATTCAAATCTAGATATATGATACCACGACATATTCATTATCCTGCAATTTTTTACGAAAGGCTACTAAAAAGATCGTTATTGATGTAAAGATTAAAGACAGTCCCTTGAGATATTAGATCTTAACTATACATTATATATTTACGGAAATAATAGCTTTTTCCCATGAATGTTCATAAGGATTATATATTTTTAGCTATTAGATAAGGATAAATATAATCATGCGATGGAATAAGAGATAATCTTTAATTTGAAGGATTACTTGATTATATCATTATCCAAATGAGTCCAAACTACGTCTTTTTTGACAAATGGAAAAATGTATAATTACAAAATCGATTATTCCAAAAGGAAAAACTCTCCTACGCGCCAATCTATATCATATATGGATATTCCATAGAAAAAGCCCGGTTGTTATTAGTAGGAATGGAAATCTGGAGCTTAGCCTTGGTGCTTGCATATTCTCTGACCGCTTTTGGCCGTGAAAAAGAGAGAGGGGTAAAGAGAGGGATAGAAGGAAAGAGAGAGAGAAAGAGGGATAAAGAAAAAGTGAAAGATAAACTCTCTCTCTCTCCCTCTCTCTTTCCATTTATCCATCTCTTTACCCCTCTCTCTTTTTCACAGCCAAAAACAGTCATAGAATCTGTAAGCACCAAGTCTAAGCACTAGATTTCCATTCCTAGTTATTATAAAATAATGATGAAATAGATATCTCTTGAAATTAAAATTTGTGATATGCTTGTGTATTTAAAAGTAGTCGAAACTACAAACTACATTGCTAAACAAGTGTTTTAAAGATGGTGCTTAGTATATTTGGGATATAATTTATTTTTTAATTAAATGATTTTGAATTTAATATAAGTTATTATCGTTTTTATGTTTTTTATCTTAGAATAATTAAATAAACATATGATGAAAAGCAAAAAGAAATGTAATATCAATTATGTTACCCAATAAAAAAGAGGTCTGAAAGCTTTTGGCGGTACTTTGCATTTTAGAAAATAATTAATTGCTAATAATGTTATATGTTCAAACATTACCGTAGACAAACAATTTTTTTTCAAATTCTAAGTCAGTTATGTCCTCCGCCTTTAAGGGAACCCAGACCTCACCTCGAATCTTTTGTGGGTATAGCTTTTCGGATTCTTCCTTCTCTCTTTCACCCTTGTTTAAGAGTATATTTTAATCAAATAGACATTTATAAATCCTCAATGAAAGGGAGTGCGATAGCCGTTTGCGTAAAGGCGTGTTCAAATCTAGATATTGGGGACGCAGGTTCGAATCCTGAGAGGGGATGATCATTTTTGGTCTACCTCATTGATAAAATCCCAGGTTCGATGGACAATTTTTATTGCTATAATGCTTATATATATCCTGTCGGATGCAATTCTATCTAACCGTATGGGCAAAAAAAATGAAAGGTTCGCTACGGTTCTTTCCGATGGCTCTAAAGGCAGGGACTTAGCGCCAGCTAATGGTATGAGTTCCTTATCTCTAACGTGGTTAGTCTACCGTCAAGAACTCATAGTCGGACTTTTGTCAAATGATATTAATAAGAGTCCAGCAATCAAATAAACTATTTTGTGAGCTGATTAAAAAGAACTTTCATAAATGTAATTTTGGATTCCACAAATTTTAATTAAAATTAAAAAATAAGTTTTTTTCGAATAAATTTTTTCGGTGTTCTAATCAATTATATTCGTATTTTTTTATCAAATATTTTTTCATTTAAGTACACCAAATAATGAGGTAACCCCTTGCAAATTAGGCCTAAACAATTAAGCGAGTGGATGGGGTTTTAATTCATTTTCGAGTTTTGATTAGCCCAAATTCTCAATACTGCATATGTAGGACACGATAAATCAATTAGATTTTTTGTATTGGTTAATTTATCTAATTTATACTGCTATAAAGTTATAAATAGTAAGAAAACAAAGATTATTTTGTACTGGCTATTTTTTTTGTCAATCTGTAGTTTATAGAGAAAAAGATGAATGCCGTCTTGTCATTTATTAAAAAACTATTGGATGGCATTCATTGGTAATTATATTATGCTTTTGAAGCATGAATGATGTTTCTGAGAATATGTTTTTCATGTCTTCGAGGATTCAAAATCAATGAAGGGTGTACACAAGATACATCATTGTCATGTACCTCCTGGAAAGATCTCAATTAGAAAATAACAGATAAGATATGCATCGTAATCCCTCGATTCTCTTAGTTAATAGGGACGAAAACTATAAAAGGTTTTATTTAATTCATAAAGTGAAGCAAAGATAAAGACGTTAAAACGTAAAGGTCGATCAATCAGGGGCTTCCGAGATCTCCAATCCATCTTTTCTTTACAAACTACAAGTTGATAATATTATAATTGGTATAAAATATTTCTTTGTTTTCTTTTGTACCGTTCAATAACACAACTTTTGTTTTTAATCTTGACAAAAATTAATTTTTAAAATTGTAATAATTTCGGTTCAGAAAAAAAAAAAAACTTGAAGCCATGGTGAATGACTAGTTAATGAAAGCTTCTTTTGCATTAATGAAATCGAAGCAAGATGTGTTTTTATCTGAATTCAATGAAAAAAAACAATTTTGTGAAATAATAACATAGAAATTGCCGTTAAATTTAATGCATTTTAACAACATAAACACAAAAAATATCATATCAAATAGACATTTTTAAATATAAAACTAATTTCTTGATATAAAGTGTATACTCTCAGCATAAATAACGAGATACTGATATAAAAGTTACAGATTATATTATAAAGCTTGTGACTAAAATTTTAAACGTTCAACTGTCAAAATAACATATATACTTTTTGACTAATAATTTTGAAAAATAACTTTTCCAAAAGAAGTAGATCCATTGTTTTTTCGGTTGTCCTTTTTTTTGAAAATACAAGAGTTATTTAATTAAATTTATGTACAAGCAATTAAAAGGCTTGTACTCACAAAACTGAACAGTAATGTAGCAAAAGAATACTGTGCTTTCGTATATATCAATTTCTTAGTAACTACATAGTATGTTAAATTAAACGTTATTGATGACAGGATAAAGATTAAAAAATATTTTACAACTTTGCAAAACTTATATAATATGAATGTTCCATAAAGATAAAAAACATAAATAACTTATTTTCTTCAATAACAGGGAAATATAAATCAACTATCGATAGAAAACAATGACAAACTCGTCAATACTTATTCATAAATGAAAGTTTTTGTGATTTATCTCTCTATGTTTGACTTCGATTTATTTTCTCAGGATATGTATGGAATATGTTTGTTTTTGGACACAGTCACATACTTCTATGAATAAACTATCAATGCTTTTATATCCTTTATAGGCATGGTCATATAATATACCCCCAATCTTATGAGAGACTGCATGGGGTAAATTAAAAATTCAAGAATTATGGTTTTATCGTGCGACCTCCTTCTTTTGTTAAAGTACTATTCGCAATAAAATTAATTACATTTATATATCTTAAACATTCTTTAGTTATGAATTAGGAAAGAAAACTTCCTCTTTGTTATTAATTCAAAAAATGTATATTTATATTCTTAAGAATATTTTTTTTTCTTAGAAGAGAATAAATTACATTTATGTGTGATTGAAGGCGATATATTTAAATTAAATATATTCTTTTGAAAAAGGTAGAGAACGAATACATATAACATTTTCTGTGCGCCAAAAAGGGACAAAAGAAAAAATACATCATGCCTTGCATTAAGAGACGGTGTCATACTGGGTACTGCTATCATATTTTCAAAAGATCCATATCAAAGTTCGGCAAGATATATCCTCATAAATTTTATTTTTGATACATCGAATATAAACGACGACAGCCAAATTTAATGTTTTAAATCTTGGTGAAGAACTTAAGTAATTTTTTTTTAAATATTCGTTTCTGAATCTTTATTGTAAATTTTAAATTAGAATAGTATTGATACTCAATAATTATTCTTAAGAATAATAACATTAGTTATTTTTGCCCATTTTCCGTTTTTTACATTATTATTGTTATAAAGTATAAAATTTATATTTTATTAAGCGTTTTATAATCTGTTTCACGTCCTTTAGCAGTTGTTCTCCCCCATCCCTACTGATGTTTTTTATCAGAAAAGCTGTAAATTTGATTCCTTCAAGATGGGAATAAATAGTAATAATAACAATAATGAAATATTTAAATGATTAAAGAACATGATTAAAGTATTTGGGTGTTCTTGTGGATGTTCAAAGATCCTTGATTCGATTCCTCCTTGGATGAACGAATGGATCTCAGTTTATACTCATGGATCCTACCCTTTAAGAAACTAACTAAAATAATAATTGAGTATCGCACTTATATACTTAAATCGAAAGAAGTCAAGCAGCCCTTCTCCATCATATTTTTTTTTGATATTTTTGTATAAAATGATATATATGTCGATATATATACATCAATACGGTTATACAGTTTATCCTATAGAAACGTTTATTTATTTCAGTAGTTTTCAAATTTGAACGTTGATTTATTGATTCTTTATATATATATATATATATATATATATATATGAAAACTTTCATCTTACGCATTAAAAAAAATATAGGCGTTTAAAGAGCTTATCCAACTTGACGCTTTTATTCATATTCGCTTAAAAGATCCATAAAAAGGAAAGGCATGGGCTGCCATTTGAGAAATAAAAAAGTTAATTAATGAATAAGATTCAATGAGGAATAGAAAAATATCATTTTTTATACTTATATAATTTAGAAAATTGCAGAGCAATTCATTGAACTATTTAAATTTTTTACACTTTCTTTTTAAGATTGTAAATTAAGTGGGTATTTATGAAGGATTGCCATCAAAATGTCCCTAATGTCTTATTTTTTAGATTTTTTTAAAGTTTCAATAATCTACATAACCATAGTGTTAGATTTTGTTAAAATCTTAAATAATACCTTATTTTATATCTAACAAAATAGATGCTGTTGATCCAGAGCCTTCAAATTCCTTACTTTACATTGCAACTAGCTTTGGCTTGTTAAGAGCAAAAGATTGGGAGGAATAAATTTATATGTTCCAATTCTCTAAAATAATGTTGAATTTCTATTATTATCTTTTTAAGAAGGAACGAATACATTTTTTGCCTACTTGGTTCGATAGAATTGCAGCTTCCGACTGGATATAAATAAGCATTATAGCGAATAATTAGTCTATCGAAAATAGGATCTTATAAATGAGGTAGAACAAAAATGACCATCCCCTAGAAACATATGTAAAAAACAATGCATTGAGATAATGTGTAAAATATACAATGCTTTTCACTTTTTTGATTTCCCATACTATTTTTTAAATTTGAGCCAGACTTTCTTAATATTTTAATTGTTTTGTTGAATAAAAGTTATTTATTATTTGATACAGATTTTACTTGCCACTTATTTTATGGAAAAACACTTCGAATTAATAATTTGAATATTAACATATTTTTATACATTATTTGGAAGTCCCTGCATAAATCATTTATAAGTTTGATAAGTTAAACAGAAATGATCCGTGCTTCAATGGAACCCGTCATGATAAAAAGTGATTTTCAATTTCATTTCCTTTCTTTGTTCAATTTTGCCACCAACGTATTTTATCCATAGAAAAACACCACTTGAATACTTTCTAGAATGAATACCGCAAGAAATAATGTTTTCCAAAATGTCTGTCAGATATTCAAGATATTTTGTGAAAGGTATTTTTTCTGTTGTGCATATCCTTACTATATTGTTTGAATTATGTGATTGGATTCACATGGCCAATGGAAAATGTTGTCTCGCTTTTAAGCATCTATACACATACTCTTCCAACTCTCTAAGGTCTACTATAAATTCTGAGAAAGCACGTCCAATCTTCACATCATAAACAATATTTCAACCTCTGGCTTTGTTGAAGGAATTTATTATATTAGAACTATCTCAATCACTTAGAAACAATAATCTGAAATATATATTCAGTATACATATATAACTATACTTATATTTGTAAATACTAGATATGAGTTCAAAATAAAGTACAAATTGATTTGTCTCATGGGTTGTTATTTAAACCCCATGAGACAAATTAATTTGTACTTTATTTTAAACTAATGTCTAATATTTACGTATTTAAGTATAGTATATATATATATATATATATATATTGAATATTTCTGTCTTTTTAGATCAAGTGATTGGAATGCGTCATAGCACTGGAATGAATCATTTTTGCTGTACCAATTAACACTGATTGTGAGCATAATTAACAAAAGAAAGCAAAGAAAAACAATAACCCCAAACACCTTCAGTAGTTCAGTACTAAGAGGCTATTCATCCTTCAAGACTCTTACTAAGGGAGTATTATATAATTGTCGTGCATCATTTATGCATGAATATATGGGAGATTGTGCTCTTGTAAATGTTTTTAAACTTCAAATATTTGTATTTGGTATAATTTAAGTATATTTTATTCATTCCAAATGTTGTATGCTTCAATAAAATAAGAAAATTGACTTGTACTTATGGAGAAAAGGTGTTTCTTTGGAGTATTGTCAGTTTGATTTCTTAGAAAAATGATTTATGAGAATGTTTTTCATTCCAGTACAATAATTGATTATATATATATATATATATATATATATATAATATATATATATATATATATAAGATATTAAATATAATAGAAAAGAAAATAATCCCTACAGAATAAAGAGATATGATAAAAACATGATCTCTCACTCTCTCGTTCGTTCTTTTTGCCACTGTAGTTCTCTCAACAATGAATAGCTAACAAATATCCCGATTTTCTCTATATTCTGTATGACTTACTTCCTTTCCCAAGGTGCTTTCATTTTGTCTGGCGTACACGTTTGATATCTTATATTTCGCTCCTGACGCTACTCACTAAATTGCATATTAAAAAGGGCTATATTTATCCTAAAATGAACTTTATTGGATAAAATAACTTTTTCAATCAAGTAATGCAATGTTGAATTATTATAAAGCTTTCTTTCTTGCTGCAACCAAAAGTTTGTAATTTTACCTACAAAAAAATCAATTTTGTTTATGCATGACTTACTTTGACTTTTCCTAGGGATGATTGATTGCTCCATTACACAAATATGACAGTTGACTTGAACAATCCGAGATTTTCTAAAAATGTTTTTGGATTTGAAAAAACTTGATATCTAATTATAATATATATTTAAGATCACTCTGAAACGTTTATATTTTCGAACAAGGAATAATGGGTGTTATTTATTATTCATTTTAATATTATTTTTTAATGGTTAAAATAATTTTATTCTGATACCTCAAAGATTAATACAGTGTGAAAAAAATACACTTAATACGTTTAGATAACATAAAGAACATATAAAATCTGGACAGTTACGTTAAAAATATCAATGTACATATTAGTTAAAAATTACTGTCCAGATTAAAAAATGTTATATTTGACCACTTAGGGTATGCACTGTAAAAAAAATATTAGTTAAGAGCAGTTCTCTCGAGAGCCACAGGATCTCATAATCTCTTAATAAACGATTTCTTGTGTTTGTTTTAGGATATAATATCGATTGTTGTATCCGATAGATAAATAAGTTGGGATCTCCGTAGTATCCTCTGAATCGATGGAGAAAGGGAGAAAACATTTCGAAATCTGAATTGGTTAAAATGGTGCCCCTGTGAATCCAATTATAAAATTCTGTGGAAGTGAAGTACTTCTCCAGTCTTTTTAATGAAACATGCCCATTTTCAATATTTTACGATAATAGTTGGGAAGAATATCATCTAAGAGACACCAGCCTTCACTATAATGTTTTTTGTGACGTTTGAGAGCGGGAAGATAAGATGTATGAAAAAGTGGGGGCAACCAAGACTCTTTTTATTCGATTGCATATTCGGCAAGTGAACGAATCGAATTTGCCTATATAATACAACAGGCACCTATTATATAGGTCGATCCTTTTCATAAGGAGAGATGGCGCCATTGTTTCAAAGATCTATAAATTTTAATACTCATATCCAACCAACTAGACATAGACACACCATTTTTCACTCACTCTTTTCCAAGAAATGTTAACTGACTTAACAACCTTACAACTAGAGATCGTAACAGAGGAGTCTGGATTCCAGGATACTAACGGCAGTATGTCTGTTTTTTAGTATACATTTCAATAACAGGACCTCCAGGTAAACCTCCTTGTCGGGATCGTCGTTGATCCGCTCATGGAGTTCGTGGAGAAACTCTGGAGTCCTTTTTTTGCTTCTGGACTGGTCTTGAGTCTTCCTCAAGGGTGTTACATTGCCGTTGGACTCATTAAGCTCTTGTGCCAATCGATAGTAAGTGGTTTTGGGAAGCTTCAAGAACTTGATAATTTCTTTGGGTGCGCGGCCCGTCGGAGTGCGACCAAAATGGCTACACGGTGGTCTGGTTCTGAATACATTTTCGAAAAAATCCTTTTATCTGAAAAATGAGAACCAACTGAAGCCAAAACAGTTGTTTTTAAAGTAACCGATCTAAGTTTTCCCAAGTTATGGCCTTTCAAACTTTGTCCTAATTGTAGCTCCACACAGTGAATATATATATATATATAATATATATATATATAGATATATATATATATATATTGAGCTATCACACAGTGAATATCTATATACTATAAATATATATTTATACAGGCCCGGCTCTACCACTTTGGTGCCCTAGGCAAGATTTTATGTGGCGCCCCCCCCCCCCCATGCATCGCAGTAAATTCCATGATAGTGTACATATACTCACAAGAAACTGAATATCGTTGTTCTAGATATTGTTTATTTAAATAAAGAAATAGCACATTTAAAAAACTAAGAAAATAATTAAGGAAACAAATAAAACAAATAAACTAAATGTATTAAATATAACAAAAATAGCTCATTTAAAGTATTAGATTTCAATACTCCTAAAATATAAACTGTAAACAATTGAAATAAATTAACGTATTAATACAATATAAATAAGACACTGTGTACAATAAAGAAACCAGTGTTACTGTTTTTTACAAAGATTTAATAAAATAACAATAAATATATAAAAAGGTGATCTTATAATGACCTCTCGTGGTTTATTTTTTTGGTATGCTTAGCTTAAACTATTTTAAAACAACAAAACACCATCCTCATCTCACATAACCTCCTACAGATTTACTCTCTGGTCTTTCTTGCAGCAAAGTCATCTATAATATCATCATATGATAACTGATTTGAGACCACATGGTTTATGCTTATAATGCCAAGTCCACTGAGACGTTCTGCATCATGGTAGATCTAAGATACGTTTTTATCAGTTTGAGCTTAGAGAAGCTTCTTTCAGCAGCAGCCACTGTAACAGGAGAGTGGCAGAGATTCTCAAGGCAACCACATGTTAGGATAATTTCGACCAGCTTCTTCTCATGCAGGAAAGGTCAAAAGTTCCATATTTGTCATTTTCTTTGATGGCAATGTGTGGGAATTCTGCATTTCCTTTGAAAGTTCTGTGCCATCAATATCTGGCTGGCTGTCATGGGTCAAAGCGGTACTTAGAGTCTGACACTTCAGTAGCAGGTCTCTTCTCCTAAGTTGGGGAATGGAGGAGCACACCAAAGTTCTATTCACTTCTCCAAGATTCTGAAATCTTCATCTAGTGAGGAGATGGCACGTATCCATGACCATATTAAAAATGTGGTTTCCATTTTTCGAGTGCATCATGGATGTGTCATCTGGAGAATCATAGCTAAAGTGCTTTTTTGTGGTTCAAGCGTTTTAGTTTGAGTTTAGCCGCCACGTTCATCTCTTCGCACATCTCCGTTGGCAGTTGTCTGTGCATCAGAAAATCCAGTGTAACTTGTGAGGGAATCTCTGGTTTTCTCAGCAAGTCGACAGCTACATCAAACTGCATGGAGGTGACTGCATTATTTACTGACATACTGGATCTTGCTGAGAAGTCGTACCTATAACTGTACAAATACAAAACGATAGGATCCAATCTCCTCAGCCAAAGACTGGGCTTCAACTCTCACCACAGTAGTCTGCAGTTGTATCCCTCACTTCCAGAAGAGCCTCCTGACTTGACCAGCTTGATACCTTACTGCTTCAATACTTTTTATTTTGCTTTCCCACTGGTCTCGGCCCATGACTTTAGAGTATTTTACATATTTTAGGAGGACATCCCACCTATGGGTGGAGGCTGAGAAGAGCTTAAATAACTTTGTTAAATGCCCAAAGTAGCCAAGGGATCTGGCGAGTTTTTGCAGCATCAGCTACTACCAGATTCACAGTGTGGGCACCACATGGGACAAAAAAGCTCTTGAGATTCCTGAAGCAACTTTGCCTGAACACCTTTATTTCCACTCTATTGGCACCGTTGTCATAGGATGGCCTCTACAGTCCTCAAATGGTGATGTTAAGTTCCTCTAACCTTTTTAGGATTAGATTATGACAATGATCTCCAGTTGACTGCTCTGCAACAAGAAAGCCAAGAAATGCTCCTTAACTTAGGTATGTCTTCTTGTGACACTATCCTGATTATGGCAGAGAGCTGTTCCTTAATGACTCAGATCAGGGGTACAATCTAAAATAATAGAGGAAATATTTTGATCTTTTGATATCCTTCACATATTTTCTATTATTTTTGAACATGAGAGTCTATCAGTTCATTTGTATTGTCTTTCCAACGATATGAACATGGCTGCCAGCTCCTTTTCCACCCTACTAACATGCTGCTTCATCACTTGATCAAATTTGGCCATAAGCATCCCTCTTCAAAAAAAATTCATTGTCTGGTTGATTTAATGTGTCTTTGGAACCCCTAAACGACATGTTTCTCTCAGCTAAAGACTTAATTATTGCCACCAATCGATTGTAGAACATCACGCCACATTTCAAAAAAAGAATAA